>CM061134.1:83747708-84097694 GCA_030789695.1 Scilla litardierei | reverse complement strand
TATTGCGAACCGATTTATTTTGGAATCGGTCTTCGGATCCAACCACCAAATTTCAATCGGATCCGATTCCGATTAATTAGCTTGTAGCCAAATCCTCAAACTGCCTATTTAAACATTTAGAGTTCCTTCTTTCCCACCGATGTGGGACAAAATACACAGTAGTAACGTGGGCTAAAGGTGAGAGGAAATAGAGCAACATGTGGAATGATTTGTCCCACATCGGACAAGTTAAGAAATTAAGTGTGCAATAAATTATAAAGATGGAAACCGTCAACAGCAATTGGAATTCAAAGTTAGGAGTTGGGGCTCTTGAGTGTCTGCGTACGTGTGGGGTTTTGATTGATTGACTGCTGCAAATATTTTGGCCTAAACCAACGTATTTAAACATTTGTAAACATGGGTGCTCGCGTGTGCTTCATGGACACGAGCTTACAAATGGGTGCTCGCGTGCGCTTCATGGACACGAGCTTCTTAATCCCACATCGGACAAAACAAGAAGACTGTACTTCTATAAGATAGAAGGTGGGTTAGCCACCGTTGCATATGGGCCTTGCCCCTGGAGACGATGCGTGGGTAGTCAAAAATAATGAGTGTGCTGCTTGCGGTTTTTCTAGCCCGAAGCGGAAGCGGAAGCGGATTTCGGGTTGGATGTTCTCGTCCGATTTCGAAATCGGAACTATTTGGATCCGATCCGATTAGTCGGATTCGGACTTCGGATATAATTATTTTGACCGAATAAATTCGGATTCGGTTTCGGAATTGTTAAAAAAAATCGGGTAAACCCGATGCCCACCCCTAGTTGTGCCTATGGCCGTTGGGGGTTGTAGAGAAGGAGATGCTTGCAAGGATTGTTTTGGGCTCAAAGCGAGTGTACCTTCGGGAGAGGGTTTTCTGTTGCTTATAAAGAGAGGCTACATGCCAATGGATGCGTGCCACGTGTAAAGCTGCGGGATTCTGGGCATATCCGGCTTTGTACGCAAGAGGCCGCTGACAGCATCGACGGATAAGACAGGCATTAAATGTTTATAACACTTGGAGAGAGAATGTTAGTCAGTTGCCTGAGATCGCTCCACGTGAACGACGTTGGCTAGGCTGAACTGCTGCGGGCTAGCCTTAAGCATGGAAGTGATTCTGAGGACATGTGGGAGCAGTCCGCAGACCTTGAGGTCGGGTGTCCCTGTGGGGATATGCTAAGGTCGAGCTAGGTCGAGAGTGTTGTATAAAAATGCAGATTTCAGGAGGATGGTGCTAGTAAAACAGAGAAAGTAAGGACTTATCTGTTTGCCGAGGCGTGCTAGGCACTGTACTTAAGAGTAGATTTCCGCCCCTCAGAGTAAAAACTCGGTGCAAGTCAGGTCCAGCGGCTACCCTCCAGGATTCAACGGCAACGGCCTTGTAAGTGTGCACGCACAATACAAGGCTCCAGCGAGCAGCAACCGTTCTTCGATCTCGAACGAAGAGGAAGAGGAAGAAGTTCGCAGCAGTCTGGAAGCCGCAACGAAAGAGGATCTGTTCGGGTTTGTGGAGGCGAACAGAACAGAGGCACGCAGAACAACAGCACGAATTTTTGGGAGGAAGAACGATATTTTGCAATGTCTAAAAACTCTTGACAGAATAGGGTTTATATAGGTGAAGGCAAATTAAGGGAGAGGTTTAATTCTACAATTAAATGTAATTATAGCTGTTGGGCCATTAAACAGCGCAATAAAAGAGAATATGGCTGTTGGGAAAATTAATAGGCCTTTCAAATTCTGCAAAACAAGTGGGCTAAAAAAAGATGCAAAACTCGGGCACTCCGCGCGCGCACCCCCTCTGCGCAGGCGCGACGCCAGCGCACACACGCTAAGGTTTTCCGGATCCGACGCCCACAAATTCCATTCGGTTCAACCCGGTTTGGGCTCGGCCCTCTGCGCAGGCGCGACGCCAGCGCACACACGCTAAGGTTTTCCGGATCCGACGCCAACAAATTCCATTCGGTTCAACCCGGTTTGGGCTCGGCCCTTGCTTGGGCTCATGCGCACAAGTCCTAGCCCATTAACAAGTCTAATAGCCCACTAATAGGAAGACTATAATATACCCATTGAAGAGCTATCTCCCATCCAATGTGGGACTATCTTTTCTTTGAAATTGAAAGAAATGTCCAACAGAGAGATCCCCCTGATAAGTCACATTCGACGGGTCGGGAGGTCTCCGCTGACGGGTCCCATCCATCGCATTGGACCGGACTTCCCGGCTAATGGACCAAACCCCATTGCAGAAATCGGCATCTACGTGTGAGTTTATGACAACGTCCTTATGATTTTAAAAACACTCATCTGGAAAGCTCCAAAACAGACCCAGACCGATACAACGGCAAGAAAGAAGAGGGGCAGTCAAGTGGAACCCTCATTGAACTTGGCAGAATAAGACATTCCAAGGGGCCCTGCATCTTGCTGTGGACACTTCAATCATAACCCTCAATTACCTTTTGCGTGGCTGTGATTCAACCCCAAGGGCAAGAGACCCCATACCTCCTCTCTTGAGATCAATCATTATGTTTTACGATCGTGCAGAAGAATTGGACAATGATTATGATGCATTGAACCATCGCTACAAAAATGCGGATATGAGAAGATCACGGATCTGATCTCGTGGTGTGTATTGGACCCCATAAGGTTAGATCCACATCCAACCCATTTACTCGTTTGGTGGATCCGTTTGATTTGGTCGGGTCCATGCCATCTACATAACAGGTCATGTTTGTTTCCAAATTAATTTCTAGTGGATCAAGTTGGGTCCAAAGTTCTGAACGTCCCTGTCTTGAGTCGGTGAGGAGTGTGGTTTATTTATTTTAGATCCGTAATCCACCTTCGAATGTGGGTCGAGTTGGGTTTGGGTCGGTTTCCATTTGTATCCAATCTAGCGTGTAGATGGACTTGTGTTGGATTGGATGTGCGTGTCTCCCTCCTGTTATGTGGCTGGATGAGCATGTCTCCGCCCATCCCAACTATTTTTCCATTTTTTTTGTTTTTTTTTAACAAAAGAAATGTGATCGTGGGAGGTAGAGGAAGTACAGGGCACAACAATATTCGGTTAGGTTGTCAATTGGGATTAGGTTTATTTAGGTTCCGGCAGTTGGACTTAATCCCAACCAGAGGTGATGGTGGAATTAGTCCTCTCTTTGTAGTCTTCTTTTTTCTTTTTCTTTTTTGGATTATACTAATCATGCACGCAATTGAACTTTATTTTAGTTTAAAACAACCCACCAAAAATGTATGTTTGTTGTTTTCAGCTCTGGAGACTGGAAGCATGTCAAAAATGAAGACTCTTCTTGTTATTTTTGTTGGGGGATGTAGCAGAAGTCTGAGATCATGGTGCATGCGGACTCTTCTTGTCTTTCTTGGAAATTGGGTGGTCTCTTTCAGTTTTAGGTAACATGGGCTTAAACAAAATATTTAAAAGTTACTCTTGTCTGAGTCTCGCATAAGCAAGTAATGATTTTAGACTCATTGTCGGCATAATTCAGATTATGATTGGCAGGTACTGTTTAAAAAATAAATGAAAGGATCCGAGTCTCTGATTCCTTTCGATTCGTTCACATCTTTCGATCGAACCATATAACCCTCTACCATTTGAGCTGTTGGGATCTCTGAGTATCACTTGTTGAGGTTCTAATGGGACTAAATCAACTAGTTGGCAGTATATTCCATCAATTTTTAGGAGAAAAACAAGTGAAAATGTGCTTCTTGATATCACTAATGCCATGCATGACATAATATAGGTGATGTAACAACAGTCGACATACAATATGTATTAAAGGGGATCATTGATCAGCCCCTCAATTTTATAACAAATTCCGAAACCTCCTTTTGACCACCCCTTGAACAAGTATTTGTACAAAATACAAGATTATTTAAGAAAGAAAATTCCCTACTTACCCTTCTCTCTTTTTTTTTATTTAAAATCTTTCCTTTCATTTTCGGATCCAAAGATTCCAAAACCTGTTGTGAATGTGCTTTCTGGGAGAGATCCCCGGCCTTTAATTATAGGGGATGTGGAGAGTTCATACACAAATAGGATACAATATTTGAATAGAACACATGCTCCTTATCTCTCAAGATAATGTACTCATAACACTCCCCATTATCCTGCTATAAGTGTCAACTCTGTTCATGAATACCTTTGGATTCTGAGCATCATATGAGTATCATAAGGGGTAGATACTTCAGGATCCTAAGTTAATAGAATTTGTCTCGTTAAAACCGTTGGCTATAGAAAACCATGTGGGAAAACCCATATCTAAGGAAAAAGAGTACAAATTCCATTTAACTCCCCTTGATATATACAAGCCCTTAGGCTTTCAGATCTCTTAGGCACCTCATGTTGAGAGACGTGTATGCCCTCGAGGCAAATTCACCTCTGTGTATCTATACCGACATCTTCTTCAAAATAATAGTAAGCTGTTTGGTAAGTATTTATCTAAGTTAATAGAAATCTTTGTAATAGTTAGAAACTTTAGGTCAAACATGTATCGAGATGAGGATCTCGGTCATGGAGAAGTGATTGACCGTTGGTAGCATAAGTCTGAAAAGGTTTGTGGTCGTAAATGTTTCGAGAAAAGGATATCGAAATATCGGATAAACCATTGTGTCTTAGTCTTCACCATGTAGCAGTGACGATGATCGCATGATCGTTTGACTTGGCAAAGTCGAAGATGAGACACATGTGCTCATTGGAGAATGAGTTCACTGAACGACCCAACAAAAGTTATCATATGGCTATGATTGATCAATCTGTCAATGATATCTCTTAGTAATGATAGGCAAGTTGCTCTTTTAACTTGAGGTCATTGTATGAACATGTGCGTGAACGGTGTCACTTAGTTCGCTAATCTAGCCTCGGGTAAGCCCCGTTAAAAGGTCTTTGGTTGAGTGACATTTGAAGCGTGCGAGGAGAGTAATGACCAAGATAGGATTCGTCTCCCTGGTCAATAGGAGTTAGTGTCATAGTGGTAGTTCGATCTATAGTGAAACTCTGGCCAGAGTATATTCGAAGATGTCCAACATTATTTGACTAAAGATCGATGGAAACTAACTGCCTTCGATCTATTGAGGTTGACAGTTTGATCCTACCCTAGGCTTGAATTAAACGGCATAGTTTTGACGAAAAGACTAAAACTATGGTATTCATCATAGACACATGCAGGGTGGTCCCAAAAATTCAATGAGTTAACCACATAACTATGATATTGAAACAGGGACGGCATCTGCTGCTTGTGGTTACTGTCGTCTCGGGCTTCGAGCCCCACCTGTAGTAGGGTTAGGATGTAGGGTATCATTTAGAGTGCGACCTGCGTCACATGATAGGTAAAAATTAGGGAGAATGTGGATTTGATGCAAGGGATAGAAACTGCAAAGAGTTTGCAGTTAGCTCCTGCATTGAGGATAAATGATCCTGGGTGCAAGTGGAAGATGTTGGGGGTTTAAGCCCTCAGATCATTTATATTTGATGCAAATGATTTTATAAAATAGAAGTGGAGATTTTTTCATTTGACGCAAAGGGAAATTTAATGCGTCGTAAATTGTTTACATGCTTATGTAATTAAAGAAATGCGAGGAAAAGGTTACCTGGATGATGGGATCGTCTTGGTCTAAATTCAGGTTCAAACTGCATCAAAAAACGGAGTCTAAATGCACAAGATATGGCAAAAACCATCAAAAGTGGGTCAGCCCAATCTGTTGGGTAGAACCTAGCCTAAAAGGAAGCCCAGCGGACAGGGCGGGCCCGTACCAGCCAGGTGGGCCCGCTCCCGACCCAGGGGCAGGCCAGTCCGCCCAAGGCTGGGCGGGTCAGGGCCCGCCCGCAATGGTGGGCGCCTGACCCCCCCCCCCCCCCCCCCCGCCCTTTGGCGGGTCAAGCCCGCCCATGCGGGCAGGACCCCAGCGGGCGGGTCAGGCCCGCCTGCATGGGCGGGCGCCCGACCTGCCCGCCCCTGGGCAGGTCTTGCCTGCCCAGCAGGCAGGCTGGGGCCAGTGCCCTGACCAAGACCCGCCCGCAGGTTGCGGGTAGGCCCCACCCAGCCTAGGGCTGCGTACAGTTTTTTTGCGGCTAGTTTTTGCGAAAATGCATGAGTTTGGCTGATCTTTGGACACACGTTTAAGGGGTCAAACAAACTCCAAATGACTCGCCCTTTTCCCTACGCCTTCACCGTTCAATGCTCTTCGATTTGATAGGTTGTATTAAATATGAAGCTCAATGATGAGAGAGTTAAAATTCAAAGAAGTTTGGCCTTTTCTTTAAGGTAAACTAACTTGAATTATTTACTCTAAAACATTTAGTCTCACATCGAAAGTGGAGCAAAGGGGAGGGATCACCGCCTATATAAATAGGGGCATGCCCCCAACTCATAACTTGTTCCAAGCTCTAGATCTGGGCGACTCCCAAAAAGTTTGAAGCACGCTCGGATCTAAGCTTAAAATAAATATTTTCCTCTCCATATATTTCTCACTTGCTCCTGAAGAGCTCTAGCAAAGCCACGAAGGGGCTCGGATTCCATCCGGAGTCTTGGCAAAGGATCCACTCAAGGTGAAACTTTCTTTGCCGTGTGGTTGACTCAGTGACAAGGGGGTTGCTCGCCTCGGGACGCGGTGTAGTTTGAAAAGCAGTTCGGCTCGGGACGAGGAGCGGCTCGGGCCGCGGTTCGGTACACTTTGCCAATGCAAGCAAAGTTCCGGATATATAGTTTAAATAGCTTTCATTTACATTATTGCAGTAGCATAAATCTATCTTAGGGTGGTCGGACCCAGGTAGGGTCTTGAAATCCTTAGGGTTTTATCATTAAATCGTTTAACATTTTTCCTCTGCTTGTTTTTCTTTTGCCTCTATCGTCCATCCGACTAGGACGGGCATAGAAATGTGCCCTAAGTGTCCCTCAAAACCCAACATTGGTATCAGAACCTTAGGTCTACTTCTGATCTGCGGACTGCAATATTTATAAATGCAAGTATGCTTTTTAAATACATATAAAATCTTATTTTAACTTTATGAGATAAATTGTTAAAATGGAACCACTTATTATTAGTTGCTTTAAAAACTATTTTTATGTGATAAAATTCTTTTTAGTACCATGCTAATTTTAATGTGATGATTTTAAAACAAATGTTCTTGAATTAAAATTATGCGATAATTTTTAAACCTGAAATAATTAATTTTATTAGATATATTTCTTTTATGCTTTAAATTTATGTTATAAATTTTTAAAGGTTGCATTTTATGTTTGTTAGAAACATAAAATAATTATGAGATAATTATTGAATATTGCCGAAACTTAATTTCATGTGATTTGATTAAGTTGTTAATTTTAATGGCTATGTTTTATTCTTGCTTATTTGATAACTCAAGAAACCTTGTTAGGTTAGCCATTAAAAGCCGTCTGATAATTATAAGATAATTTTTTAGATTTCTTCTGCTATGATTTAAAAAAAATTAAATGCATAGTGTACGATAAGGATAGCACATTTATAAATCATTCCTTATAGTTGATAAGGACTTAATAAAAGTTATTAACAAATCCTAATAATTTTGAATTCTAGGATTCAATTAGTTGATAGGATTAACTAGTTCTAATAAAAGCCTTTTAGTCTATGGCACACATATTAATGATAAGTTTCATTCAATGGACCATGATCCGGTCAATGTGCTTGGCTAAGTTTGTTGGATCACCCTAGCTAGACTGGAGATAAGTGATTCTGGCTTAGTTAATTCCCTGGCCATGTCTGCTAGACCGCTATGATGTGAATCATGATTATATGACACCCTCGACTATATCTAAGTCAATTACGTTAAAAATCTTCTTCAAGGTTAGCTCTAGCCCTCCTTACTTTTGTACTTTGGAAACCAGGGATTTCATGTTATAGTTGTTAAGTCAACTCAAGCTGTAACATGACTATCTTTTGGGAACCAATTCCATTAAACATGTGATGTGGTTCGACTTAACCCAAACCGTCGCATCGTGAATAACCGAGTGCCGGTGTAAGTTAGGATTGGACAAGAACGTAAGGGTCTGACTAGACTAGTCTTTATAATTTGTTGAGCCAACTCAAGATCATAAGTGACTAGGGGTAAAACATATAAGGGAATCACATTCGATGTGATTGATGAAGAGTTGTCTATCAATCGCAAAGTTAAGCAACTTGTTGAGCCAACTCAAGATTGTGAGACTCGGGTTGGTCGGATCCCTTTCCCACTAAATATTATTATTCGTTCATCTTTATGGCTTAAGATGATCGTAAAAATAGTGGGAGGATATAGTTGAATAAAAATCTATTTTAACTATATTTAAAATCATTGAACATATACTAAACTAGGGAAATTCTATGTTATACATGATGAAAATCCATTAATAATATCCTAAGAGAATAAGTTAACTGGTCCAAATGGGTGGTTAATAGAATATCTACTCAAATTCTAATTGATAGGCTAAACTAGGTCCAACAAAATAAATGCACGCTACCTGTCACTCGCCTCTATGAGGGGCAGCTTGAACATACTGATGTTCAAATCATGTTTCTCCATAAAATTTATTGAGTCAACTCAAGGTTGTATGGAAAACGGTTTCAATCCGCAAGGTTCGAAACTTCGATCAAACTGTTTGATTCAAATATGAGTGCACAAGCAGTACAAGACCATGTATCCAAGTCACATCTTGAGTCAAGCAACTTGTTGAGTCAACTCAAGGTTGTGAAGCTCAAGTGTTTGGATACGTTAGGTGCTTGCACAGCTAATAATTTTGTTAGGTCGTATAATATCTTAATGAGATTTAGAAAAGAAATAAGGCACTAAGAAAAGTCAATTGAGAAAGATAGTTTTATTTATCATTAGTAAAGGCATAAGTAGGATGAACTGAAAAATGTGACATATTTGATGTCACAGTTTCAGGATACCCGTTATACAAAAGAAATAGATTGTCTACGTGTTGGAAAAAGGAATAATTGTTGTTTCTTGGACCATGTTGGACGTCAAACAGATTTTTGACGAATGTCGTCACCTTGCTTCTGAAGCAATGTTTTATGTGAGTAATTGTATAAAGATAATGTATTAAATATTAATACATGAATATGCAAGATAATAACAAAACTTATATAGCAAAATAGACTAGGCCGTACCAAAGAGACCAAGCTTCACAAGTCACATGAAGAGGGGTTTGACCTCTCGTATTATGAAGTCTACAGACACTTGTGAATCTTATCTCAAAGGTATGACGGCCGAAACTTCTTCTATAAGACAGTGGGAGAATGAATTGTTGAACTCATAGTCTCGTACATACAGATGTACCCGGACCCAAGTCTAAGTTAGCCAGGATAAGTTGTTCTTATTTTATTACGACACGTGTTCTTGCTGAAACACAAGTCTGATAAAATAAATAACACAATGACAGAAGTGTTTGAACTGCTTCGATCGGATCGAAAAGTTGAACACTTAGCTATATAAATCTTGCATAAATTAAAAGGAAAATGTGATTTTCTCTCGGGTCAAGTCTCTTAACGCATCGATGTGTTAGAGAGCATGAATCGCACTTTGTTAGACATGGTGCGATGCATGGCAAGTGACTCTGAGTTACAATCCTCGCACGGGGTTAAGTCCCAGATAATAATGCCTAGGTTTTGATAAGGTTCAATGAGGACCTTATCAATAAGATATTCATTAAATCAATCGTTAAGAAGTTAAATGATTACTCGATAATTGTGAGACGAAAAGTCGAGTAAGACATCATAGTTGATGATGGCCTAGACAACTTCCAAGATGCCATTCAGAGTAGTGACTCTAAGAAATCGCTTGATGCAATCAGAAATGGTCTGTGCATGTAAATAAGGTATGGACGTTATTTTACATGCCCTAAGAAAGTGTTTCTTATTGGCTACAAGTGAATCTTCGAGTCAAGAATATTGGTGCAGAAAGAAAATAGTGAAGTAAAACTTATGTTGGTTGAGAACGGTTATCATCATAATCCTATAAACAGATTATGATGAAACTGTCTTGCCAACAGATGTGTTCAGATCTACTAGGACCGAACTCGATGTTAATACTCATGATGACCATCAAAACTGGAACATTCATGTATAGTCTGTTTTCTAAATGTGATTTAGAAGAACGAACTTATATGAATCAGCCAGAGAGTTTTCAAGGTCAGTGGGAGCGAATAAAAGTATGAGAGGCGTCAAGGAGCCGGAACCTATGGTTTGACGAAGTGGTCAAAGAGTTTGACGATTTATCAAAAATGATTATGAATCGTCTAAATGACCAGTAAACCTTCTTATGGATTATTCTCGTAAGGTACGACGAGCTGGATGAGATCCAGTCTTGAAATTAATTATTGATTCCAACAGTCCGAGTGAATTATTTGGATGAGATTTAAATATGTGGTCTAAGATAAACATAGAAACCCCTTTAAGCCTATACATTAGACGTTTTAGTAGATCCACTCATGAAGGCTCTACCACATGAAGTCTGGAAAGACTTATGTGTAAATGCGGTATGAGATACCAGGATAAATGGGCCCGAGTGCAAGTGGGAGATGTTGAGAGATGTGTATGCCCTCGAGGCAAATTCATCCATGTGTATCTATACAGACATCTCGTTCAAAATAACAGAAAGCTGTTTGGTAAGTTATCTAAGTTAATAGAAATATTTGTAATCATTAGAAACTTAGGTAAAGTCCTGAGACTTAATGCAAGGTCAAACATGTATCGAGATGAGTATCTCGATCATGGAGAAGTGCTTGACCGTTAGTAGTATAAGTCTAAAAAGGTTCTTGGTCGTAGATGTTTCGAGAAAAGGATATCGAAACATCAGATAGACCATTGTGTCTTAGTCTTCACTATGTAGCGGTGACGATGATGACATGAACATTTGAGTTGGTGAAGTCGAAGACGAAACACATGTGCTCATTAGAGAATGAGTTCACTGAACGACCCAACAAGAGTTATCATAAGGTTATGATTGACCAATCTGTCAATGATAACTCTTAGTGATGATAGGCAAGTTACTCTTTTGACTTGAGGTTATTGTATGAACCTGTGTATGAATGGTGTCACTTAGATCACTGATCTAGCCTCAGGTAAGCTCCATTGAAAGATCTTTGGTTGGGTGATATTTGAAGCATGCGAGGAGAGTAATGACCAAGATAGGATTCGTCTCTTTCGGTCAATGGGAGTTAATGTCGTAGTGTTAGTTCGATCTATAATGAAAACTATGGCCAGAGTATGTTGGAAGATGTCCATTATTTTTTGACTAAAGATTGATGGAGACTAACCGGCTTCGAGCTATTGGGGTTGATAGTTTGGTCGTAACCTAGGCTTGAATTAAACGGCATAGTTTTGACGAAGAGACTAAAACTGCGGTATTCATCACGAACACAGTCATGGTGGTCCCAACAATACTCACGTCAATGAGTTAACCACATAAGTATGATACTAAAATAGGGACGACACCTGCTGGTTATTATCGTCTGGAGCTTCGAGTCCCACATGTAGTAAGGTCAGGCTGTAGGGTCTCACACAGAGTGCGACCTTCGTCAAGTAATAGATAGAAATTAGGGAGAATGTGCATTTGATGCAAGGGATAGAAACTACAAAGAGTTTGTAGTTAGCTTCTACATTCGGAATAAATGATCCTGAGTACAAGTGGAAGATGTTGGGGGATGTAAGCCCTCAGATTATTTGTATTTGATGCAAATGATTTTATATAATAGATGTGGAGATTTTTGCATTTGATGCAAAGGGAAATTTAATGCATCGTAAATTGTTTACAAGCATATTTAATTAAATAAACGCCAAAAAAATGTTACCTGGATGACAGGATCATCCCGTTCTAAACGCAGGTTCAAACCGCGTCAAAAACGGAGTCCAAATGCACAAGATATGGCAAAAACCATCAAAAGGGGGTCAGCCCAATCTGTTGGGCTGAACCCTGCCTAAAAGGAAGCGCAAAGGATAGGGCGGGCCCATGCCTGGCCCAGGGGTTGGCCAGCCCGCCCAAGGCTGGGTGGATCAGGGCCCGCCTGCATTGGCAGGCACCCGACCCGCACGCCCCTGTCTTTTCTGCACAGTGGGCAAGCTGGGGCGGGCACCCTGCCCCAGACACGCCCGTAGGCTACGGGTGGAGCCCACCTAGCCCAGGGCTGCGTGCAGTTTTTTGGCGGTTGGTTTTTGCAAAAATGCATGTGTTTGACTGATCTTTGGACACATGTTTGAGGGATCAACGAACTCCAAATGACTCACCGTTTTTTCATACGCATTTACCGTTCAGCGCTCTTTGATTTGATAGGTTGTATCAAATGTGAAGCTCAATGGTGAGGGAGTTAAAATTCAATGAAGTTTGGCCTTTTCTTAGGCAAACTAACTTGAATTATTTACTCCAAAACATTTAGTCGAACATCGGAAGTGGAGTAAAGGGGAGTGGTCAGTCGCATATATAAATAGGGGCCTGCCCCCCTCCTCATAACTCGTCCCAAGCTCTAGACCTGAGCAGCTCCCAAAAAGTTTGGAGCACGCTCGGATCTAAGCTTAAAATAAATATTTTTCTCTCCCTATATTTCTCCTTTGCTCCTGAAGGGCTCTAGCAAAGCCACAAAGGGGTTTGGATTCGATCCGGAGTCTTGGCGAAGGATCCACTCAAGGTGAAACTTTCTTTGGCACTTGGTTGGCTCAGCGACAAGGGGGTTACTTGCCTCGAGATGCGTGCGATTTGGGAAGTGGTTCGGCTTGGGACGAGGAGCGGCTTGGGACGCAGTTCGGTACACTTTGTCGGTGCAAGCAAAGTTCCAGATATGTAGTTTAAATAGCTTTCATTTATATTATTGCAGTAGCTTAGATCTATGTTTGGGTGGTTAGACCCACCTCAAGATAATAGAGATCCTGACTAGGATCTTGAAATCCTTAGGGCATGTTCGTTAAATATTTTAACGTTTTTCCGATGCTTGTTTTTCTTTTGCCTCTTTTGTCCGTCCGACGTAGGACGGGCATAGAAATGTGCCCTAAGAGTCCCTCAAAACCCAACACTGCAAACCAATCTTTTGTATAAACTTCCTGAAAGTGGCCATAGGAAGTGATTTAGTGAATATGTCTGCTAGATTTTCACTAGATTGTTCTCGTTTGACATCGATCTTGCCATTCTTTTGCAAGTCATGTGTCCAGAAGAATTTGGAAGAAATATGCTTTTGAAAAACACCCTAGAGGGGGATGAATAGGGTGTGTGGCACAAATTTAAAAATAATCACAAACACAGAGATAATCAGACACAGATATTTTTTAACGGAGTGGCTCCCCGCCAAAACTCCGACCCCAAGACCTATGAGGATTTCACTTAATAAAACCGATCACACTTACGGGTAGCGATCTCACCGTACACAAATATAGTTCAAGAGTTAAAACGCAGAGATAGCTTCAGAGTAAAGCTATTCTTAATACAATCTCACAACTAAAACAGATTCAAATAGCTTTAATACTGAAATGAAAAATCAGAGAGATATCACCGTGGTGAAGTTTGTGAGATTGTGATCGTGTGGGCGCAAACGGTTCGCTGATCCGATGTTTGGATTGGAAGATATAGTCTTCGGAAGATGCTTGCACGAATCTGAATTCTGCAGTGGCTGATCTGTAGAAAAACGCCCAAACTGTATATAATTCTGAGAACTGAGCAAAGGAGTCTATCACTGTTGTGAAGGGCATGAAGACGTGGTCGCGTGGGTGCAAACGGCTCATCGATCCGACGTCTGGATCAGGAGATATGAGCGTACGAAGTCGGATGCGCGATCAAGACAGATTTGTAGACGTTGAAAGCTTGAACTTGCTTGAAGAACCCCTTGCCGTAAGCACCTCTTGTGGATGATGTTCTGAAAGCTGCTTCTGATTTTTCGGCCTCTGTCTTCTTCGAAATCACATTTGCCAAGAGGAAATTGGCCGAAATAATTGCAAGGCGCCCCAAAAGTAATGCTCATGCGAAAGGGATCTCAGGTGCGTGACTTGTACAGCCGCCCAAAGGAAAGAATATGCTGAGAAAAAAAAATTTGGTGCATTCTCTCCGAAGCAAAGATGAACACAAAATGTGGCTACTTAAAAACAAAAAGAATTTTGACAGATGATCCCACACACAAAAATGAGGAGGATGCAATAAATTGCGTGCGTGCATTCGTTTTTGACAGAACTCGCAAACTTCAATGATGATCGAAAATACTTCAGCCCTAAAGGAAAAAAAAGGAGAGCACTCTCTATTAAAAGCCACCAAGCATTTGTGTTCATTCTTTTTTTTTTGTGCCCCCTTTAAAACATTATTTGTGGTTTATTTTTAAAAGATATGTGGCAGGCTAACTGAATATTATGAATGAAATATTGCGACAGACTGAGGGTATTTGATTTGAAGACATCCGGCTTATTTTTCTTTTTGAAGAGGGCATGGACTTTGATAATTGGATGGCATCAAAAACAAACAGACTCAAAAATTCGGCAGTTTTCTTTTTGAAGAGAGCATGATTTTTTTTTGCTTCTATCCTATCTTGCATGATAATGGGATGAGATTGAATAGGAGACCAATTGCGTTGTGTTTTGGAAGAGAACACAGAATTTGAAATCAAGTAGAAAATCTCTTGAGTATCTAATCAATTATTTGACCAATTCAAGTCTCCATTTGAATTTGAATATAGATAATGTAGAATCTCTTGAGTATCCTTTTTGCAACAATGTCCATATACACGCTCTCTCTTGCAAACGAAATTTATTTTGCATTTTGCTCCCTGAAATCACTTAATGAAAATTGTTAGTCACACGGTTTGTTTGTCATCATCAAAATAATATCGTACGACCTAGTTAGTAGACTAACTAGGCCAACAATCTCCCCCTTTTTGATGATGGCAAACAAGTCTGGAAAAAATTTTGAAATGACATTAAAGAGCAAGTCATATAATGCACACAATTATAAACTTCATATAAAGCTCCCCCTATCGATGTGCTCTCATGAAAAGTTGTGACAAGCTCCCCCTTAAAATGTGCATCTCTCCCCCATTATTTTTCTGCTATTTTTTTCTTCTTCTCCCCCTTTTTGCCATTAATCGAAAAGATCACACAAATTGAAGAGGGTAAGAATGAGACATGAAACAAGTTTACAAATCGAAGAAACAAGAAATTGATGACGAGGCTCATATTAAAGCTTATTCCCCATGAACTTAAAGTATAACAAATATCATGAGCATTGAAAGCATACGATCATTGTAAGAAAACTAACAAGAAAATGTTGTATTATGAAACACTTTGACAATATGAAGGGTGCTTAGAAACTTAAGAGATGAAAATATAAAATTATCTAATACATTTTGTGAGCCTTCGTTACTATGGAATAATCAATAAGTAATGTGTAGGGAGACACCAATCAAGGGATACCATGGTGTTAAATTTCAGGTCCTTTGGAATTGAGGTGCGCTAAGTGGTTGCTTCATCTACCATATTTCATACGCATTGCTCAACAAACCCCCGAAATCCGGTTACTAGCCGCCGGTATCAAATGTAGTATATTTGAAGATGTTTTACTATTCCCTTTTTCTTTTTCTATTTTTTTATAAATGCTCATAGCAATTTTTTTATTATTATTACAATGTTGGTGTCTCAGAATAGTGACGCATGAAGGCATCACATACTCGACTCCTACTAAATAATTTTCCATAAAGATTTAAGCGCACAAAATTGTAAAGATAAAATATAAATTCAGAAACTTTAGAATCTAAGCACATTCAATTGTCTCCATAGTTTATAAGACTCAATCAATCTATTTGATTCGTACAATTTGGCATGCTTACAAGTTTCACTTTTTTATTAATAATTCAAGTATGGGGATTTTACAATAATATGGTGCATCATCATCAAAAACATTTTACTGTTTCTAAGATGTCTAACAAGGTTCATATCAAATTCTCAACCAAAATCAATAATAGTGATGACGATCATGCATGCACATACCAAGAATGACGAAACCCACATTAAGATGAAATAGTGTGTGGCTTAGGTACAATAATTAAGCATGTGTATGTGCATGGGTATGCATGCTAATGCTCAATTAGTGACATAATCCCCAACTCCCTTCGAATGAAGCAAAATTGTTTTTGGTTTAAGGGTTTAGTGAAAATGTCCGCTAATTGTTTTTCTGTATCAATATATCCAAAGTGATATCTTTCTTATCAACGTGATCTCTAAGGAAGTGGTGACGAATATCAATATGTTTTGTCCTAGAGTGTAGAATATGATTTTTAGATACATTTATAGCACTCTTGTTGGCACACCAAATGGTTGTAGGTTGGAAAGTAAGATCGTAGTCTCTAAGGTTTGTCTCATCCATAGAATTTGAGCACAACAACAACCTGCTGAAACATATTCGGCTTCGGTTGTACTCAATGCTATGGAGTTTTGCTTCTTGGAGAACCATGAAACAAGAGACTTACCTAGTAGTTGGCAAGTGCCCGTGGTACTCTTACGATCGGTCTTACTTCCCGCAAAATCCGCATCACAATATCCTACAAGCTCAAATGATGTGGAACAAGGATACCATAAACCAAAATCTAAGGTTCCTTTAACATATCGAATTATTCATTTAACATAAGAAAGATGGGACTCTTTTGGACAAGATTGAAACCTTGCACATAAACATACACTGAACATTATATCAGGCCTACTAGCTGTCAAGTATAATAGGCTACCAATCATACCTCGGTACAAGCGTTCATCCACTTTCTTTCCCTTTTCGTCTTTATCCATCATTGCCATCGTGCCATGGGAGTAGAGCATTCCTTAGCATTTTCAAGTCCAAACTTCTTCACTAACTCCTTTGCATTTTTTGCTTGATTGATGAAAATTCCGTCCTCACATTGTTTGATTTGCAAACCAAGCATGAATGTAAGTTCACCCATCAGGCTCATCTCAAATTCCCTAGACATACATGAAGCAAATTCCTCACACAGTAGATTGTTAGTAGCACCAAAAACGATATCATCAACATATATTTATACTACAAGTAGATCTTTATTTTGATGTTTAACAAATAGAGTTTTATCCGTCTTTCCCATGGAAAAATTATTTTCAAGCAAAAATTTACTAAGTCGCTCATACCAAGCTCTAGGAGCTTGTTTGAGCCCATATAAAGCACGTTTAAGCTTGAAAACATAGTCCGGGTGGATGGAGTCTTCAAACCCAGGAGGTTGTTTGACATAGACTTCCTCAGATAAAACTCCATTCAAAAAGGCACTCTTGACGTCCATTTGAAAGAGTTTGAATTTCATGAAACTAGCGAATGCTAAAAGCATCCTAATTGCTTCCAATCTTGCGACGGGAGCAAATGTTTCATCAAAATCAATCTCTTCTTCTTGGTTATAACCTTGTGCAACTAATCTTGCTTTATTGCGCACAACATGTCCCATTTCGTCAAGTTTGTTTCTAAATACCCATTTAGTGCCTATAATTGTTTGATTTTTTTGGTTTAGTAACAAGTTCCCAAACTTGATTCCTATCAAATTGTGACAATTCCTCCTGCATTGTCATAATCCAATAGGAATCTTCTAAAGCACTATCAACATTTTTAGGCTCCAAAATGGATATAAATGTAAAGTTAACCATCAAATTAAAGCTACTTCTAGTACGTATACCTTCCGTTGTGTCTCCAAGGATTTGATTCTTTGGATGATCCTTCTTAAAGCGCCAATCCTTAGGGAGATCTTGTGATGACGTAGTAGTTTCTGCTTCTTTTGGTACACCATCATTGTTATTCTCTTGATCATTGGAATTGCTAGTGTTTATCTCCAGTCCATCCAAACCACCTGTAATATCTGTAGATTCTGCAGCACTAGAAGACTCATTAATATCATTTTTCTCGTCAAATTTCACATGCACAGTTTCTTGAATAGTAAGAGTTCTTTTGTTAAATACTCGATAAGATTTGCTATGTGGTGAGTAGCCAACAAAAATACCCTCATCGGATTTAGCATCAAATTTATCCAAATTTTCGCCAACTTTCAAAATATAGCATATGCATCCAAATGGTTTTAAATGTGATAAGTTGGGAGTCAACTCTCTATAAAGCTCATAAGGTGTTTTCTTCAAAATGGGTCTAATGGACACACGATTTAAAATATAGCAAGAAGTATGTATAGCTTCAGCCCAAAAATATAAAGGCAATTTGTAATCATGAATCATGGTCCTAGCCATTTCTTGTAAAGTACGGTTTTTCCTCTCAACCACCCCATTTTGTTGTGGTGTCCTCGGGGTGGAAAAATTATGTGAATAACCTTTTGAAATGCAAAAATCATCAAAGCTAGTATTAACAAATTCTCCTCCATGATCACTTCTAACTTTGACAATCGAAAAACCTTTTTCATTTTCAACCTTTTTACAAAACATTTTGAAAACATCAAAAGTTTCATGTTTGTGTGTCAAAAAATAAACCCAGGTGAAACGTGAAAAGTCATCGACAATAACAAAGCAATAATGCATTCCACCTAAACTAGCAACCTTTGTGGGTCCAAATAAATCCAAATGTATCAGTTGCAATGGCTTAGAAGTAGTTACAACGTTTTTAGGATTGAAACTACTTTTATGTTGTTTACCTAGTTGACATGCATCACAAAGCTTATCCCGATCAAAGCTAATTTGAGGTAAACCTCTCACTAGTTTCTTTCGAGCAAGCTTTGAGATTAGGTCCATACCGGCATGGCCTAATCTTCGATGCCAAAGCCAACTAGTCTCATGTGATGCAACTAAACATTTTAGATTATTTGAATCACTAAGTTTGATAGTATAGATGTTATTATAAGATGTACCCTTGAAAAGAATATCATTACCTTTTAAAATATATACTTTGTCATTTTCGAAATGAACCTTAAGGCCTATAGAGCATAGCTGACTCACACTTAACAAGTTATGTGATAAACCATCAACAAGATTAACATTTTCAATGACCACAAGAGGATGCTTACCAATGTTACCTTTATCCAAGATTTTGCACTTCTTTCCATCTCCAAGAATAACCATCCCTCCATCTTTCCTTGATAGCGTCGTGAAGAGGGATTCGTTGTCCGTCATGTGATTCGAGCAACCGCTATCAAGGTACCAAATGCTGTCATTTTTCACTTGAAGATGCACCTGCAAAAGAATATGCACTCTTTGGTAACCAAATTTTGGATCCACAATTGTTAGTACGATGCTTTGGAACCCATATGAAATATGCAGGATAATATCTGGCCAAGCAATCATACATAACATGCCCATTTTTGTTGCAATAAAAACATGTAACATTGAAATGCTTATTAGTAGATGACATATGATTTTTGTGCATGCAATGTTCAAAGCTCATGTCTCTTGCAAAATTCTTTTCAATGATCTTCCAAGTTTTTTTCTTAGGTTGTTTTTTCTGAAAGCCAAGACCATGTTTACTAGATTGTTCATTAAGCCCATTTATCATCTTATTAAAGCTTTCTTGGCTATTTGTGAATTTCTTTAATGTCAAGCTAAGATTTTGATTTTCATTCTCAAGTTCACTAATCGGAGTCTCATATCTTTTTTCTTTTTCACTAGTTTCAGAATCGATGGCTATGTGTTTTCCTTTTATTAAATTAGATTTTTCTTTTTCAAGCTCTTCCAATTTTTCTTCATAGCTAGCCACTTTTAGGTTCAATAATTTTATTTCAGAATCTTTAGAACTAAGAATACTAATTTTCTCTTTTAATTCTTTAGTGAGATTAACATGGTCAAACTCTAACGTAGCCAATTTTTTATTAGTATTTTCTAGCTCTAAGGTTTTTTTTTCTAGTTGGGTTTCATCAAAATTATATATTATTTCCTTTTGTTCTTTCCACTTAACAAATAGCTCATCTCTCTCTCTCTCTTGTCATGCTCCCTAGTTCATCTTTTAATGAATCACGAACTTTTTTTAGTTTAAGGAATTTAGGACCCATTTCTTGAAGGAGTTCTACAAGAAATTCATAAGCTTCCTCCATGATAGAAAACATATCATCACTAATATTCATTTCATCATCAAAGCTTTGAACAAGAGAGCTAATTTTTACCTTTTCGTTTATAGCCATAAAGCAAGTTCCAGTGTTTTCGTTCCAGTCATCATCTGAGGAGAGCTCTTCTGCGTCACTTTCTCCCCACGTAGGCACCATTCCTCGCTTTGATGTTCTCTTTTCTCCATCACCAGTCTTTTCCTTTCCTTTTCCTTTCAGAAGTGGACATTCTGCTTTCATGTGCCCTCTCTTGTTGCATCTGAAACACTGAGGTGCAGAGCTTTCTCCATCATTTTCTTCATTTTTCTTGGTTCCCCAAATACTTCCCGTCCTTCTTTTGTTGTTTTTCATGAATTTCACAAATTTTCTTGTAACAAGAGCCATGCTTTCATCATCTGATTCATTCATCTCCTCCTTGAGCATTTTGGAGATTTGAAAGGCTAAGTTCTTTTCCTTTGTTTCCTCTTTCTTAGGTTTCTCTTCCATCTTTGGTGTGCTGTCATTGGCTATCTTCAATTGAACCTCATAAGCCATTAATTTTCCCATTAACTTCTCGAAACTGATATCTGCCAAATCATGTGCTTCTTCGATCGCCGTCCTCTTTTGAATCCAATCGCCAGATAAGGAGTATAAAATCTTTCTGACCAGATCTTCCTCTGGGATATCCTTCCCTAAGGATTTCAGTGGATTGATGATATCTGCAAAACGAGAAAACATAGCATCAATAGACTCATTAGGCATCATAGAAAAATTTTCATATTTCTGTAATAACATTCTAATACGAGTTTTCTTAGCTTCACTAGTTCCCTCATGAGTAACTTCAAGTCTCGTCCAAATATCCTTAGCAGTAGAACAAGAACTAATGCGGTTAAATTCAGTTTTACTAAGACCACAATACAAGATGCTCATGGCCTTAAAGTTTAGATTTTCTAACCGATCATTTTCTTTTTGCTGCTCAGGAGTGGGTTTATCAAATAGTGTAAATCCTTCACTGATTATTTTCCATAATGCCATATTGATACCTTTGATGTGTATGGACATACGTTGTTTCCAATAACTATAGTCCGTACCATCAAATAGAGGTGATCTAAGATACGACTGTCCTTCTCTTTGATTGTGCGTGTCATATGAGTATGTGTGCGGAATTTGTGCCATAGGATCGAAATTCCACTAGACTTTGAGTCTAAAAGGAATCCCGCTCTGATACCAATTGAAAAACACCCTAGAGGGGGGTGAATAGGGTGTGTGGCACAAATTTAAAAATAATCACAAACACAGAGATAATCAGACACAGATATTTTTTAACGGAGTGGCTCCCCACCAAAACTCTGACCCCAAGACCTATGAGGATTTCACTTAATAAAACCGATCACACTTACGGGTAGCGATCTCACCGTACACAAATATAGTTCAAGAGTTAAAGCGCAGAGATAGCTTCAGAGTAAAGCTATTCTTAATACAATCTCACAACTAAAACAGATTCAAATAGCTTTAATACTGCAGTGAAAAATCAGAGAAATATCACCATGATGAAGTTTGTGAGATCGTGATCGCGTGGGCGCTAACGGTTTGCTGATCTGATGTCTGGATTGGAAGATATATTCTTCGGAAGATGCTTGCGCGAATCTAAATTCTACAGTGGCTGATCTGTAGAAAAACGTCCGAACTGTATATAATTCTGAGAACTGAGCAAAGGAGTCTATCACCGTTGCGAAGGGCATGAAGATGTGGTCGCGTGGGCACAAACGGCTCATCGATCCGACGTCTGGATCAGGAGATATGAGCGTACGAAGTCGGATGCGCGATCAAGCCAGATTTGTAGACGTTGAAAGCTTGAACTTGCTTGAAGAACCCCTTGCCGTAAGCACCTCTTGTGGATGATGTTCTGAAAGCTGCTTCTGATATTTCGGCCTATGTCTTCTTCGAAATCACATTTGCCAAGAGGAAATTGGCCGAAATAATTGCAAGGCGCCCCAAAAGTAATGCTCATGCGAAAGGGATCTCAGGTGCGTGACTTGTACAGCCGCCTAAAGGAAAGAACAGGCTGAGCAAAAAAAATTTGGTGCGTTCTCTCCGAAGCAAAGATGAACACAAAATGTGGCTACTTAAAAACAAAAAGAATTTTGACAGATGATCCCACACAAAAAAATGAGGAGGATGCAATAAATTACGTGCGTGCATTCCTTTTTGACAGAACCCGCAAACTTCAATGATGATCGAAAATACTTCAGCCCTAAAGGAAAAAAAAGGAGAGCACTCTCTGTTATTAAAAGCCACCAAGCATTTGTGTTCATTCTTTTTTTTGTGCGTGCCCCCTTTAAAACAATTTTTGTGGTTTATTTTTAAAAGATATGTGGCAGGCTAACTGAATATTTTGAATGAAATATTGCAGCAGTCTGAGGGTATTTGATTTGAAGACATCCGGCTTATTTTTCTTTTTGAAGAGGGCATGGACTTTGATAATTGGATGGCATCAAAAACAAACAGACTCGAAAATTCGGCAGTTTTCTTTTTGAAGAGAGCATGATTTTTGTTTTGCTTCTATCCTATCTTGCGTGATAATGGGATGAGATTGAATAGGAGACCAATTGTGTTGTGTTTTGGAAGAGCACACAGAATTTGAAATCAAGTAGAAAATCTCTTGAGTATCTAATCAATTATTTGACCAATTCAAGTCTCCATTTGAATCTGAATATAGATAATGTAGAATCTCTTGAGTATCCTTTTTGCAACAATGTCCATATACACGCTCTCTCTTGCAAACGAAATTTATTTTGCATTTTGCTCCCTGAAATCACTTAATGAAAATTGTTAGTCACACGGTTTGTTTGTCATCATCAAAATAATATCGTACGACCTAGTTATTAGACTAACTAGGCCAACAGCTTTGTCCTGTCACCTTTGATATAGCATCCTCATAGCTGAGCAATGTAGTCAACATTGTCCTCAAACATGGTGGTAGGCTCAAGATCACCCGTCTTCAATCCGTTCATCACCAGGATGTGATGTACAACTGAGTGTAGCCAAACACATTCTCTGATTGCTTCATGGATTGCAAGAATTTCTAAATGATATGATGAGGTTGTTGTTAGGAGATTTTTGTCCCACAGTAGGTAAACACTTACCCTGTTTGTGACTTCTTATTATGGGGATCGGACATGTAACCTGCATCTGCATAACCAATAAGTGTGTAGGATGATTCTTTCTTATAAAACAAACCCAAATCTGTTGACTCTTGGAGGTAGCGCAGAAGATGCTTAACCCAGGTCTAGTGGTGTTGTGTGGGCACTACACTGATTCTAAAATCTATATCGGAACGCGTGCAGTTAGCTAGATATAGAAGTGCTCCAATAGCACTTATATAAGGGGCTTCAGGACCAAGTATATCATCCCTCTCTTCCAGCAGACGGAAGGGGTCTTTATGTATACGTAATGGATGGCAATGGTCCATGTGAAATCTTTGTAGTATTTTATTTGTATATGTGGTTTGATGTAACAGAATTCCATCTTTTAGATGTTCAATCTATAAGCCAAGTCAGAATTTTTTTGCATATGTCTTTTATTTCAAATTCTTTTGTCAGCCTTGCAGATATCTTAGTGATCTCTTCAGGAGATCCTATAAGATTCAAATCGTTTACGTAAACTGCAATTATTACGAATCATGTTCCCTTTGTTCTTTTAAAGATGCTAGTGCTAACTTCATTATTATGGAATCCTTGTTATACAAGGAATTCACTGAGGCTGTCATACCACATCCTTCCCGAGTGTTTAAAACCATATAATGATATTCGTGCTTAGCAGAATAGACGTCCTGATGTCTATCTTTTAAAGTTGTAGGCAGTGAAAAGCAATCATGAAGTTTCATATATTTCTCTTGATCAAGATTTCCATATAGATAGGTAGTCACAACATCCTTTAACTACATATCTAATCCTTTCTTTGTTGTTAAGCTTATTAAAAATCGAAAAGTGATCGCATCCATTACCAGTGAGTATGTTTCTTCATAATCAATACCCGGTCAATGGGAAAATCCATGTGCTACAAGTCGTGCTTTGTAGCGTTTGATCTTATTATTTTTATTTCTTTTTGACAAATACCCATTTATATCCCACAGGTTTGACACCATTTGGTGTCTGGACTACTGGTCCAAAAACTTTGTGTTTCTTAAGCGAGTCCGCTATGCTTCTATTGTCTCATTCCATTTAGGCCAATCATTTCTTTGTTTGCATTCAGCAACGGAATGTGGATCATTATCATCGTCATTTTCATCGACGTGAATGGAAATATGAAAAGTGAATTTATCGTCAATGATTGTGCTTTTTTTGTCCAATACCTCTCTTTTACGTACATAGTTTAATGATCTTTCAGTTTCTCCCGTTTTTACCTCTTCAGTGGATTCTGGGAGGGGTGAGGATATGGACATGAGATCATTTTCCTATGATGGTATTATCACATGGTCTCTCGGAGTTTTTTTCTTGGATTTTTTCTCTTGGAGCCTAGTGTCTGCATCTTTTCAATTGAGGAACAACCACTTCTGATGCTGGTGGATTACATCCATTCTCGAAGATGTAAATCCTAGCTGAAGTATTAGTAGCAGGGATGTTTGATCTGACAATCTTCTGGTTATTAGTAAATAAATCTGGTAACTGATGAACAGTATTCTAAATATGGAGGATCTTTAGAATCTCATCATCATATTGCTTAGTTCTTGGATCATAGTTATTTAATGTTTTTCTATCCCACGATATAATTTGTGAAGCTCTAGATTTTGCATGATCTGGGCCTAATTTGGGGAATACTGTCTCTTCAAATTCACAGGCTTCAAGACGTACCTTAAAAGCGTCCCCATTTGGGTTTCTACTAATCTTATAATCGATGGTGAGTCAAACCCTACATAGATCCATAGACGACATTAAGGACTCATTTTTATCCTCTGTGGTGATGTAATGGGGATATAAACTGCACAACCAATAATTCTCAACTGAGAGCAACTCGGTGGTATTCCGTATGCAAATTGCATTGGAGTAAGACTCTGACATCCAGAGGGTCTGATTTTTATTAAGAAAGCAGTATGCAATGTTATATGTCCCCATGCAGTAACCGACAACTGGGATTTTATTAATAATGGACGTTCAATCCATTGGAGTCTTTTAATCAGTGACTCTGCCAACCCATTTTGGGTGTAAACATGTAATACATGATATTCAATTTCTATCCCACTCGCTAGATAGTATTCTTGAAATGGCCGGGAGGTAAATTCCCTAGCATTATCCAGACGTATTTTCTTTATTTAATTATCTAGAAAATGCACCCGTAATTTTTATTATTTGTGTCAATATCTTTGGAAAAGCTAAATTGTGGGTCGATAATAGACATACATACGAATATTTCGAGGATGCATCAATCAGTACCATAAAGTACCGAAAAGGCCCACTACTGGGGTGAATTGGTCCACATATATCTCCTTGTATTCTTTCGAGAAAGCATGCAGATTTTATGTCCACTTTTAATGGAGTGGTCATTGTAATCAATTTTCCCTTGTAGCAAGGGATGCAAGGGAATTTACCCTTCTGAAGAATCTTCTGATTCTTCAAATCATGCGCATAGATTGGGATACGATCCGATGCATCATTACCGATGCAGGGTAGCCAAGTCTATCATGCCAAAATAGAAACTTGGATAATATCGAGCACTTCAGGTGCTCCGTCAAATTTGCTTCCTTTCTCCGAATCTTTGTATGATAGAGGTCTGATGAGAGGCTCTCAAATCACTCAAGTATGAATTTGAATCCTTTTTCTTTAGACGTCATTTACAAATATTATTTATTATTTATGTTTACAGTTTCTAAATGAAATCTGTTTATACAGATTGTAACGGTCGCTTTCCGATCGTATCTTCTTCGTGCACGTGTTGTTGACCGTGCACGTATTTGTTTTAGACCTTGTTTGTTTTTGAACATTTTGGTGTGATATGTCGTTGTGAACGTCTCGGAGAGCATTGAATTATGGCACTAATTTGGAACGACATTTCTCGGGTCGTTTTCCCACGATTTGATCTTATTCGAAGAGACGTTGTGATTTTCACTTTTGACGTGAGACGTTTCTATTTTTAGTTTCGTCGCTCGACGTCGAAATTGAGATCTGTCTTCTTAGTTACCTTTCTCTCGTCGTCCCGATCACCCAGTATTTATTTCACAATTTTTGGAGTTCATTTGACCTATGTATTATTTTTAACAAAGCTTTAAATATTTTTAAATACCAAGTTTTAAATTATTTTCGACCAATAAAAATTTCTATTAAATTATAACTCTTTAAAGTATTTTTGAGCCAAATCCTAGCCCCTATCTTGGCCACACCCAATCCATGCGTGAGTAGGAGTGTTGGGTTTGGGCTTTAATTGATTTTAAATCATAAACCCATTAGAATTAGCCCAAGACCAAGTCAACCCCTCTATACTATATAAACAACCTCTAGGAAACCCTATTTTCGCAAGCAAACAACCCTAGCTGCTCCCAAAACCCAAAATCTCGCTTGCGACGTTCGTCGCAATGTTGCAGCACCGGCCGCCCGCACCGACAAAGGATTTCACCCGCGTTCTCTCAGTCTGACCGAGGACTTCGCTCGCATCGACCCCCGCTCCGCAACGTTGCAACGCTTGCAACGTTGCAAGCCCCGCCAAGCGCCCAACCCCCGCATCCGTTGTGTCTGACCGAAGGCCTTCCCCGCACCGACCGAGAGCCCGCTCCGCATCGCAGCCCCGTAGCGCTGCACAGGCCGCCCCGCTGTGTCCGACCGAGGCTTTCTCCCGCACCGACTGAGAGAATTCCTCGCACCGACCGTGTCTGACCGAGCGACGTTCGTCTCAACGTCGCAACTCTCGCACCGCTTGCCACCGTGGGCCCCCCAAGTTCTCCAGAGGTATTGTGGGTCCCCCATTGGCCCCTAGAACTACTGTGGGACCCACCTAGGTGTCTCTTCTTCGTGGATTTGCCGCTTACGACGTTACGATACGTCGTAGCCTGTCGTCGCACGTTCTAGCTTTGAAATCTTGGTTCGTCGATCCGGTTGCTGCCCAGACTATTCGAGCGAGGAATCTATTTTGGAATCTGGACTAGGAGCGCGTTCTTTTATTCCAACCCCTGGCGTCGCTACCCGACGCCAGTGTAGCTTTCGCGTCGTGTTGAGGTAACGCTTTGCACCCCCAACCACTGCCTGTTAATCAAGACTTAAAATTGATGTTTTTAAATGTTTTAGAATAACTAATTAAGATAATTTAAAATGGAAATGTAGGCCGGTGGACTTGTGCACGTAGGTAGATTGGACTCTTGGACGGTGTTTTCAGACGTCGGTTTGCAGGCAATTGAAACTTGCCTGTTGCTTGTTTAGGCCATGTTTTAGGCCACTTTTTGTACCGTAGCATAAAAGAGACTAGACAGTGAAATGATAGCTGCCTAGACGCCTATTTGATCTAGTTTGACAATGAAACTAGATCCGTCACCTCAATTGATCTAGCTTGACAACGAAGCTAGATCCAACCCCTTTAACTTGTTGTTCATGCATTTGTAAACTGCCATGTTTAAATTCCCTACCTGTACGCCTTGCTACTTGCCATGCCATGTCATCCATGCATTGAATGTTGCATTCGTAGCACACGCTACATACTTGTGCTTGCTTGTCCCGGCTAGGGGCACCCCTATGCCATCATGAAAAACACTTCCTGGCTCGTGATCCAGAAGCGAGCATTCCCGTTCGGGGGTAAGGCCCTGGCTCGATACACGTGGATGGATAGGGTTGAGCGACCACTCAGCGTAGAAGTGTGCCCGTACAGCCACTTCAGCTGTAAGGCGTGAACTCTGTGCACGACATGAAAACGTGACTTGTGATTGTTAGTAGTCGCTACTCTTGCCATGCCATGCTAGTTGTCCTCTTGTACTTGTTGTTGCACTTCCCATTACCTGTTGCACTCATACTTTAACTGCCATGACATTGCATCATGTTAGAACTGCTAGATTATTTACTTTCACTTTCAGTTTCCTTGCACAAGTCTCTCGCAGACTTGCTGACATGTGCCCCTTGCTCTTTTGGGTGTCACATGTTAGACCCTGAGCCAGAGACCATTGCTGAGTACGTGGTATTTGCTGACGCTGAGCCTGAGCCCATGTCTGTCCAGGAGGAGTTTGTGGCTACCGGTGACCATTCTTAGTGACCTTGCTGAGCTTTCTTTTGTTTTAGGATTGTTGTTAGTTGTCGGTGCGTGGCACCTTTACCTTGTACGTTGTACTTTTGTTAGCCATGTTTGGGCCTTTAGACTCTTTCCCTTTTAGCCTGGTGGCTTTTCTGTGATGTTGGAACTTATTGTTGGACATTCTGAGATTGGCTATTTTATGTCTTTTCCTTATTATTATCTTTGTTTCATATCACAATTGCAAGGACCTGCTATTTTATGTTTATTGATGCTTATCGGACTTGCAGCTTTGTAGCTTCAAGTCTAAGCGGACCTTCTCACGTCTCGCCTCCATATTTTTGGGAAGCGGGGCGTGACACAGATGGTCTTGAAATTCAAAAAGTTTTGTTTGAATTTGAAGAGCATAATGCATCCTTTATTTTTATTTGTGTACTATTTGGGAGCAACAAAGTTGCATTCTCTGATCCTTATTTGATGGTCCTGATATTGTATTTACCGGGCTATCATATGGTATAATGCTATGATAATATATTGAAGGATTGTATGTGTCGAGGCACTGTCTACTAGGCAGTCATGAGAACAGTCCATCTATTAAAAGATAAAACATATAAGTGTAAGGATCGACTTACCCTTACAATACTAACAACAACACACTAGAGGGAGGTGAATAGTGTAATGGTACAAATTTCGTATTTAAAAATTAAACTTGTAAATGCGGAATTATAAATGCAAGAGAAATTTAAACACCACAAAATCCAAACGCAAACCCAAGATGTTACCCTGGTTCCCCAAACTTGGGTACGTCCAGCCACACCAATATCCCCTATAATTCTTACATAGAAAAGTGAATACAATCTCACACAGAGATACCGCACACAGAGGATTTGGATCCTCACACAGAGAGATCCTTGCTTTCACACAGAAAGACTTT
The DNA here is from genome assembly GCA_030789695.1 of Scilla litardierei. Classification (NCBI taxonomy): domain Eukaryota; kingdom Viridiplantae; phylum Streptophyta; class Magnoliopsida; order Asparagales; family Asparagaceae; genus Scilla; species Scilla litardierei. The sequence goes on along the minus strand of CM061134.1, from coordinate 84,068,565 downwards.
TGCTCTCACACAGAGAGACTCACACTCTCACACAGAGAGATCTCAACCAACCCTCGAACAGAAGGCTATACTCTCACACAGAGAGTAACTAGCTCTCACACAGAAAGCTAGAGTTACAATGAAATAACAAAGTAAAACAAATACTCTTACCAATGCCTTAAGATGAACTTACTCATAAATGAATGCAAGGCATGGAAGAGTATCTCCAAGTGATGAGATTTACTAAAATTGCACTTGGGTGATTTTCCCTTGAGCTTGACTTCTCAATGCAAGAAGGAGAGAATGAGCTCTAAGAGGGAAATGAGAGAGTTTGAGAGTGGCTTATTCAATCTCTAATGATTTGCAATAGATCCATGAAGTTCAAATAAACTCAGCCCTCTCATATATATAGGAACCATATATGAACTCTCAAAACACAAGAAAGAAGCCAAAAACAAAAGGCTGTAACAGCTAAAATTTGGGCTGAAACGTCAGCGACAGTCGATTGATGAACAAATAGCAGTCGACTGATCAACGACTAAATAAATCCCAACGGCTATAATCTGAGCCAAGACAGTCGACTGTAGAAGACTACACAGGCGACTGTAAAACAGACAATCGACTGTATATTCTTCATCAGGCGACTACTATAGGGGATGGAAATAAACATAGAGTTGCAACCTACGCACAGAATGCATACAAGCGACTGATGGCCAGAGTACAGGCTGTTGGAAGCAACGATCTAGGATCTTGGTTTGATGATGACAAATGTATCGTTATATCTGACGTGTGTGCTTAGTGTGTTTCAGGATTGACGAAACGTAATATTTGAAGGAGTTGCTATTCATATAGCTATTTGGGTAAGATAGAGTGCTTTGGCTAAAGCAAAGTGGACTTGGTCCAATATGGAGCAAAGTGGACTTGGTTCAATATGGAGAGATGGAGCCAAATCTTATTTGGTTATTGGAATATATCCTATGGCCATACAAACTCCTTAGCCAAGACCAATTCCTAAAAAAATACAAATTCCCAATTCAAATCTCTACCAAATCCCATATCAAACCAATTTGTATTACTGTGAAGAATCATTCAAAAATCCTATCCCAAGATTGCTTCAAACCTAATCTCCTTAACTCTAGGGATTTCTTGTGATCAAATCTTTGTTCCATAGAAAACCCTAGTGACTACTATTTAAAAGATCCCAACCTCACATTGTTAATTTGTGGCCTACAAAAACATTGGAGAGTGCACGGCAATCAAAAGAGGGGCGACAAACACAAAAAAAGAGAGGGGCTACAAAATATTTAGAGCCGCCAAACATCAAAAAAAAACACCTACAGCTGCAACATCCTTCCCAACAGGCAAGTCTCCTTTGTGTACCTTGCAACTTCCTCCTCGCACCATCATCTCTCCTACCCAAAGCCACGCATCACCACGAGAGAATCACTTTGTGGCATTATCTTCAAAAGACCATAGAGCTATCTTCTGACGAGAGGGAGGTCTCACGAAGACGGGGTGCTGCACGACGTCGCCCAAGACATCATCGCCATTTTTTTTCTCGCAACACACCAAGCATCGACTTCATCAACAAGGGGACACAACGAGTTACTGCTATGCTCTTCGACACGTACAACCTCTTCAAGCTGCAGTGAACTCGGGGCCGCACCAAACATCATCTCATCGCTGCACGTCAAAGAGCTCACAAAGTCACCGTGAAGAGCTGAAGTCCACCGGCGTTATCACCGAAGAGCACACCGTCGCCTGGAGAACTTGAGGTAGCCACCACCGTCGCCTGGGTTATTGTCGTCGTTGAGATCTTATCGCCGCTGCTGCAGAACGACGTCGCCGCTATTGAGCCACGCCACGAAGTCACCGCCCTCGCCGAAGTCGGAGCAGCGTTGTCGAAGTGAAGATCGTCGTGAGGAGGAGCGGAGCCTCTGCTGAAACCCTCACCATCACGTCACGAGCTCGCTGCTGCACGAGGCGAAGTTGCCGTTCCTTGAGGAAAACCACATCGCCGCATTCACGGAGAACTCGCCATCGGAGCAGCTGCCATTGCCATCCCGAAGTCCTCAACAGAGCTGAAGAGATCGCTACTCGGAGATCCACGCCGTCCTTCGTCACCGTAGTGTTAACGCGGAGAGCTCGTCGCTGTGCCTTCAAGCCGTCGTCGGAGAAGACATCCACCGCAGTTCCTCGCCGTGAAGTTCCGCAGTCGTCGCCTGAGAATACGAAGCCCACCTCTGCTGCTGAACATCTTCGTCTTCGTAGCCGCCGTTCGCTGCTGATCAAGTCGGAGAGCTCATCACGCATCACTGTAGAAGTCGCCATCGCTGAGAGCTCGTCGTCGCTCGAGTTAGAGTCGCCGTCCGAAGCGTTGCCCGCCTGCATGCCCTAAAAGTCGGAGACGGTGAATGTTGCCGCTGACGTGGATGCGCCCTCACGTGATTGAACTGAAGTGGATTCGATCGAACGAATAGTTGCTGACGTGGGTTTGAGTGCGATCGAATGGAGGGGATTGCGTGAAATAGAGAAATCAACGACGGAGATTGATCACGGGAACGAAATTGAGATGAACGCAAAAAAAATGCTGAAGCACGAATTTTAAGGCATGACGTAGCATTGGGATTTAAGGAGTTGCTGAGCGCACCGACTGCCTATTATTTGGATTAGAACTGAAATTTCCTTACGCACAGACCAGTGTGCTATTTGCAATCCAGGAGTCGGATTGAGACACCGTTTGCGTCAGATTGGAGCTGACGACGTGCTGATTGACAGAGATGCCTACACGGACACAAACTGAGCATTTCTAAACCCTTAAACTCTTTTATTTGTGTCTTAGTGTAACGTTCTCTGTAGGGAAAACTTTACCTATATTTTGTGACTATTTTGGGACTTATCTAGTTGCGACTAGACAAGTGGGACCCAGCTAGTTTGGGACTAGCTGGTAGAAAGCGTTACTAGGATTGATAGTGAGAGAAAACATTGTGTGTGGGGTACTGAGAGCCTGGCGAGTGTAGAGACGTAGAGGGTGCTATGATCGTGCTCTAACTTGTGGTTTTGTACCTATTGCGCTATTCAATACTAGTTCTGCTTTGGGGGCTGGAGTAGGTCGTTGGGACGACCGAACCAAGGTAAATCTGCTGTGTACTATGTGTCTGCATTTTATTTACCATGTTGCTGCTATAACTGCGTGTGATTATTCGTGGGTTGCACGAATTATTTTTATAAGCCTATTCACCCCCCCCCCCCCCCCCCAGGCTAGGATCTAGATCCAACAAGTGGTATCAGAGCAGGTTAGAGGATCTAGTCTAGTCTAGCTATCATGAAAACCCCAAAGTTGGTCTTTCCCCATGGCATGCCTATTGATCGTCCTCCTCTTTTTAGTGGCCATGATTATATATACTGGAAGGCTAGGATGAAAACTTATTTACTATCTGTTGATGTTGATACTTGGTACATTATTGATAACGGATATTCTATGCCTGAAAGTAATCTGAATTTAAATGATAAAAATGTGTGTGCTATAAATGCTAGAGCAATGAATATCTTATTGTGTGGGTTGAGTAGAATAATATTTGATCGTATCTCACATTGCTCTTCTGCGCAGGATATATGGAGGACCTTGGAAACTGCATATGGAAGTGAGAAATCCCTCAGCCGCAATGAAAAGAATCAAAAGGGAAGAAACGCTCCTTTAAATAAGTTTGATGCTTCTCTTTGTTACAATACTAAGCGTAAAGTTATTTGTTTTAAATGCAGAAAGCAGGGACACTTTGCTAAACATTGCCCACAAGAAACAGCTTGTGTCGTAAAGAAGAAAGGAAAAGATGTAGTGCGAACGTGGGACATGGATAGTGGAGATGAGCTCGAGGAAAATGAAGCACACGCATCCCTCTGCTTGGTGGCAAAACATAACGATGTAAAATCTGGTAGCAAAGCTGAACTTCTTAAAATTTGTGAAGAAATGCAAAATCAAATAGTAGATCATGAGTTCACTATTGAATGTCTCCAAAATCAGAACTATGACATGTAAGTTAGAGATGATAAGGTGTTTAAAGAGAATGAAAAGCTTAAACTTGAACTTAATGCATGTAAGTCTACTAGTGAAATCATGAAGAAGGAAATAGAAAGCTTTGATGAAAATGCTCCTTGTATTTCTTGTCCCTCTTTATTAAACCAAATTAGCATGCTTAAACTTGATTTGATTAAGCTCGAAACTGAAAAAGACTATATGATTAGAGAGCTTAATGATAAATTCTGCATGTTGGATAATGACTTTAAAAGAAAAATGATTAAATTTGAAAAGAAGGAAGAGAAAAATAAGAGAGCTTTTATTAGTAAATGCACGATGCTTGTGGAAGAAAACAAACAATTAAAAACCAAAGTCTCTCATCTTGAAGTGGCCATTAAGAAATTCTCTATGGGAAAACAATCGTTGGACACTATTTTAGAGAATAAATTATATGGTAATAATAGAAGAGGACTTGGTTTTGGTCTGAAAAACGTTGAAAAGCAAAAATTCAAGAAATTCCATAATGTATCCTCTATTGCAAAGAACAAATATGCGAAGTGCTTTACTTGTGATAGTGTAGGCCACACTTCATATTATTGTAAATTTAGGAACACAAATATCAAGTTTAAACAAGTTTGGGTTCCTAAATCTTTAATGGCTAACACTCGTGGACATTGTTGGATTCCAATGTCACACTTAACACCTTTCATGTAGGTAAGGTGGAGATTTGGCGAGGAGCAAATTTTTCAATGTCTCATTCTTTTAGCTCCTTCGTCAAATAGCGACGTGAAGGTATAATTTTTTATCCCTCTTTGCATTTCATTGCATACCTTCATAGATTGTTTTGTGTGCTTGATTTATTTTTGTTTGTGTGCTTGTTTGCATGATTTTTAGTGTTTTTATTTCTAAAAAAAATAAAAAAATTATTTAAAAAAATTTGAGCTTAAAAGAATACCCTTTATGATTTATCTTAAGTGGTATTGTATGAATGTTCAAATCTATCCCTTGTAGAAGTTAATTCATTATTGTTGTAGCTACATGAACATGTTGTTCTCTTTTTAGTATCCATGACATGTCTCATAAATTTCGAATTTGACTTCTACACCTATATTTGCACTTTCACGATATTTGACCTCTTAGTACTTTTTGGAGATTCTTTTGAAGAATAATGGAAAGTGAATGTAGGAATGATTAAATTTTGAATTTTCTAAGGGATATGATGTGTTTAGCCATGAATAAAAATTGAGCACAAAATAATTGCAAATGAAAAAAATATGAAAATTGCTCCGTATGAAAAATGGATACACTTCATGGCTAATACACAACCCATGAGTATCCAACTTATGCTACATGGGTAATCATTAGCGTTGGTGTATACAACTCGTCAAGCAATGCCACCCCACATTTAAACGTCCTTTTAGGCCATGTTTTGGGGTTTGGTAACTTGAACTCATCTTCGATGAGGTGGGAAAAATCAATCCTAGTGATATTCATGAAAAATTGGAAAATGTGGATTGATTTGGATGATTTTCTGAAATCGAATCTCCTCTAGTACTTTATTTTCTCTATCATTACACTTACACAAAGGTGGAGAGGTCTTGTTATGAAATTCCATGAGCTTGAATTGTCTGTTCTATGGAAAACTCATGCAAATTGCATGCTACATTAATAATGGTTTATTTTTTCATGGAATATTTTTGTGACTTCACTAATCCACTTTTGGTGATTACAAAGGGGGAGAAAGGAAAGAAAAGATTTGCAGATTTGATGTCGGGAATTATTTGTTGAAGGGGGAGCATGACAAGTACTTGAATAATGTTGAAGGGGGAGCTTGAGAGAAGGTGATGTTGAAGGGGGAGCTTGAGAGAAGGGGAGCATGCTTTTATATTTACTATTTGTTGTGCATGCTTTGTAATGCTTGAATGACTCATCCATATATTATATAGCATTACACCCTTCAACAGACTTCACACACACATACCAATTGCTCAAATCGTTTATGGGTTTGTCATCACCAAAAGGGGGAGATTGTTGGAAGCAACGATCTAGGATCTTGGTTTGATGATGACAAATGTGTTGTTATATCTGACGTGTGTGCTTAGTGTGTTTCAGGATTGACGAAACATAATATTTGAAGGAGTTGCTATTCATATAGCTATTTGGGTAAGATAGAGCGCTTTGGCTAAAGCAAAGTGGACTTGGTCCAATATGGAGCAAAGTGGACTTGGTTCAATATGGAGAGATGGAGTCAAATCTTATTTGGTTATTGGAATATATCCTATGGCCATACAAACTCCTTAGCCAAGACCAATTCCTAGAAAAATACAAATTCCCAATTCAAATCTCTACCAAATCCCATATCAAACCAATTTGTATTGCTATGAAGAATCATTCAAAAATCCTATCCCAAGATTGCTTCAAACCTAATATCCTTAACTCTAGGGATTTCTTGTGTCAAATCTTTGTTCCATAGAAAACCCTAGTGACTACTATTTAAAAGATCGTAACCTCACATTGTTAATTTGCGGCCTACAAAAACATTGGAGAGTGCACGGCAATCAAAAGAGGGGCGCCAAACACAAAAAAAGAGAGGGGCTACAAAATATTTAGAGCGGCCAAACATCAAAAAAAACACCTACAGCTGCAACATCCTTCCCAAAAGGCAAGTCTCCTTCGTGTACCTTGCAACTTCCTCCTCGCACCATCATCTCTCCTACCCAAAGCCACGCTTCACCACGAGAGGATCACTTTGTGGCATTATCTTCAAAAGACCGTAGAGCTATCTTCTAACGAGAGGGAGGTCTCAAGAAGACGGGGTGCTGCACAACGTCGCCCAAGACATCATCGCCATTTTTTTCTCGCAACACACCAAGCATCGACTTCATCAACAAGGGGGAACAACGAGTTACTGCTATGCTCTTCGACACGTACAACCTCTTCAAGCTGCAGTGAACTCGGGGCCGCACCAACCATCATCTCATCGCTGCACGTCGAAGAGCTCACGAAGTCATCGTGAAGAGCTGAAGTCCGCCGGTGTTATCACCGAAGAGCACACCGTCGCCTGGAGAACTTGAGTTAGCCGCCGCCGTCGCTTGGGTTATTGTCGTCGTTAAGATCTTATCGCCGCTGCTGCAGAACGCCGCCGCCGTTGCTGAGCCACGCCACGAAGTCGCCGCCCTCGTCAAAGTCGGAGCGTCGTTGTCGAATTGAAGATCGTCGTGAGGAGGAGCGGAGCTTCTGCTGAAACCCTCACCATCACGTCACGAGCTCGCTGCTGCACGAGGCGAAGTTGTCATTCCCTGAGGAAAACCACATCACCGCATTCACGGAGAACTCGCCATCGGAGCAGCTGCCATTGCCATCCCGAAGCCCTGGACAGAGCTGAAGAGATCACCACTCGGAGATCCACGCCGTCCTTCGTCGTCGTAGTGTTAACGCGGAGAGCTCGTCGATGTGCCTTCAAGCTGTCGCCGGAGAAGACATCCACCGCAGTTCCCCGCCGTGAAGTTACGCAGTCGTCGCCTGAGAAGACGAAGCCCGCCGCTGCTGCTAAACATCTTCGTCTTCGTAGCCGCCGTTTGTTGCTGATCAAGTCGGAGAGCTCATCACGCATCACTGTAGAAGTCGCCATCGCCGAGAGCTCGTTGTCGCTCGAGTTGGAGTCGCCGTCTGAAGCGTTGCCCGCCTGCATGCCCTAAAAGTCGGAGACGGCGAACGTTGCTGCTGACGTGGATGCGCCCTCACGTGATTGAACCGAAGTGAAGTCGTTCGAACGAATAGCGGCTGACGTGGGGTTGAGTGCGATCGAATGGAGGGGATTACGTGAAATAGAGAAATCAACGGCGGAGATTGATCACGGGAACGAAATTGAGATGACCGCAAAAAAATGCTGAAGCACGAATTTTAAGGCATGACGTAGCATTGGGATTTAAGGAGTTGCTGAGCGCACCGACTGCCTATTATTTGGATTAGAACTGAAATTTCCTTACGCACAGACCAGTGTGCTATTTGCAATCCAGGAGTCGGATTGAGACACCGTTTGCGTCAGATTGGAGCTGACGACGTGCTGATTGACAGAGATGCCTACACGGACACAAACTGAGCATTTCTAAACCCTTAAACTCTTTTATTCGTGTCTTAGTGTAACGTTCTCTGTAGGGGAAACTTTACCTATATTTTGTGACTATTTTGGGACTTGTCTAGTTGGGACTAGACAAGTGGGACCCAGCTAGTTTGGGACTAGCTGGTAGAAAGCGTTACTAGGATTGATAGTGAGAGAAAACACTGTGTGTGGGGTACTGAGAGCCTGGCGAGTGTAGAGACGTAGAGGGTGCTCTGAGCGTGCTCTAACTTGTGGTTTTGTCCCTATTGCGCTATTCAATACTAGTTCTGCTTTGGGGGCTGGAGTAGGTCGTTGGGAAGACCGAACCAGGGTAAATCTGCTGTGTACTCTGTGTCTGCATTTTATTTACCATGTTGCTGCTATAACTGCGTGTGATTATTCATGGGTTGCACGAATTATTTTTATAAGCCTATTCACCCCCCCCCCCCCCTCTAGGCTAGGAACCAGATCCAACACAGGCGACTGTAAAATAGACAGGCGACTGTAAACACTGCAGCAATCAACTGGACTTGCAAATTGGGATGAAGCCCAGAAAATGCAAGTTGCACTCTGACGACTGTAGACCAATTTACAGGCGACTGTAAATTTACCTTCAGCCGACTGTTTCAAAAGCTCAAATAAGAGTCAATAAAAGGTTGACTTGAGTAGTATACTACAGTCGACTGTAGAAGGCTCGACAGGCACCTGGAATCATCCAGCCAACTGTAAAACTTCATCAGACGGCTGTTGGAGAGCCAGAGACTCCAATTGAGTCTTTGGGCAAGATGAACCTATTGGGTTGGATTCTATGATAATCCTAAGGCTCACTAAGATGGTTAAATACATATACATGAATGAGTAGACCATCTATCAAGGCATTACAATAAATCTAGACTCAAAAGGAGAAAAGCAATAAATGAAATATTACATGGATTACATTACTTCCCTTAGAGTCTGATCGCACCCCGGATACACGTCCCGAGGCGACGGTTGTAGTTTTACCGCAAGCGCACGGTATGGTGGTGAGCGGGTATCGAACACAGGGAGGACGAATGACCGTGCTTGCTCCTGATCAACCTGGCTATTTAGGGACAGAGATAATTGCCTTGGGCGATCCTGTCACAATCGTCAGACAAATTTGCGAAATATCAAATCAAATAAAGAACGTCTAGGGAAAGGGGAATCCCCACTACTCACCGTATTTCATAAATGTGGTTCGCCAGTATCGAAATCGCTAGAATGAGAATTTGGATGAACTAGTTGCAACTAAATGTGGAACCAAGCTCACGCTCTCGCGCTGTTGCCGGTCTATAGCTATCCTAGGTTTGGGTCCAATCTCTTGCAAACCCTAGCCTAGGGAGGCTAGCATTAGGATCAACATCATCGTCCAATTGCGCACCGAGCCCAATCTCTTGCAAACTCGGTCCACAATCTAGATTAGGATAGTTCCTACCCGTCCAATCTCTTGCAAACGGGTATTGGCACGGAATTGCAACCGGAGGTCCTAGTATCGGTCCAATCTCTTGCAAACCGGTACTTCGAAAATCCGACTCCAACCCAATTCGGATTTCTAGGGCTTCCTATCAAATTGGGATCCAATCTCTTGCAAATCCCAATTGATATGAATACCTAGCTATCCGTAGTAATTCGATCCCAATCTAATCCCTAATAACAATCCTAGCTCAATTTCTACCAATTCAACACAAATAGGAAATAGGGCTTGTAGGGTTCATCCCCACGCCCCGAGACGTGGAGACTACTCACAAATCATAGCAATAGCACAAAAAAAATCAATGAAATAGGCAATGGAATTCATCTCAACAATGATATAAACAATAAAAATAGAGTTTTTGGGGAAGAGAAATGCAAACCAATGTAGATCTTCAATTAATCCAACAAAAAATCCAAGTTTTTCTCTTCTCCAATCACAATTAATAAAGCTAAAAAGTAGACTCAAAAAGCTGCAAAAAATCTGAGAGATGGCTCCCAAAACTAGGGTAAAAACAGAGCTTAAATAGCCCCAAAAATCGTCTAAAAATCCTGACCAAAACGCCCCTGCACAGCCTGTTTTCCGCAAATTTCGCTACAGGCAGCGCATCGCACTCGGCCGAGTGACAAAAGTCGCTCGGCCGAGTGAAAACCCTGTCATTTTCCAGTAAGTCGTGGGCTTCAGGGGTCTTCAGTTCGGGGGCGGCTCGGCCGAGTGAGTTGTCGTCACTCGGCCGATGGCTTCACTTCACTCGGGCGGACGGGATTTGCCACTCGGCCGAGTGGGTCTTCTGAAGCTCAGGTGGCCGAAAAACAGTAACTTCGATCTTTCTGAGGGCCTTCGTCTGGGCGCCACTCGGGCAGACGTGGTATCGTCACTCGGCCGATGTGGTCTCCGTCGCTCGGCCGAGTACACATGGAAATCGTGTCTGAATGGGTCGGCCGAGCAGTGTCTCGCTGGTCGGCCGAGTGGCTCCTCCACTCGGCCGAGTGGGACACAAAAAATGCCCAATCTGATTGTTTTGGCCTCCTCGTCGCTCCTGCGACATCCATTCTTCTTCCGCTCCTCTCCAACAGTAAAATATCCCTCGGGGAGGTCGTCGGTGGCCGTCTAGATTATGCGCATCTCGAGATCACTCCTAATCGCGCCAAATCTCCTGAAATGCGACAAAAACAACAAATCGTGAAAAGCATCGCAATATCGTCGATATATCGTGAAAAACATGATTTGGGCGATCAAAATGGCATGCAAACATGCGGGAAAAGGGTGTAAAATAAGGAGTGATCAAAATCCCCCAAGCTTGCCTCTTACTCGTCCTCGAGGAAGATAAGTAAAAGGCGAACCCGGTGGATTCGGAAAACGAAAACGGCGAAAAACGAAAAAAAATGAAAAGCGAAGAAGAATGAAAACCAAACGAAAATAAAGAAAGAAAGAAAGAAGAGGTAGGATGCTAGATCATTTTCTCAGGACGTGGGTTTCACTTACTCTTATAGCATGCACCGAATGAGAAATACATGTCAAAGAATCTTATTTTGATATCATAGTATAATAGTGCAAATAGAAATAGAAAACCCACGAACAACGGTATAATCATGAAAAACGGAATGATTTTAAAATTAACATCGCCTGAATCATCTAAAGCGGTATACAAATCTCAGATCACACACTTTTCAATTGAACGCTTTCTATCTGGAGTATAAGAGTATCACATCATAGAATAGAGAGAATAGAAAAGTATGGATTTCATGAAATGAATGCTAGGCTTAGATTTCTGGATTTCGTAAAGCTAGAAACAATCTCACCGAGTATAGAATATTACTTAGCCTAGGTTGTCGTGCAATGTCAAGTAGTCGCTCTCTCACACATCAATGGATCTCCGCCCCCAAGCTCATCTATAAGCGTGGTGGCACAAAAATATTTACATCCCCATTTTTATATAGCTCCAAAGGCAAAGAAGAGAAAGAAGAAAGAAAGTAAGCGAGATGGGATCTTTTATTGAGGATTTTTCCTCTATTTCTTTTCTTTTTTTTTCTTTTTTTTTTTTGCAATAAGCAATATATATACAATGATCCCAACTCAGAGAGAGGTAATGATATACAAGAATGTTTTTCTCTCTTTTATTCTTCTCTCTTTTTTTTGGAATAAGAGATTTGGAGCTAGGAATTAATAGCGGGGGAAATGCCATAAAAATAGAATCACTGAGGGGGGGTTCACCAATGACTTTAAAAGTAGAAAAATGATGTTCAAGATTTGTGGAGAAAGAAATAAATGTAACTCTCAGTTCACTCTATAAGACATGCACGACAACTTCAGCAGGGTAATCTAATCTACTCAGTTTCGATCACAAAAAAGCTAACTAATCCAGATATATCATAGCTAACATCATTCAATCATCCTGAAGTGAAGTGTACAATTCATGCATATAGAAGTGATATAGGAAAAGAAATCAGTACTCCAGATATAGGCATTCAATGCGTGAATCTTGGTGTGTTTTCTGTGATAGCATACATATGAACATTCAGGCTCAGCTAATAATAAAGCTTCATCCATTTTCATGTGGAAAAAGAGTGTGGGTTACTATGTCTAAATGCAAAGCAAGTCATAGCATATGATATCAGAAATAAAACCTAAGACATGACAAATGTAGCATGCATATAGAATAAGCTAACTCCACGTAGACATCATCACAGAAAATTCATCTCTAGCATGAGATGAAAAAAGGAAAGAAGTAAAGATAAAAGGAAAATAGAACTATGCAATGCGGCACACAGGAAAATAAGAAAAACGTGATGCATGGCAAGATAAAGGAAAAATAATGAAAAATGAGTGCAAAAGTGAAAAACGGTGTGAAAAACTGAAAATAAAGGTGGCTAAACGAAAAAGAAAGTGAGGACTCACTCCCCCAAGCTAAACGGCACAGTGTCCTCAATGTGCAGAGTGTGGCACACAGAGAGACAAGGAATGAGAGGTGCAAGTGAGGATGCATGCATGATGGAAAGAAAAAAGATAATAAAAGGAAAAATAAAGAAGTGAAAATATGATGCGGGTATGATGCATGCACAGATATGAGTGATACGAGTATATATGTGTCACCGAAAAGCTCTCCCTCTCTCCCAAAAAAGATATATAGAGATACGGCAAAATGAGAAACGCAAAATAAGTGAGGGGAGGGGGGGTGGACAAAAAGACATCAGGACCCAGCAGAAACGGGCAGCACAACGGCAAAAGGAATCGATGGCATCAAGGGTGCCTAGGAAGGTGGTGCTGCGCCGTCTCCGTCCTGAGGCGGAGGTGGTGGTGGTGGTGGTGTGGGCTGCTGAGCTGGGGTGGGCGTGGAAGTGGAAGCAGGTCTAGAGTGTGTGGAAGTGTGTGTGGGAACCTGCTGGGTGGGCGGGGGTACGCGTGGGAGACGCTCCAGAACCTGTGTAAGGCAGTAGTGGATCTGGGGGATCAGCGCGAAGCGTCCAGCCATCGCAGAGACGGTGGAGGACAGGGTCCTAAGGTCTCCTCTAAGACCACTCACCGCCAACTCAAGAGCACGTATGCTCTGCAGTACAGTGTCGGGCGGGGGTGGTGCAGAGGGACGCACCGGTCTAGGCTGCGCAGGGCGAGGCTGGCGTACGCGAGTGGAGTATGTAACGGGCTCAGCAGGGAAGGGGACAAAAGGTGCCGCGCCAGCAAATGTGGGCCTGGCCTCAGTGTGAGGCCGGGACGCCGGCTGGTGAGAAGTGGAGGCAGCGGCAGCAAAAGAAGCGTGCAAAGGTGGCAACGAGGTGGCAAGAGAGGTCAGTGGCACAGAAGTGTGGACAGACGCCACGACGCTCTCGGAGAATACGGCAGCTGTGGAGACAGAGGACTCTACCGCTGGGGTGGAAGTGTGTGTACCAAAAGGTGCAATCCCAGCGGAGATCATGCTAGCCATGGTCTCCACGACCGCGGCGAACGAGGGCTCTCCACTCTCAACAAAGGTCTGCGGGCGCTCGGGGAGTGCGGAGCAAAGAGGCTCGACGAACAGAGGGCCGGAGGTGGCAGCGGGAGTGGTGGGGACAGCCTCGGGAGTGGTGACAGTGGTGGAAGTGGGCTCAGCAAGAGTACTCTCGACACTGGCAGAGGTGGGGACAGAAGTGTCAGGAGCAGCAGAAACGTCAGGAACAGGCTGAGGGGCCACAGGGTCGACAGGGTCGGCAGCAGGCTCGGCAGGGTGTGCAGCAGGGTCTGCGGGGGCAGCCTGGGCAGCGTGGGCCTGCTCGGCCTCCTCGGCCTCGAGCACGTAGGCGGCAGGGATGAGGACATCCATCGTCGGAATCCAGTCAACGTGGGCTGGTGCAATCAGAGTCCGAGCAGGGCTCGGGAGAATCATGTAATCGGCCCCATAGGGGCCGTGCAACCAGACCCAGTGACGCTCACCATGCGGACGCAGCATCTTCATCCGGGCCATAACGTCTATCGACAAGGAAGTGGGGCCCGGAACGCGTCGCAGGTCGTCGAGTAGGTCCTCGCCGGTCATCATGGTAAGCAAGGTGATCAGACCGCCGCAGCATATCGGTGAGCGAGCGCCCACCGACACAATGATACGGTCTAGAAACCAAGCCGCAATGTCGATCACGACGGCGGGGACAAGCTCGTGTCCATCCCTAGATAGAGCTCTGGGACGTGTCATCGCATAGAGCATGTAGAGCTCTGGCGTAGACATCGTGCCCGGCTCATATCTGGCCAGAAAGGTGGTCGCCATAAGGCGCTGGGCAATACGTAGGCAGGGGTGGACAATGGCCGAGGCCTTGGCCCTACTAGGGTCAAAGGCGGCGTGGTGGCCTGTAATCCGGGCCCAGAAGGCGCCGGCGTCGAAAGAAGGTGGGGGGATGTGGGTAGGGCCGTAACCGCGATCGGCTCCGGGGACGGCGGGCCATGAGAAAAATGCTCTCATCATATCGAGAGTGACCTGGCACTCTCGATCCATGAACCGGAATGAGCATCCATCATCGGTCCGGGCGATCGAACTCAAAACCTCAAGTGTCGGGCGGGTAAAAGTATCCACCGACACCTGAAGGAAGTCGCGCCAACCCACGTTGTCGTACAACGTGAGTATCCCCTCAAGTACCCCCAGGCGTCCTAGGTCAGCGAGGTGTGCAAACCTGGAGGGTACGATCGAGCGCTGGGAGATACGCTCGAAGACGGCGCGGTGTGCGTCGTCTCGGAACGTAATCCCGAGCGGCCCGACCAGTGGAGCCGGTGGTGGTGGCTGTGGATCGGCAGGGAGAGGCTGTGCGGGCTGTGGGTGCACTGCAGGCTGTGCGGGGTGTGCGGGGCCTGCAGGCTGTGCTGGGTGTGCGGGGTGTGTGTGGGACGGTGGAGGAGAGTCCTCCAACTCGTGGGAGGGGCCGGCATCATCCGACCGCTTCCGCTTGGCGGAAGCTCTCTTCGACCGCGGCCGTGTCCGGGGCGGCATATCGGCCCCGAGCGCGTGCCGAAAAGTGAAAAGTGCGGCGTGTGCACAAAGAGTGGAAAGAGTTTACCCAAACACGCCGCGAGTGCTAAGTAGTGGAAGCGTGCGAAGTCCGCGCCTCCACGAAGTCCTGAGCAGCCCGTAGAAGCTCCCCTGAGCTCCCCTAAGCTCCAATAAACAACCTGCGCGTGAAAAAGCGATATCAGCGAGTAATAATCAAAATGTATGGAGCAATAGGGGTATAATGGATAGATATAGAAATTGATTTGGGTTAGGGGGGTGTTTAGCACATGGATCCTCAAAAAATACACGAAAAGAGGAGAAAACGGTGAAAATAAGCGAACCGGAGGTGATCGGAGACGGGGCTGCCGGCGGCGACTCGGGCGGGGTCCGGCGACAGTCGGCCAGCGGTGGCAGGCCGAGCGGCGGCGCGCGCGGGCTTGGTCGGGCGAGTGGGGGTGAGAACGAAGCGAGTTCGGGCGAGGGTAGGCGAGGGGGCGCGGGCGGATTTGGGAATTTTCGATTTCGAAATCCGCGCCCCCTTCGTCACTTATATAATAGATAGTTACGACTCGGCCGAGTGACGTGGTCACTCGGCCGAGCGAGGCAATAGAAATTTTCTCCCCGATATCGCTTCGGCCGAGTGGCTTTGCCAGCCTCGGCCGAGTGGAGTAAGTCCATTCGGCCGAGTGACTCAAGCTACTCGGCATGACTCGCCCTAGGAGGGTATCCGTTTTACTCGGCCGAGTGAATATATATACTCGGCCGAGTAGCAGTTATAATGAAATGAGGAAAATAGACAGAGAGTTGGGTACAGCAGACTTCCCTCGTTCGTGAGCGGCTCGGCCGGACGAACTTCTGGACTCGGCCGAGTGACTAGTATACTCGGCCGAGTGAGCCTTGTATTCTGCTGTTTGTCTTCGTTTGGGCTCTAAACTCCGTCTTTCTTTCTCCAGTCGATTTCATGCTCCTCCTAAGCGTCGAACGCCTTCTTGGGGCGCTCCTCATCGTCTCGTTCATCCTCCTCATGATGATCTACCTATCTTCTCTCCTGTCAAGAAAAATAGGACCCGTTATCACAAAATTTTTGGTCGGATGACTCAAAACACTAAAAGTCTCAAAAACGAAAATAAAGAAAAAGTAAAAACGAAGCAAAAACCGTCGGGTTGCCTCCTGACAAGCGCTCGTTTTAGGTCGTGAGCTCGACCCCCTATAATTTTCAATCAATGCGGGATGTTTGGTGCATATGAGATGCACCCGTCAAACTTGCCGGGGAGCGCGCTTGGATTCGAACGTGGCGGCGTAGCGTTCTCCCGCGGTGGTCTCCTATCTCGAATAGTGTTGGGGGGAGGCTCCCCCAAGCTAGCATTTGACCCGGTCAATGGCTTAACCGGCGATGCCGATTTCCGTGCCGGCGGAGCTTTCTTTGGAGACTTTAATTTCGAGAGCTTGCAGAGCTCTCGAATCCTCGCGACATCAGCGTCGCCTTCATCTTCATCAGCGGAGAAGTCGGGGGAATCATCTTTGTTCTCTTCATCTTGGCCTAAATCCGGGCCTTCATCAAATTCTTCATCAAAAAGGGCACCAATTGAGTGAGGAATCGCCTCCTCTATCACCTCATCGAGGAGGTCCATGTAGTCGAGTTCCTCGTGATAAGGCATATGCTTCATAGCCTTAGGAATGTGGAGCTCCACCTCAATGTTTCGGACGTTCAAGGTTAAGGTACCTTCGCGCACGTCGACGATGACTCCGGCGGTGGCGAGGAATGGGCGTCCAAGTATCAATGAGGTGTCTCCCTCCTCCTTAATGTCCATGATGACGAAGTCACATGGCAAGCATATTCCACCCGGGACTTGAAGTGGGATGTCTTCGGCAATCCCCACCGGCCTTGTTATCCGTCCATCGGCTAATTGAATGCGCATGTCGGTGTGTTTCAACTTTGTCCCGGTGTTAAGCTTTAAGAACATGGAGAGGGGCATGAGGCTCACACTAGCCCCAAGGTCGACCAACGCCTTTTGAAGAGGCACGCCGCCCAAAGTGCAAGGAATCCGAAAACTCCCCGGATCTTTAAATTTTGCCGGCTCCTTCTCTCTCTTGGTGAACCAAGAGCCCTCCTCGGCTAGCATTATCTTCTCCTTCCTTTTCCTCCCCGAAATCAAGTCCTTCAAGAATTTAGCATACGTGGGGATCTCGACGATGGCGTCGAGGAAGGGGATGTTAAGGCTAACTCCTCTTAGGTACTCGAGAAATTTTGCTAGCCTCTTCTCCATTTTCGCCTTAGCGAGCCTTTAGGGGAATGGGACCGGTGGCATGAAGCGCCTTTCCTCAATTAATCGCTCCGCCCTAGATTTCTCCTTGTCTTGTGGCTCCTTCTCCTTATCAACCTCAACTACCGGCTCAACCGGCTCCAAGCTTTCCTCCACGGCCTCCTCAATAGGAATCATGGCGGGGGTGGTGTCCTTCCCGCCTCTAGTAGTGACGGCAACCACGGCGTTGATATGGCCCGTGTTGCCCCGTGGGTTTTGCTCCGGTTGCACCGGCAATCTTTGAGTGTTCCGGTTGAGCAACGCTAATTGCTCCAATATTTGAGCCACTACGGTATTGAGAGATTCTTGCCCCGCCTTCAAAGTAGCATTCACCTTATTTTGCTCGACCATGAACGCCTCCACTCTAGATTCGAAGTCGGTTCGTTGAGGAGCTTGTGGAGGGTTTTGATTTTGATTCCTCCACCCTTGGTTGTATCCGGGAGGCCTATACGGTGGGACTTGTTGCTTCGGTGGAAAGTTTTGTTGCGGAGGCCCCCTCGGTGGATAGTTTTGTTGTTGGGGTGGTGGTGGTCGAGCTTGTTGAGGCGGTGGTGGTGGCGGGTTCAAGGCTCCTTCATTGTTGGCGTAGGAGAATCCCGGATGATTTCTTGCGGCCGGATTGGACCAATAGCCTTGGTTCCCCGAAACATATTGTATTTGCTCCAAGGATCCTTCTCCTTGCTCTCCTCCCGAGTACATGACTTGAGATTGGTCTTGCCAATCACACATTTGGTTGGTCGGTGCGGAGGTGGATGGGCTTCCTTGGGGCTCCGTGATATATTTCTCCAATCTCTCCACCACCTTGTGGAGAGAATCAAATTTGCTCGTGAGCTCCGCTACGGCCTTTGCCTCATAGATGCTAGTTGGCTTTAAGGAGGACGTGGAGTGTCCTCGCTCATCGCCCCATTGTTGATTATTTGAGGCCATCTCCTCAATTAGGGCCGTAGCTTCCTCGGGAGTCTTTGACAAGATTGCACCATTCGCCGCGGCATCAATAATTTGTTTGGTCCCCGGTTGGAGACCGTTGTAGAAGCTATGAACTAGCTCCCAGTCCTCTATACTGTGGTGCGGGCATTGGTGCTGCAAATCCTTAAATCGCTCCCAAGTTTCATAGAGCGTCTCCTGTGGTCCTTGCTTGAAGGACATGAGAGCGCTCCGGATCTTCACCGTCTTGGATGGCGGATAGAATTTGTCAATAAATGCGCTCGCCAACTCGTCCCAAGTAGTGAAGACTCCGTCAGCCTGCGTCCTCAACCAATAGAGTGCCTTGTCCTTAAGCGTGAAGGGGAAGAGGCGCAGTCTGATAGCGTCATTGGAGACCCCCGGCATCTGGAATGTGGCGCACTTTGACAAGAATAGTTGGATGTGGTAGTGGGGGTTCTCATGTGCGTTCCCATGAAACGGGTCTTGTTGCATCAACACCACCAATCCAGTCTTTAGCTCGAAGTTCTTGTCAGCCGCCAACCCCGGCATGGCAATGGATGAGGTGGTAGAAGAAGTCTTAGGCCGAAGCCTATCTCGAATCGAGATTATCCTTGCCATCCTTGCCGCCAATTCTTCAGGAGTTTCCGGGTTGGTCATATACCTCCCTTCCGGATCTTGTCTCTTTTCCGCCCTAAGTCTCCGCGCGGTACGTTCGATCTCGGGATCAAATAATAAGTCTTCTGGGTCCGCCATAGATCTCGTGTTCATGCACAGGGGAAACAGAGTTTCAAAGAAATGATTAATACCGTGGAAGGGTTAGGCAAGAAATAAGAAATAAAAATAATGATAATAATAAAAAGAAAAAGAGTAGCTAGGGTGAAAAAGAATCAAACGCAATCGCCTCCCCGGCAACGGCGCCAAAAACTTGATCGCACCCCGGATACACGTCCCGAGGCGACGGTTGTAGTTTTACCGCAAGCGCACGGTATGGTGGCGAGCGGGTATCGAACACAGGGAGGACGAATGACCGTGCTTGCTCCTGATCAACCTGGCTATTTAGGGACAGAGATAATTGCCTTGGGCGATCCTGTCACAATCGTCAGACAAATTTGCGAAATATCAAATCAAATAAAGAACGTCTAGGGAAAGGGGAATCCCCACTACTCACCGTATTTCATAAATGTGGTTCGCCGGTATCGAAATCGCTAGAATGAGAATTTGGATGAACTAGTTGCAACTAAATGTGGAACCAAGCTCACGCTCTCGCGCTGTTGCCGGTCTATAGCTATCCTAGGTTTGGGTCCAATCTCTTGCAAACCCTAGCCTAGGGAGGCTAGCATTAGGATCAACATCATCGTCCAATTGCGCACCGAGCCCAATCTCTTGCAAACTCGGTCCACAATCTAGATTAGGATAGTTCCTACCCGTCCAATCTCTTGCAAACGGGTATTGGCACGGAATTGCAACCGGAGGTCCTAGTATCGGTCCAATCTCTTGCAAACCGGTACTTCGAAAATCCGACTCCAACCCAATTCGGATTTCTAGGGCTTCCTATCAAATTGGGATCCAATCTCTTGCAAATCCCAATTGATATGAATACCTAGCTATCCGTAGTAATTCGATCCCAATCTAATCCCTAATAACAATCCTAGCTCAATTTCTACCAATTCAACACAAATAGGAAATAGGGCTTGTAGGGTTCATCCCCACGCCCCGAGACGTGGAGACTACTCACAAATCATAGCAATAGCACAAAAATAATCAATGAAATAGGCAATGGAATTCATCTCAACAATGATATAAACAATAAAAATAGAGTTTTTGGGGAAGAGAAATGCAAACCAATGTAGATCTTCAATTAATCCAACAAAAAATCCAAGTTTTTCTCTTCTCCAATCACAATTAATAAAGCTAAAAAGTAGACTCAAAAAGCTGCAAAAAATCTGAGAGATGGCTCCCAAAACTAGGGTAAAAACAGAGCTTAAATAGCCCCAAAATCGTCTAAAAATCCTGACCAAAACGCCCCTGCACAGCCTGTTTTCCGCAAATTTCGCTACAGGCAGCGCATCGCACTCGGCCGAGTGACAAAAGTCGCTCGGCCGAGTGAAAACCCTGTCATTTTCCAGTAAGTCGTGGGCTTCAGGGGTCTTCAGTTCGGGGGCGGCTCGGCCGAGTGAGTTGTCGTCACTCGGCCGATGGCTTCACTTCACTCGGGCGGACGGGATTTGCCACTCGGCCGAGTGGGTCTTCTGAAGCTCAGGTGGCCGAAAAACAGTAACTTCGATCTTTCTGAGGGCCTTCGTCTGGGCGCCACTCGGGCGGACGTGGTATCGTCACTCGGCCGATGTGGTCTCCGTCGCTCGGCCGAGTACACATGGAAATCGTGTCTGAATGGGTCGGCCGAGCAGTGTCTCGCTGGTCGGCCGAGTGGCTCCTCCACTCGGCCGAGTGGGACACAAAAAATGCCCAATCTGATTGTTTTGGCCTCCTCGTCGCTCCTGCGACATCCATTCTTCTTCCGCTCCTCTCCAACAGTAAAATATCCCTCGGGGAGGTCGTCGGTGGCCGTCTAGATTATGCGCATCTCGAGATCACTCCTAATCGCGCCAAATCTCCTGAAATGCGACAAAAACAACAAATCGTGAAAAGCATCGCAATATCGTCGATATATCGTGAAAAACATGATTTGGGCGATCAAAATGGCATGCAAACATGCGGGAAAAGGGTGTAAAATAAGGAGTGA
This sequence comes from Scilla litardierei, assembly GCA_030789695.1. Classification (NCBI taxonomy): domain Eukaryota; kingdom Viridiplantae; phylum Streptophyta; class Magnoliopsida; order Asparagales; family Asparagaceae; genus Scilla; species Scilla litardierei. Next base: position 84,047,564 of record CM061134.1, on the reverse strand, counting down.
TCAGAGTCTATGTCTTCAACCTTGATACTCTCCATCATCTCCCAGCTTTGGCACACCTTGAGTCCAAGCTATGGCATAGCTCCTCTCAATGTCCATCATTGCACCTAGTGTTTAGTCTCCAAAAATGATATTCTTGAAATGTTAACTATGAGACTAAAACAAGAGAGTCATTAGTAACAACATAATGTGTGATCATCATCAAAATAACATTGGTATAAAACACAAATACTCAACAATTCCCCCCCTTTTGATGATGACACACATTATGTAAAACATAAAGAAATAAAGCACAATGCTAATGAGCTCTCCCTAATTATATGCACCGATTGTAAAATGAGATACACAATTGTAAATACTCATTATATCAAATGAAATAATGAGAAACAATGGTGACATATAATAGGCATGGATTAAATAAACCAATTGCAATAAGTATATAATATGCACATATGAATGGTTTACATAATCCCACATATCTTTCCCCATAGATATCTCTCTCTCCCCAAATATATATGTATGAAATACAAGATTTACATAATGCATATATCTCTCCCCCTTTTCATTGTCAAAAAGGTGGACATCAATAATACCCCCCTTGACATCCTAATCAAAGATGTGACAATATGCAAGAGTTAAAGAGATGTATGATACCAAATTTGTTAAATATAGTGGGTATCAATCACTATCCCATGCTTCCCCTAGATCATAGAAATGGTCAAATTTTTTACTTCTAGGATCAAAACCCAATTGTAAAGAAAGAGATATACGATCTCTAACAATTGAGATAATACCAATTGTAGAAAAAGAATCTTAAAAGATAATTCTATTTACTAATTGTTAATCATAATTGGAGCCATGAGCCTAAAGTGTATCAAAGCAATAGATATGGAAAAATCAAACTTCATTGATACACAATGACATTACCAAAACAAAATATAATATGAAACATATTGGTAATATCCAAGAGGTTCAGTTTGAGACCAAAAATAACCAATTGTAAACAATGATCTCAAGAACAACCCGTAATGAGAGTTAAAATATGTTTTAAAATATTTTAAACATACAACATATTAACTCCTCCATTGACATACATATGGATCAACAAATGCATGTTTGCCAATGTATTCCCCAATGTCCCCATTTTCGTGAAAAATAAATTTGAAAACATTTTCAAAATCGTGAAACACACAAAAACAATGGGTATGCTAAAAATTAACATTTGAGCACAATACCCATGCATAATGCATATGTGTGAGAGACCTAAACATTAGGAAACCAAACCCAAAAGTAGTTTGATTTCCTAATGTAATCACATGAGATGATCACATCCCTAACTAAAGAGTTGATGTAACTATCCCTCACTTACACGCTACACCTAGTGGGAATCCATAAACTCAAGGATTTTCTAGGCAAATATTTTGCCTTTGCAAGAGGGGTGGATGTGACATGCTTAGGTGTAGAAAAAATTTCCTTAGCACGCATAGAATGAGGAGTTTACTTCTTAGCAAAGAATGAAGGATTTTCATTTTTCCTCATCACCCTGTGATTTACATGCTTCTTGTTGGTGTTATTGTTATGCAAGAAAGCATGGTGATTCTTCTTAGGTGCTTTTGCAATATTTCTTATATTTACACCATAAGAGGAATTAGAGGTAGGTTTGGATACCACATTTTGAATATACCCCAAACCTTCTCTATGGTTTGCCAGATGTTGTTTTTCAAGCAAACCGTGGAGTGAATCCCTTGAATAAACAAAGCTTTTGAGCTTTCGGGATTCCTCTTTACATTTCAACATAAGTTATTGAATGCGTGTTTTAAAGCTAAGGTTTTGAGCTACTAAATTATCATTACACATGCTCATTTCCTTAACTTAGAGAGAAGTGTATCTCTCTCACTAGTGTCACAAATATGCATATCATTATTGTCTACACTAGAAGATTCTCGTTCATGCAATATACTTTTAGCATCTTTGTATTTCGCTTTTAATTTATAGTAAGAGTTGATGCACTTACTAGCCCCTTAGGAGACCACGTCGAAGTGGTATTCGAGCTCCTTGTATGAAATCTTTTCCTCCTCGATTTCCTCATCGTCTTCTTCCTCGCTAGAGCTTGACGACGACTCTTTCATGTTTGTCATGAAGCACATTTCTTCATTTGGGTTGAGCCACTCCTCTACATTTCTTTCACTTGAGCTAGATGAGATTGGCGAAGAGACATCAAATGCCGCAAAGCACACGTGAGCTTTCTCCTTGTCATCCACTTCTTCGTCACTAGATGCATCTTCACTTGAGTCATAAAATGTCCTTACAAGCCCCTTCTTTTGGTTCTTGAACTTGGACTTGCCTTTTCCATGCTTCTTCCATTTGCTCTTGTAAGTCTCTTTGTTGGGTTTGAAAGGGCATTCGGTGGAGAGATGACCTTTTCCTCTACAATTGAAACAAATCGGATTGTTAGAATTAGAGCCAAACGTTCAAGAAGATTTACCTTGCAAGCTTTTGAGGTAGGCTCTTAGTTGCTTGACAAGCTCCCCGATTTCATCTCCACTAGCCTTATCTTCTTCATCTTCTTCATCTCTTCACTAGGAGCTTCTCAATGGAATTTCTTCCTCCACTTGATTGGTCCTCCTTGGCATGGAATGCAATCCCATTTTGTTTCTCGAGCTTGGTTGATTGAATCTCATTTTTGTGTTGAAGCTTCACTTTGTATGCCATGAGATTTCCAATGCACTCCTCAATGGTATATTTGACATGTCATTTGACTCAAAATCCCGTTGGCCTTTGACTCCCAGATGTGAGTGAGTCAAGGATCTTCTCTACATGATTCTCTTGGAAAATCACCTTCCCAAGTCCTTCCAAAGCGTTCACGATGTCTGTGAATCTTGTTAACATTTCTGAAATGCTTTCTCCTTCCTGCATCTTAAACATTTCATATTTAGATCTAAACACAGTTTGTTTAGATGTCTTTACCTTTGAAGTCCATTCATGACATATCTCCAAAGTATGCCAAATTTCGTTGGTCGTTTTGTACATGGAGATGCGGTTGAACTCATTTGCAGTGAGGGCGCAATGGAATGCATTCATAGCCCTCGCATTGAATTTGATCGAGTCCTTCTCCATCTTTTTCCTTGAAGCCACGGGTGAAGTAGACTTCTCAATTAGCAACTCTGTGATGTCCCATAGGTCTTGACCCTCAATGTAGATCATCATCCTGATCTTCCAACTTGGGCAGTTGTTTCTGTTGAATAGCAGGATTCGAACGGTAGAGTGACCTTCTTCGTGAGAGCGGATGTAGCATTGAATGTCATCATTGCAGTATGCTATAAACTCGCTCTGATACCAATTGTGAGGATCACCTTACCCTTGCAATACTAACAACAATACACTAGATGGGGGTGAAAAGTGTAATGGCATAAATTGCGTATTTAAAAATTAAACTTGCAAAGACGGAATTATAAATGCAACTGGAATTTAAACACCACAAAAATCCAAATACGAACACAACATATTACCCTGGTTGTCTAAACTTGGGTACGTCCAGCCACATCAATATCCACTATAATTCTCACACAGAAACGTGAATACAATCTCACACAGAGATACCTCACACAGGGGATTTGGATCATCACAAAGAGAGATCCTTGATTTCACACAGAAAGACTTTTGCTCTCACACAGAGAGACTCAAACTCTCACACATAGAGATCTCAACCAACCCTTACACAGAAGGTTATACTCTCACACGGAGAGTAACTAGATCTCACACAGAAAGCTAGGGTTACAATGAAATAACAAAATAAAACAAATACTCTTACCTATTCCTTGAGATGAACTTACTCATATATAAATGCAAGGCATGGAAGAGGATCTCCAAGTGATGAGATTTGATAGAATTGCACTTGGATGATTTTCCCTTGAGCTTGACTTCAATGCATGAAGGAGAAAATGTGCTCTAAAAGGGAAATGAGAGAGTTTAAGAGTGGCTTATTCAATCTCTAATGATTTGCAATAGATCCAAGAAGTTCTAATAAACTCAGTTCTCTCATATATTTAGGAACCCTTTATGAACTCTCAAAACCCAAGAAAGAAGCCAAAAACAAAAAGATGTAACGGCTAGAATTTGGGTTGAAATGTAAGCGACAGTCGACTGACCAACGGCTAAATAATTCCCAATGGCTATAATCTGAGCCAGGACAGTCGACAGTAGAAGACTACACAGGTGACTGTAAAACAAACAGTCGAATGTATATCCTTCATCAGGTGACTGCTACAGGGGATGGAAATAAACATAGAGTTGTAACCTACGCACAGAATGTATATAGGAGACTGATGGCCAGAGTACATGCGACTGTAAAATAGACAGGCGACTGTAAACACTGCAACAGTCGACTGACTTGCAAATTGGGAGAAGCCCAGAAAATGCAAGTTGCGCACAGACGATTGTAGACCAATTTACAGGCGACTGTTGGAAGACAGGCGACTGTAAATTTACCTTAAGTCGACTGTTCCAAAAACTCAAGTAAGAGTTAATAAAAAGTTGACTTGAGCAGTACACTACAGTCAATTGTAGAAGTCTCGAAAAGCACTTGGAATCATCTAATCGACTATAAAACCTTCATCAGGCAACTATTGGAGAGCCAGAGACTCCAATTAAGTCTTTGGCCAAGATGAACCTATTGTGTTTGATTCTATGATAATCCTAAGGTTCATTAAGATGGTTAAAATGCATATGCATGAATGAGTAGACCATCTATCAAGGCATTACAATAAACCTAGACTTAAAAAGGAGAAAAGCAACAAATGAAATATTACATGGATTACATTGCTTTCCTTAGAGTCTATGGCTTCAAACTTGATAATCTCCATCATCTCCAAGTTTTGGCACCCCTTGAGTCCAAGCTATGGCATAGCTCCTCTCGATGTCCATCCTTGCACCAAGTGTTTAGTCTCCAAAAATGATATTCTTGAAATGTTAACTATGAGACTAAAACAAGAGAGTCATTAGTAACAACATAATTTTGTGATCATCATCAAAATAACATTGGTATGAAACACCAATACTCAATAATAAGCACATTTTAAAAACTAACTACTTTATTCAATAACACTTTGCATTGTTGTGAAAAACATAAGAAGCTCACTATAACAATGTTTTTAACTAAGATAAAAGCAAATAATCAAATAATTCATCTTTCTCGAAATCCGTAGCTGTGAACTGCACTGGAGCTTGGAAGTAGTTGGTCACCAGATTTGTCTCGGCCGTTTTCTTCGAGCTCTCTTTGTATAAATCATGTAGGTGTCATGGAGTTCTGCACACTTTAAACCAGTGTCCTTTTACCACAGTTATGATACTGGTCTTCCCAATCCTTCTTTGGTCGGGGTGCTTGATTTCTATTGTTGTCATTTCTTTGCCATGTGAACTTCCGCCTCCCTTCATTTTGTTCTGGTGGACTTGTCCTCTGGCTTTTTTATTTGATCCCCCTTCTGATATTTTCCTTTCCTTTTGTTATTGTTCTTCGTCTTGGAAGAAGATGCATTGTAAGTTTATGGGAGGGTGGCCATGCCAGGAGGGTGCATGTTATGAGTGGCAAAAAGAAGCTCTATATTTTGTTCAGCTATTAATAAGTATGACATCAGCTCAGAATACTTAGTGAACTTTCGTTCACGGTATTGTTGCATTAATATCACATCTTTTTCATGAAAAGACGTGTAAGTCTTTTCTTGCATGTAATCTTCTAAGACTTCCTCACCACATAACTTCAGGCGTGAGGTGATGCTGAACAGAGCTGAGTTATACTCAGTTATGGACTTACAGTCCTTCAGTCTCAGTTTCTCCCACTCATAACGGGCCATTGGGAGCATAACATCTTTTTGATGTTTATACATGTCCTCAAGGGCAGTCCACAGCTCTAGAGGATTTTCGACCGTAAGGTATTTAGCCTATAAGGTCATGTCCACGTGACGACGAATGTATATTATATATTTCGCTTTTTCAATGTCTGTTGAAAAGCTATCTTTTGTAACTGTGGCTAAAAAGGAGTGAGCTCACAGGTGGAATTTGACATCCAGCTACCACCTTAGATAATTCTTCCCTGATGCATCTAGAATTTCAAAATCGATGCTTGCTAGTTTTGCCATTTATCTAGAAAAACAAAAGTTTGCATGAATTAATAATACTGAAAATAATTATGTCATGCAGAGACAATTTTAAATGAATAAGCTAATTGTGTGGATCACCCAATCGCCTCATAAAAATAATGTCCCAGAGTCCAAATATACAGTCTATTTTATATAAGGGAAAAATAAAAATACAACTTTGAAAACTACGTGGGTCCCATATAATTCTTCTTATTCAGGGTTGACCTCTGCCTCCATGGTAATGGTCATCGGTCGTGGGCATTACATATTATTTCTCACTACAATTTTCCTCTAAAAAAGAAAAGAGCTGGAAAAATAAAATGTGTGACTTAAGAGGTCGATCCAAAACCATAATATAGCCATTCATGCAAAATTTGTGCTCAGAAACATGTTTATCATATATCACAACCATCACAGATTCGCATGATAAATATGATTTAAATATTTTGTACTTAATAATTATTTGGACCACGGGGTAATGTCATACACTGTTAGGTCAGGTATCTAACGGCAGAGCGATCGCAGGATCTTCATAATTATTAAGCTAATGCTTGCAGAAACAAGCATAAAATTTATCCTAGAATTTGTGACAGATATTTGTGTTGTAAAGCATATTAATATGATTCTAAAAATAGGCATCATTGATGAATAATATGTTGGAAATAAATTGTGTGTGTAGGTCAATTCAAATAAACCTGAATAATGCCCTCATGTAATTTATTTGAAAGAAAAATAAATCTCTTATTTTATCCCCCTTTTATATACCAATTTTCCCCCATTTATCTACTTAATTATTTTCCCCTCCATTTATCTTTATTTCGGCCCAAACCCCTCTCTTTTTCTTTTTTTCTTTCTTTGGGGTTGAGGCCTACAGCAAAGCTGCGGTCTTCAGCCCGTTACTGCCGACCCCGTTTTTTCGGCCTGTGACCGAAGGCCTGCAACCATTATCTCCTCTCTCTTTTTTGTACTATGGGCCGAGGCCTGCAACCTGTTGTAGGCTACGAACCACTTAAGAGGGGGAAAAAATTCTTTTATTTTGCGATGGGCCGTCGTACGGGGGAACGGCGGACAACGTCTGTCGCTCCCTGGTGATTGTCACGTGTTAGGGGGGTTGGGGGGCCATAGTCGGCTGATCCCCCCAGATTGTCATGTGTTAGGCAGGGTTGGGGGCGTAGTCTGCTGCTCTCCCACGATTTTCACGTGTTAGGCGGGGTTGGGGGGCCGTAGTCTGCTGCTCCTCCGCGATTGTCACGTGTTAGGCGGGGTTGGGGGGCCGTAGTCTGCTGCTCCTCCGTGATTGTCATGTGTTAGGTGTGGTTGGGTGGTGGTATGGCGTACCACCGTCTTAAGGCGATGGTGTGGGTTTCCAGAGGCAGAGGGGACGCCGACGTGTTTAAAATTTTTTTGTTAAAAGCCGATGCCGCTGGCAGTGGCGGTCAAGAAAGGTAGGATGTCGCTGTCGAGGGCGGTCCCAGCTGCGACACATCGCTGTGGGGGCTGTGTTACGTCGGCGGTTAAAAAGCCACCAGGATCGTGGGGATTTACATGTTTTGTTATTTTTCTGAAACCCTAATTTTAGTGTTTTGCTGCCACTAGGGGCGGCGGCGTGCCCCCGCTGCCCTCTAGGAGGTCTGCCAGTGACATGGGTGCAGTCAGCCAGCTGAAGTTGTTAATTTTTAAGGGTTTCAGCCATGTGATTAGGCATGCGGCCGGTGGCCATTACCCAATGGGTGGCGGTCAAAAGTCGTCATCCTCCCCCTGATCTAGGTGTTCAATCTATAGGTATTCTCTACCATAGGTATAATGATCAAGAAAAAAATTGCGGCCTTTTAGATATACCTCAAGATCGAAGAAGAAGACGAATGTGTGGGATGGTCGATGTCTGCGCGTGAGCAATCCACCGTCTCCTTCAGAGCTTTTGAAACGTCTGGGCCTCCAATCTCAGAAAAAGCATGATGATAACGTGTTGTGAATGCGGTTTCTACCACATGCCTTTATTTATAGGGGATTGGGAGAGTTTATACAAGGATAGAATACAATATTTGAATACAACACAAACTCCTTACCTATCAAGATGATGTATTCATAACAAAACCCACATTTTCTTTTTTATATCGTTTGTTACCGTGTCTTCCACTTTCATTTCTAGAGCAAGAAACATGGCCGTTTCCTCTCTTTCATTCCTTCTAATTCTCTCAGTACGAGAAACTCAAATTAAGCTACTCAAAATTTTAATTGTATCATTGTCTACTTGTTCATCGGGCTAACTTCCAAGAAACCGTTTGAACGTTGCGATGTATTGAAAAACTGAAAATATTACGTTGTTTTTAAAGAAAGTTCCTAACATCGGCTACCGGTGTTAGATTATTTTTAAACACAATATTTGTTTTAAAACTCTCCATGAACTGCCTTCTTATTCGATCTCCAATAATATTTTAATATTAAATCATTTTTTTAAAACATCTATTATACATTTCATGAAGTTTGTCCTCCGTGGCAGTTTTGCCCCACGTGGCAGTTTTGTCCCAGTCATATTTTTGGTTGCTGACTGGGCCGCCACGTGGGGGTTGGGTGGGGTTCTGGACTTGGCTTTGGGTGGGTTTTTGGCATTTTTTCTGCGTTTTAGTCCCTGCTTTTCTTCTTTTTGCCCTCGACCCTCCTCTTACACACACCCACGCTTTTTTCACTTTGGCGACCGCTTATCTTCGCATTTACCCCGTGCGACGACTGCCTCCGTGCCCTCTGGGCACAGGTTATGCCTAGTCCATATATTAAAATACAGCTTTTTTTGAATCCTAGGGCTGACTGGGACAAGTCGCAGTCACCAACAACGATCAGGATGCATCCACATCCTTTGCATCTAAGGGTCAAGATTTAATTCAAAAAAAACCCCCCACAATTACTACATTTGCACAGAATACCACCCATTTCCCCTTTTTGATTAAAAACCCCCTCATTTCACTTTTTACTCTAATACCCAACCACACCCACACTTTGCACTTCCCACATTCATTTCGAGCGTTTCTCTTTTCGCCCGGGTCAAATTTTTTGCAGGCGTCCGCGCCAAATGCGCCCCGCTAAATTTTTTTATGCTAATTGGTTTTTCCGCGTGGGAGGCGCCTGCGTCAAAATTGTTGTTCAGCGTCGAAATTGTTTTTCCGTGTCGAAGGGGCCCGTGCCGCTAAATATTTTTACGTTAATTTGTTGTTCTTTTAAATTTTGGCTGTGGAAATAATTTTTTAGGGAACAAATATTTCGTGGAGGAAAATCTTAAATGAACAGTGCCCGCGGGCACGGTTATGACTAGTCTATTATACATTTCATGAAGTGTGTCCTCCGTGACAGTTTTGTCCCACGTGGCAGTTTTGTCCCAGTCATATTTTTGGTTGCTGACTGGGCCGCCACGTGGGGGTTGGGTGGGGTTCTGGACTTGGCTTTGGGTGGGTTTTTGGTGTTTTTTCTGCGTTTTAGTTCCTGCTTTTCTTCTTTTTTCCCTCGACCCTCCTCTTACACACACCCACGCTTTTTTCACTTTGGCGACCTCTTATCTTCGCATTTGCCCCGTGCGACGACTGCCTCCGTGCCCTCTGGGCACGGGTTATGCCTAGTCCATATATTAAAATACAGCTTTTTGGAATCCTAGGGCTGACTGGGACAAGTCGCAGTCACCAACAACGATCAGGATGCATCCACATCCTTTGCATCTAAGGGTCAAGATTTAATTGAAAAAACCCCCCACAATTACTACATTTACACAGAATACCACCCATTTCCCCTTTTTGATTAAAAAACCCCCTCATTCCACTTTTTACTCTAATACCCAACCACACCCACACTTTGCACTTCCCACATTCATTTTCGAGCGTTTCTCTTTTGGCCCAGGTCAAATTTTTTGCCGGCGTCCGCGCCAAATGCGCCCCGCTAAATTTTTTACGCTAATTGGTTGTTCCGTGTGGGAGGCGCCTGCGTCAAAATTGTTGTTCAGCGTCGAAATTGTTTTTCCGTGTCGAAGGGGCCCGTGCCGCTAAATATTTTTACGTTAATTTGTTGTTGTTTTAAATTTTGGCTGTGGAAATAATTTTTTAGGGAACAAATATTTCTTGGAGGAAAATATTAAATGAACAGTGCCCGCGGGCACAGTTATGACTAGTCTATTATACATTTCATGAAGTTTGTCCTCCGTGGCAGTTTTGTCCCACGTGGCAGTTTTGTCCCACGTCATATTTTTGGTTGCTGACTGGGCCGCCACGTGGGGGTTGGGTGGGGTTCTGGACTTGGCTTTGGGTGGGTTTTTGGTGTTTTTTGTGTGTTTTAGTCCCTGCTTTTCTTCTTTTTGCCCTCGACCCTCCTCTTACACACACCCACGCTTTTTTCACTTTGGCGACCGCTTATCTTCGCATTTGCCCCGTGCGACGACTACCTTCGTGCCCTCTGAGCACAGGTTATGCCTAGTCCATATATTAAAATACAGCTTTTTTTTGAATCCTAGGGCTGACTGGGACAAGTCGCAGTCACCAACAACGATCAGGATGCATCCACATCCTTTGCATCTAAGGGTCAAGATTTAATTCAAAAAAACCCCCCACAATTACTACATTTGCACAGAATACCACCCATTTCCCCTTTTTGATTAAAAAACCCCTCATTTCACTTTTTACTTTAATACCCAACCACACCCACACTTTGCACTTCCCACATTCATTTTCGAGCGTTTCTCTTTTGGCCCAGGTCAAATTTTTTGCCGGCGTCCGCGCCAAATGCGCCCCGCTAAATTTTTTTACGCTAATTGGTTGTTCCGCGTGGGAGGCGCCTGCGTCAAAATTGTTGTTCAGCATCGAAACTGTTTTTCCGTGTCGAAGGGGCCCGTGCCGCTAAATATTTTTACGTTAATTTGTTGTTCTTTTAAATTTTGGCTGTGGAAATAATTTTTTAGGGAACAAATATTTCGTGGAGGAAAATCTTAAATGAACAGTGCCCACGGGCACGATTATGACTAGTCTATTATACATTTCATGAAGTTTGTCCTCCGTGGCAGTTTTGTCCCACGTGGCAGTTTTGTCCCAGTCATATTTTTGGTTGCTGACTGGGCCGCTACGTGGGGGTTGGGTGGGGTTCTGGACTTGGCTTTGGGTGGGTTTTTGGTGTTTTTCTGTGTTTTAGTCCCTGTTTTTCTACTTTTTGCCCTCGACCCTCCTCTTACACACACCCACGCTTTTTTCACTTTGGCGACCGCTTATCTTCGCATTTGTCACGTGTGACGACTGCCTCCGTGCCCTCTGGGCACAGGTTATGCCTAGTCCATATATTAAAATACAGCTTTTTTGAATCCTAAGGCTGACTGGGACAAGTCGCAGTCACCAACAACGATCAGGATGCATCCACATCCTTTGCATCTAAGGGTCAAGATTTAATTCAAAAAAACCCCCCACAATTACTACATTTGCACAGAATACCACCCATTTCCCCTTTTTGATTAAAAAAACCCCTCAGCCCAACCACACCCACATTCCCACATTCATTTTCGAGCGTTTCTCTTTTGGCCCAGGTCAAATTTTTTGCCGGCGTCCGCGCCAAATGCGCCCCGCTAAATTTTTTTACGCTAATTGGTTGTTCCGCGTGGGAGGCGCCTGCGTCAAAATTGTTGTTCAGCATCGAAACTGTTTTTCCGTGTCGAAGGGGCCCGTGCCGCTAAATATTTTTACGTTAATTTGTTGTTCTTTTAAATTTTGGCTGTGGAAATAATTTTTTAGGGAACAAATATTTCGTGGAGGAAAATCTTAAATGAACAGTGCCCACGGGCACGATTATGACTAGTCTATTATACATTTCATGAAGTTTGTCCTCCGTGGCAGTTTTGTCCCACGTGGCAGTTTTGTCCCAGTCATATTTTTGGTTGCTGACTGGGCCGCTACGTGGGGGTTGGGTGGGGTTCTGGACTTGGCTTTGGGTGGGTTTTTGGTGTTTTTCTGTGTTTTAGTCCCTGTTTTTCTACTTTTTGCCCTCGACCCTCCTCTTACACACACCCACGCTTTTTTCACTTTGGCGACCGCTTATCTTCGCATTTGTCACGTGTGACGACTGCCTCCGTGCCCTCTGGGCACAGGTTATGCCTAGTCCATATATTAAAATACAGCTTTTTTGAATCCTAAGGCTGACTGGGACAAGTCGCAGTCACCAACAACGATCAGGATGCATCCACATCCTTTGCATCTAAGGGTCAAGATTTAATTCAAAAAAACCCCCCACAATTACTACATTTGCACAGAATACCACCCATGTCCCCTTTTTGATTAAAAAAACCCCTAATTTCCCTTTTTACTCTAATATCCAATCAAACCCACACTTTGCACTTCCCACATTCATTTTCGAGCGTTTCTCTTTTGGCCCGGGTCAAATTTTTTGCAGGCGTCCGCGCCAAATGCGCCCCGCTAAATTTTTTTACGCTAATTGGTTATTCCGCGTGGGAGGCGCCTACGTCAAAATTTTTGTTCAGCGTCGAAATTGTTTTTCCGTGTCGTAGGGGCCCGTGCCGCTAAATATTTTTACGTTAATTTGTTGTTCTGTTAAATTTTGGCTGTGGAAATAATTGTTTAGGGAACAAATATTTCTTGGAGGAAAATCTTAAATGAACAGTGCCCGCGGATACGGTTATGACTAGTCTATTATACATTTCATGAAGTTTGTCCTCCGTGGCAGTTTTGTCCCACGTGGCAGTTTTGTCCCAGTCATATTTTTGGTTGCTGACTGGACCGCCACGTGGGGGTTGGGTGGGGTTCTGGACTTGGCTTTGGGTGGGTTTTTGGTGTTTTTTCTGCGTTTTAGTCCCTGTTTTTCTTCTTTTTGCCCTCGACCCTCCTCTTACACACACCCACGCTTTTTTCACTTTGGCGACCGCTTATCTTCGCATTTGCCACGTGCGACGACTGCCTCCGTGCCCTCTGGGCACAGGTTATGCCTAGTCCATATATTAAAATACAGCTTTGTGAATCCTAGGGCTGACTGGGACAAGTCGCAGTCACCAACAACGATCAGGATGCATCCACATCCTTTGCATCTAAGGGTCAAGATTTAATTCAAAAAAAACCCCCACAATTACTACATTTGCACAGAATACCACCCATTTCCCCTTTTTGATTAAAAAAACCCCTCATTTCACTTTTTACTCTAATGCCCAACCACACCCACACTTTGCACTTCCCACATTCATTTTCGAGCGTTTCTCTTTTGGCCCAGGTCAAATTTTTTGCCGGCGTCCGCGCCAAATGCGCCCCGCTAAATTTTTTTACGCTAATTGGTTGTTCCGTGTGGGAGGCGCCTGCGTCAAAATTGTTGTTCAGCGTCGAAATTGTTTTTCCGTGTCGAAGGGGCCCGTGCCGCTAAATATTTTTACGTTAATTTGTTATTCTTTTAAATTTTGGCTGTGGAAATAATTTTTTAGGGAACAAATATTTCGTGGAGGAAAATCTTAAATGAACAGTGCCCGCGGGCATGGTTATGACTAGTCTATTATACATTTCATGAAGTTTGTCCTCCGTGGCAGTTTTGTCCCACGTGGCAGTTTTGTCCCAGTCATATTTTTGGTTGCTGACTGGGCCGCCACGTGGGGGTTGGGTGGGGTTCTGGACTTGGCTTTGGGTGGGGTTTTGGTGTTTTTTCTGTGTTTTAGTCCCTGCTTTTCTTCTTTTTGCCCTCGACCCTCCTCTTACACACACCCACGCTTTTTTCACTTTGGCGACCGCTTATCTTCGCATTTGCCACGTGCGACGACTGCCTCCGTGCCCTCTGGGCACAGGTTATGCCCAGTCCATATATTAAAATAAAGCTTTTTTGGAATCCTAGGGCTGACTGGGACAAGTCGCAGTCACCAACAACGATCAGGATGCATCCACATCCTTTGCATCTAAGGGTCAAGATTTAATTCAAAAAAACCCCCCACAATTACTACATTTGCACAGAATACCACCCATTTCCCCTTTTTGATTAGAAAACCCCACATTTCACTTTTTACTCTAATACCCAACCACACCCACACTTTGCACTTCCCACATTCATTTTCGAGCGTTTCTCTTTTAGCCCGAGTCAAATTTTTTGCAGGCGTCCGCGCCAAATGCGCCCCGCTAAATTTTTTACGCTAATTGGTTGTTCCGCGTGGGAGGCGCCTGCGTCTAAATTGTTGTTCAGCGTCGAAATTGTTTTTCCGTGTCGTAGGGGCACGTGCCGATAAATATTTTTACGTTAATTTGTTGTTCTTTTAAATTTTGGCTGTGGAAATAATTTTTTAGGGAACAAATATTTCGTGGAGGAAAATCTTAAATGAACAGAGCCCGCGGGCACGGTTATGACTAGTCTATTATACATTTCATGAAGTTTGTCCTCCGTGGCAGTTTTGTCCCACGTGGCAGTTTTGTCCCAGTCATATTTTTGGTTGCTGACTGGGCCGCCACGTGGGGGTTGGGTGGGGTTCTGGACTTGGCTTTGGGTGGGTTTTTGGTGTTTTTTCTACGTTTTAGTCCTTGCTTTTCTTCTTTTTGCCCTCGACCCTCCTCTTACACACACCCACGCTTTTTTCACTTTGGCGACCGCTTATCTTCGCATTTGCCCCGTGCGACGACTGCCTCCGTGCCCTCTGGGCACAGGTTATGCCTAGTCCATATATTAAAATACAGCTTTTTTTGAATCCTAGGGCTGACTGGGACAAGTCGCAGTCACCAACAACTATCAGGATGCATCCACATCCTTTGCATCTAAGGGTCAAGATTTAATTCAAAAAAACCCCCCACAATTACTACATTTGCACAGAATACCACCCATTTCCCCTTTTTGATTAAAAAACCCCCTCATTTCACTTTTTACTCTAATACCCAACCACACCCACACTTTGCACTTCCCACATTCATTTTCGAGCGTTTCTCTTTTGGCCCAGGTCAAATTTTTTGTCGGCGTCCGCGCTAAATCCGCCCCGCTAAATTTTTTTACGCTAATTGGTTGTTCCGCGTGGGAGGCGCCTGCGTCAAAATTGTTGTTCAGCGTCGAAATTGTTTTTCCGTGCCGAAGGGGCCCGTGCCGCTAAATATTTTTACGTTAATTTGTTGTTTTTTTAAATTTTGGCTGTGAAAATAATTTTTTAGGGAACAAATATTTCGTGGAGGAAAATCTTAAATGAACAGTGCCCGCGGGCACGATTAGCACGATTATGACTAGTTGTTCAATATTTAGACTAACTTATTATTATTATTAATTTTTTAATTCCTAACACGATTAGGCTCCGTTAGGAACTTCATTGGAAAAAAAAAGTGCCCGAGGGTTTTGAGCACAAAATAAGTTTTGAGGTTTTCTTTTTCCAAAGTGAATTGAAGTTGAAGGGAGATTTATTGAAACTTAGCCTTTTTTATCTCCTTTTTTTTATCTTTTTCTTCTTCTGTTAATTCAAGAAATCTAAAACCTAAAACCCAAAACCCAAGTCAAAATGTGGGCTGAAAAGAGGGGTAGGAATCTTAATTAGGCACCATTCATGGAGTAATTGGCGTGGTGAGACCCCACCTCTCTGTCGCACATCAAAACTCACTCACTCCCTCTCCACCAAAAAGCTTTGTTGTTTTCAACTGATCTAGAGACGAAACAAGTCAGAATGAAGACTTTTCTTTCCAATTTGTTGGGGGATGTACCACAAGTCGGAATGAATCATGGTGCATGTGGATTCTTCTTGTTTTTTCTTGGAAAATTGGATGGTCTCTTTCAGTTTTAGTTTTAGGTAACATGTGCTTAAAGAAAATATTATTGGTTGATCGATCTAATAGAGTAAAAGTTGCTCTTGTCCGAGTCTCGCATATACGAGTAATGATTTCCAGGCTCAAATTATTGGTTGGTGGGTGTGGTTTAAAAATAAATGAATAGATCCGAGTCTCTGAATCCTTTTCGATTTGTTCACAGCTTTTCATCGAACCATATTACCCTCGATAATTTGAGCTTGAGATCTCTGAGTATCACTTGCTGTGGTTCTAAATAGTTTTTTTATTTTTATTTTTGGCCCGACCAACCCATCAGACTTAATCAACTAGTTGACATTATTTTCCATCAATTTTTTAGGAGAAAACACAAGTGAAAATGTGCTTTTTGAGATCACTAATGGCATGCATGACATAATATAGCTGATGTAACCACAGCCGACATACAATATGAATTAAAGGGGATCATTGATCTGCCCCTCAATTTTATAACAAAATTCTCTAATTACACTCTCTGTATTTTTGTTTTTAAAAAAAAAATCTTTCCTTTAATTTTCGGATCCAGATAATCTAATATCAAAGATTGAGTAAGAGCAAGGAATCTAAAAAGAGAGAGATGTCTCAAAAGATAGAACAATATGAACACTTTTCTCTCGTGTAGAACTCTTAAGAAGGATGAGAGTTTCAAGAGTATGTCACACAAAAATGATAGGGAATTGTTGCGATTGTTATGTGAAATTCTAAGGGATAAAACACACACACACATACACACACATCCCAAACAAAACTGTCAATAACTGTAAAAAAATGGCGAAAACTGCCAGTAAAAAAACTTTCAAAACTACTCCTAGCCGACTAGGAAAAACTGTTACTCGATCAGTCAAAGATACGGTGAAAAATAGAGCTGTTGAAACTGACTCTGGTCGACTAGGAAAATTCTGTTAGTGGATGAGAAAAGTTACACACGTAGCATTAGTCGACTAGGGAAAAGTGTTAGTCAACTAGGACCAAAAATCAAAAGTTACGCAAAGGGGCTAGTCGATCATGAAAAAGTTCTAGTCGACCAGAAAAGGTAAGGACTTAGAATTTTGAGGAAAATCCTATGTTTCTAAGTTGACAGCTTGACATTATAAAGCTTTACATCATAATCTAAAAGTACAAAGAAAATGCAACTCATGAATACAATAAAATACAAGTTTTATGCTCGGTCTTCATGATCATTGTTGCAAGCCCTTTGTCAACAAATGTTAACACATAAAATAACATTTGCTCATCATCAAAACTTAATAGGGGATCCTATATCCAACATTCTCCCTAACGTGGTTCCTAAATAAACATCTTGGGTAAGGGCCTAACAAATCAGAAATCATTTTCTCCATTGCTTTATGTTCGAAGTACACCTCGTCTCATATTTGCTACTGAAATTGTATGTGATATTAATGTTCCTGGTTTGTTAGTGGAATCTGGTATCATTTGAGTAGTATATAACCATCATGATATCACATCGTAATATGATTGTTTCAAATGCATGTGGAACTAATTTAAAGTCCATGAGGAACTGTCTTCATGACAAGGCCACTATTGATTTCTTCTTGCTGCATCACAAGATGGCTCTGCCATCTATCTAGCAAGAAGATTATGAAAAATGTAGATTTTTTACTTATCAAGATCTCTAACACAATGCACATTGGTGTACCGATGAAATCATTGATCTAGTCCTTCATAGCAGTTATCAGTAGTTCCCATGAGATATTGCATTACCCTTTCAACTTCCATCCATTGTTTTAAGACATGGGTTTGATTGATATCATCTTAGTAGTCCAATCTCAAAGGCAATGTGTAGTCAGGTGCAAGTCATGGCATAGATCAGTCTGCCATTGCAATTGTATGTATTACTCTCACCATTTTATCATGCTCTTTTCGAGTCGAAGGGTAACAATCTTGGCAAAATCCATGGCTTCATTATAGGATTAAGAAGCTTCCATCAAACTAATTAAAATACACACAACAGTCTTCTTTGATCATCGAAAACTCATATCACGTATGGCCTGATTGAATTGTGAGTACCATTATCAGGATGATGATAGACTAATCATCATAAGGCACTAGGTGCTCTTGTCTACCCTGCGAGCTCTCTTATGGTCCACCAAATGTTTAGCCATGGCATTTCTTCATGGAGAATTTGCTTATTTCTTGATCGCATCCAGGCAGTCATGAAGTTGATCAAGTATGAAATTTTGCTTTGCCAGCTATCCTAGTCAATAAAGTACCTTTAAACACATCAGTAATGACTGTTTTTTTTTATTAGGCCATTTGTGATATATGTGCACAAATATCCCAGTTTTTAAGGCTTTAGTATTTTATGAGCATACCATGTAATACGTCTTCTCTGTAAGTCCTGAAAGGTAAGAACAATGACACTGCCGGAACAAACAGGGAGATAAAAGATTAGAGAGTAAACCGAGGAGCAAATAGAGGAAGAAAAGAGGAAAACTTAGCCAGAGAAGAAGAACTGCGCCGTGGACATGCCACTGACTTGAAAACAACTACGGCCCGACCGTGGTGGTAATCGGATGATGCCGGATGCTCCCCAAGGTTAACGCAGTCGCGGCTGAACGCGTCCACTCGCGGCCAGCAGCGTGGAGTTTGCACAGAGATCGGTACCCAGGAGGAAGAAGGAGGAAACGACGATTTTTCCGTTGTTTGATTTTTCCGAAGTCATAAGAAAAACTCTGTACAAAAGAGTTTATAAGGAGGAAAAGAATGGCCGTTGGAATTCTGCCATGAATACCATTAACAACGCAGCCATTAACAGCCATTAAAAGAAAAATAGCTGTTGAGACATTAAACCACAATTTAATGAAAAAATGGCTGTTGGGAAAATTAAAAACGTAATGGGCTTATTGAATTCTAAAAATAAAATGGGCTAAAAATACAAGTCAAAACTCGGGCGCAGGCACGACGCCAGCGCAGGCACGCTAAGGGTTTCCGGATCCGACGCCCAGATTTTCCATTCGGCTCAACCCGGATTGGGCTCGGCCCCTTGCTTGGGCTCATGTGCACGCGAGCTACCCCCAATTTCTAGCCCATTAACAAGTCCAATAGCCCATATGAGAGAAGCTTATTATATACCCACACAAGTGTGTTTGCCTATCCAATGTGGGACTAAAAGAGAGAGTGTGGGAGTGAACAAATGGCCAAAGGAGCCATTAATTCCAACATTCTCTACTACATAACTAGAACCAAAAAAACCTTATCTAAAATAAATTGCATCCCTTTAGATCTAAGCCTCACTTTGCTTCATAGTGAGGTCCTTAGCAATGTGATTTTTTGGGAAAATTTTCAAACCACCATGGGGGAAACTGGAAATTGTTTAGGGTCATGCAAAACGATATAAAGCAACGAGTTTTACTCACATTCGCTTTGAATAGAGAATGACTAACATAGTGTTAAGGTGCAAAGTGGAAGTTGTGCAAAAAGCAAAGAAAATCTTAATACGTACCATGGGCAAGCTACCTAGGGCAAATTAGAAGGTGACGTCCCCCCCTCTTTGTTTTCCTATGAGAAGATTGCTCCAGTTTATCGCTTGTCGACCAAACAATGCATTGTTTTAACTAACAAATACAATCAATGCATCTAAACAAATTACAGGCAATACTTGTAGCATCAGCATCGCATCACTTGCTACAGACATCGATGCTTCGAGTCACCCAGGCCTAAGACAAATTCCTTCACCATTACACAGATTAATTTAAACAAGAACAACTCTGAATAAGGTTCCAGATCATACCTTCAATTATTTACACCATCCTGCTACGCAATTCAAACCATTTATCTTAAAGCATTGGAGTACATGAGCTATATAGATTCTCCCACCGTTGTAGCACATTTGCACGTCTTGCTCATCCCACATTTGCATGGAGCAGACTCTGAATTGCCATTCTGCAAACAATGCTCCCCAGAAATATGAATATCCAACTCGGTCCACTAGAAGTAGACCTCATCTCAATTCCAGATCAGCATCGAATACATACAAGAGAAATGGCTAGGGGATGAAGGCGGTGTCGTTATCATGATCTCCCTCTGCATCGGTCTCCTTCACCTCCTGAATCATCTTCAGAACCTGCCATGTTGTTGGCCGACTCTCCGGTGAAGACCGCACGCAAGCCGTTGCAATGTCAATGATCATCATGAGCCGTTCGTCGTCCGTCCCTTCATCTTCCCTCACTGACCGCACCCACGCTGGCAGATCAGTGGCTATCAGCACAGTGTGCTGAAGCGGCGGCTTCCCAGTAAGAAGCTCCAGCAGCAGCACACCAAAGGCATAGATGTCAGACCTTGGTGTAAGCCGTCGATTTGATTTCCGGGTCTCTGGAGCTCGGTATCCAGAATCATCCTCGCCATCAGATGGTTCAACAAGGGGGAGGAGGCAGTTGTCGGTGAGACACGCTTCAAAGTCTGCACCAAGGAGAACGTTGGATGACTTGAGATTGCCGTGGACTAGCCTAGATGCTTGGTGGATGTAGCCAAGGCCTTGTGCAACATCTTCTGCTATTTTTAAGCACGATGTCCAATGGAGAGGTTTGGCTCGCGTTGATTTTGAACCTGATGTCAGATCAAAGGGACTTCTTGCCTCAGTTTTCTCTTGTTGACAGCAACATTTTACAACTAGCAGTATAAGAATATTAATGATAGCTCAAATTAAATTTGACAATGACGATGACAATAAAAAATTAGTAATAAAAAAGAGAAGCTCGATGACAGGAAAAGGCCGAGGCCATAAAAATGGTTTTCCATATACTTTAGTAAGACGAAACCGGTGAAGTAATTAATTACTCCATCCAAAGAAACAGTTGCAGAAGTAGTTTGCAACTGAGCATAGACTAATTGATTCTGGTTGCACTAAAAAAGGTGGATAACAGTTGAGAAGGTTACTGTTGTTTTTCCGTGATTCAAATCCCATGGTTAAATTTTCCCAGGTGACTCGGTCGAGTAGTCCTCTACTCGACAGAGCAGCAGCAGCACAGCAGAGACCGAGCAGACAGAATGTTTGGGGAAGTTTTCCCCTTGGCTCGGGTGACTCCTACTCGGTCGAGTAGGAGGCTACTCGGTCAAGCAGCAAGCTACTCGACCGAGCAGCAGGAAGACTCTATCTGCCCGAGCAGGCCAAGAGCTTGCTGTTTGAAGAGGAATACTAACACTCGGGCCGAGTAGCTATGCTACTCGACCGAGTAGCCGAGTCAACTCGCTGTCTCCAGCGATTATTTTAGGGCGTGTCAGCTCGACCGAGCAGGCCGAGCTGACAGCCGACTCGGGCCGAGCAGCGCACGGGGCCAGCCAGGAAACCGACGGCCTGGATGTGTTTTCTCCTATTGTTTTGAGTTTCTACTTAAACCTAACTATTGTTTTAGATTAGGTTAAGCCTCCTATTGGATTATTAGAGTTTTGGTGAGCCTCTTGCTAGCCCATTGGAGATTGGAGAGAGTTTTAGGGTTTGTGTTCTTGAGAGAAAGATTTGGTGGTTCCTTCTCTTCTTCTTCCATTGATTTCTTCCTCTTGAGTGGATTCGTGAGGGCTTGTTCCGTTTGACAAGTTATTACTCACACGTGAGGAAGCGAGTTTGTAACCATAATTGTTTGGATCTCTCTACTAGTGGAATCGTCTCGGATTGGATTGCTGGATGTAGGTTGTTTACAACCGAACCAGGGCAAATTCTCTTGTGTCTACGATTGATTTACTTGTTGCTGTGATTCGTTTGCTACTTTCTATTGCAAGGTCATTTGGAAATTTTGTTAGGTCTTTAAGATTAGATTTTTGATAGCTCTATATTCCTGATCAGTTTATTACGGTTGGTTTCTACATTGATCCCAAGGCGATTTGGATTTTATCCCAACAAGTGATATCAGAGCTTGTGGTTTTATTGCAAAGGAAGTTAGTTGCGAAGGAAAGATGGTTTCTTTAGCAACATTGAACATTGAGAAGTTCACTGGCCGTAATGATTTTTGGATTTGGCAGACGAAGGTGAAAAATGTTCTTATGCAGACGGGGTATTATCAGATCGTATTCGATGTCTCGAATATCGATAAGGAGGTGACTGCATCCGCTAGGACGGAGATGGAGAGGAAGGCGTCCAACGCGATTCAGGTATCGTTATCAGATAATGTTCTGAGGAAAGTCTTAGATGATGCCACGGCATCTGATATGTGGAAGAAGCTTGAGGGACTATATATGAAGAAATCCTTCACGAGTCGCCTATATTTGCTTCAGCGGATGTATACTCTCAAGATGAAGTCTGGATCCGCGGTGAAGGATCACATGGATGAATTGAACAGGATTGTGCTGGAGTTGCGTGGTATGGATGTGAAGATTGAAGATGAACAACAAGCTGTTATCTTGATGTGTTCATTGCCTGAAGAGTATAATCAGTTTGTTAGGTCAATGATTTTTAACCGAACTACTATCACCGTGGAAGAGATGAAGGCGGCGCTTCACACGGAGCAACTATGTGGCAAGGTTCAAGGTTGTAACGGCTGGTTTTTGTATGATGAATATTATTTATATATATATGCGATTGTTCGTCTTCTTTCTTTACTTCTCCGCGCTCATATCCTAGTTTAGGATCACCTTTGGAACTCTTTGGAATCATCCCGAAGCTTCACGCTTCAAATTTTCGACTTCCTGTGCAAATTAGCCGGTTCACGTTGAGGAACCGACCGACTAGATGTCCATCTAGTCGGTCAACAACTCCTCTTGGACCGACTAGTTTCCGTCAGGTTTTTCCCTTGAGTTACTGTTTACGATTAGTCGGTCTAAGTTCATCCACCGACCGACTAGTTTCCGAACTAGTCGGTCAATACTTCTTCTCAGACCGACTTGTACAGAGATCATTTTTCGCACCCAGGTTACTGTTTACCGTTAGTCGGTCAAAGAACGAAAACCGACCGACTAGTTGACGAACTAGTCGGTTAGGTATCCTTCTCTGACCGACTAACCTTCAAAAATATCTTGTTGACCTTTTTCACCCTTTAGTCGGTCTATGAACACTGGCCGACCGACTAGGTTACAAACTAGTCGGTCGACGAGCCTTCACAGACCAACTAACTCTATAAATTTTACAACAACCCTGTTCTCGGTTTGGGTTTTAGTCGGTCACAGTTATACGACCGACCGACTAGTTCCCAAACTAGTCGGTCGACCGCCCTTCTCTGACCGACTAGTTGACCCCGAAACCCTAAATTCTGTGCTAGCCGCCGTTTCATTTTCTTATTTAAACGGGGCTTTCTTTTTCATTTCTCCTGATTGTTTTCAGTCTCCATCTTCCCCAAATCTATTCCCCTACCTCTCACGTCCTCCCCTTTGCTCGTTCCTCCATCCTTGCGCCTTCCATCTTCCCCAAAGCTCTTCCTCTCCTCTCATTTCCCCTTTCTTTTGCCCTAGCGCGGAGTTCTCGTCTCAAATCCAGCAGCAACGACGCCGGGAGATGCTGAAATCTTCACCACCACCGGCGATCAACGTTCTCGCTGCGCTACCCGCGGCTTGGGAATTTCCGGACGACGTAAAGCTTCCACCCATTTCAGATTTGACGTTGAATCTTCGTGCAACCGTCAATTTCAGGTTGGTGCCCTAAATTCGTAGTAACCCACACCGTAGATGATCAAACCCTAAATAAAAGTCGCAACCTAATCAAACTAAATTTATTTTTCGCGGATCTTTAAAACGTTGTACAACCGTAGAAATCGACGAATGGACATTATGCATGCACACATAGGATAGATCGTCGATTAGGTCAATTCATTAAAAATGAGATTTTTAACTGAATAGGATAGTCCCGATAACCTAGACACAACCCTAATAGGATTTATGAATCGCGATCTGACACCGTCGCCGTGTCACGATTTTCAGACACTTTTCCGCCGACGAGACGTTTGGACGAGGCGTACCAGGGAGACGACGCACTCGCCACCACAGGCAAGTGTATCACTTGCGTACTTGGCCATGTTTAGGCCTTTCATCCTGTTAGATTGTTAATTTAGAAACTTGAGAACCGGACGTGAAATGATAGCGTCCGGGACGCCTTTGATGGCTCAGATTTGACAACGAAATCTGAGTCCAACAACAATTTCTTGACATCATAGGATTGACATGTGTGTGCGTGAGTTGTGGACACCCTAGAATAACCCCTCCTGTTTTGTCGTGTCTTGTTCCTTTCCGTCTGCACAGCCCGCTGGGCAATAGGGCACTCGCCAAGCCAGAACGAGTGATCCCTTGTACTAGTTCACAGCCCGATGGGCAATTGGGCACCTGTCAAGCTAGAGCAGGTGATCCCATGTACCGATACACAGCTCAGAGAGCAATTGGGCACTTGTCAAGCTAGAGCAAGTGATCCCATGTCTTGTCACGATTCTTGGGGTTATGGGGTAGGGTTGAGCGTGCAAGCGGCAAGAGGGACTGATCCCCCTCGAACCGAACAGGCGTGAACCCTTTCGTGTCTTGTCTTGTCTTGTCGTGTCTGGCTTCCGTGTTCCGTCTTGTCTTGACACCTGTAGGCTAGTCTCGTAGTACTTAGCACTCGCTATGACTGCTACCTGTCTTGTTTACTTTCCTGTTGTGTTTCTTTCTGTTGTTAAAACCTCAGCATGTTAATCAACCAATAAAACGTTGTAAGTAAATGGTACACTTGTAGCTTGGTCTAATCTTTTCTTGTAGACCTTGCCTGACGTACAGTTCCTTCTTTTGGTGCTGTACGTCAGGGATTGAGCCAGAGTACGTGGAGGAGACTGACCTGCCTGCTGACGTGGAGCCAGAGAGCGTCGATCCCGAGTACGACCCCGAGGAGGATCAGAGTTAGAGACTTTTTAGTAGCAGATTCCAGAGGCGTTACTATCTTGTTGGGTGCGTAGCACCCTTTATGATTCTTTGTCTAGGTTGGGTGCTTGCACCATTAGTTTTACTTTTCTGCTGTTGTAGCCCTTTGGGCGTTGAGACTTGGTACTCTTGATATGTTGGAATAAAATTTGTGATGTTCTTTCCTTCTTGTACTTTTATTGTTCTGTATTAACATGCATGGACCTGTACCTTTGCCTTGGTACCACACAGACACTTATTGGGTCAGGGCTTCGTAGCTCTGGCCTAAGTGGGCCTAGTCACGCTTCGCCTCCGCTGTTTTGGGAAGCGGGGCGTGACAAAGGTAGAGATCATGTGAGTAACCGCGAGGAGGCATTGCATGTGAGGGGTCGACAGGAAAGGAGAGGAGGCTTCAGGAAGAATAATGACCGCTCCAAGTTGAGACACTCGCAAGATTGGTTGACAATGGATTTGCACAACGGAAGGGTGAAGACTACAACGAGATATTCTCATCGGTTGTGCGACACACGTCCATTCATGTTATTGGCGCTAGTTGCTAGCATGGACATGGAGTTGGAGCAACTCGATGTAAAGACTGCCTTTCTGCATGGAGACCTTGATGAGAAAATCTATATGCAGCAGCCTGAAGGCTTCAGAGTTGAAGGGAAACAGACTTTGATGTGCAGGTTGAAGAAATCGTTGTATGGGTTGAAGCAGTCACCTAGACAGTGGTACAAACGATTCGATAGCTTCATGATGGGAATAGGCTTGGAGAGGAGCATCTGGGAGTGTGTATGTTCGCACACTTGAGAATGGCTTGAAGATTTATTTGTTGCTCTATATGGATGACATGCTAATTGCTTCTAATAGAATATCGAAGGTGAAGAAGTTGAAGGAGAAGCTAGGACAAGAATTTGACATGAAGGATTTGAGGCCCGCAAAGAAGATTCTCGGAATGGAGATTGTTCGAGATCGAAAGAAGCATGAGCTTAAATTGTCACAGGAGTATATTCAGAAGGTACTAGCCCGGTTTGGGATGGATAGTACGAAGCCTGTGACAACACCCTTGGGAGCTCATTTTCAGCTGTCGACGAGTCAGTCGCCAAGCACCGATGAGGAGAAGACTTACATGTCTCAGATGTCATATGCAAGTGCAATGGGAAGTTTGATGTATGCGATGGTTTGCACGCGTCCAGATATTGCACAGGCCGTAGGAGTGGTTAGCCGGTATATGGCTAATCCTGCCAAGGAACATTGGTAGGCCGTCAAGTGGATTCTGAGATATTTACAAGGCACAGCGAGTGTCGGGATCTTTTATGAGAGAGGAAACGGTAAGGTGCTGACAGGATACTGCGATAGCGATTATGAAGGTGATATAGACGGCGGCGATCTACCACGGTGTATGTGTTCAGTTTGGGCACTGCCGCGGTATCGTGGAGGTCGGTCATACAGTCTGTGGTTGCGCTATCGACCACAGAGGCCGAGCTGATTGCAGCGGTGGAAGCTGTGAAGGAGGCCAAGTATTTGAGGAGTCTGTTGAGAGATTTGGGGGTGCCGCAAAATTCGTCACATGTGCATTGTGACAGCCAAAGTGACATTCATCTGGCGAAGCACCAGGCATACAGTTCGAGGACGAAGCACGTTGAGGTGCGTGATTCCTTTCTTGAGTTGGAGAAGGAGATAGAGCTTCAGAAGATCCCAACTGATTTGAACCCCGCAGACATGTTTACCAAGTCAGTTCCTGCCGTCAAGCTCCAGGTTTGCATGGAGCTGATTTCTTTGTTGGCTTATGTGGCGCCAGAGAGCGCGTTTTCCGAGACGACGATAATATTAGAGTGTCATGGCGCACAGCGTGGAGGTGCTGAAGTCATTGGTGATGAGTTCTGAATCATGGTAGAGTGTTTTTTTGTGATTCAAATCCCATGGTTAAGGTTTCCCAGGTGACTCGGTCGAGTAGCCCTCTACTCAAACGAGCAGTAGCAGTACAGCAGAGACCGAGCAGACAGAATGTTTGGGGAAGTTTTCCCCTTGGCTCAGGTGACACCTACTCGGTCGAGTAGGAGACTACTCGGTCGAGCAGCAAGCTACTCGGCCGAGCAGCAGGAAGACTCTATCTGCCCGAGCAGCCCGAGAGCTTGCTGTTTGAAGAGGAATACTAACACTCGGGCCGAGTAGCTATGCTACTCGACCGAGTCAACTCGCTGTCTCCAGCGATTATTTTAGGGCGTGTCAGCTCGACCGAGCAGGCCGAGCTGACAGTCGACTCGGCCGAGCAACGCACAGGGCCAGCCAGGAAACCGACTCCATGGATGTGTTTTCTCCTATTATTTTGAGTTTCTACTTAAACCTAACTAATGTTTTAGATTAGGTTAAGCTTCTTAGTGGATTATTAGAGTTTTAGAGAGCCTTTTGCTATCCCATTGGAGATTGAAGAGGGTTTTAGGGTTGTGTTCTTGCGAGAAATGTTTGGTTTTTCCTTCTCTTCTTCTTCCCATTGATTTCTTCCTCTTGAGTGGATTCATATGGGCTTGTTCCGTTTGACAAGTTATTACTCACGCGTGAGGAAGCGAGTTTGTAACCCTAATTGTTTGGATCTCTCTACTAGTGGAATCGTCACGGAATGGATTGCTGGATGTAGGTTGTTTACAATCGAACCAGTGTAAATTCTCTTGTGTCTGTGATTGATTTATTTGTTGCTGTGATTCGTTTGCTACTTTCTATTACAAGGTCATTTGGGAATTTTGTTAGGTCTTTGGGATTAGATTTTTGCTAGCTCTATATTCCTGATCAGTTTGTTATGATTGGTTTCTGCATTGATCCCAAGGCGATTTGGATTTTATCCCAACAGTTACCACCAACGGTCCTTTCCTTTTTTTATTCTAAATTGAGATTCATGGTTTGAAAAAAAAAGGAAAGGACGCAATGAATAATTTCGTAATTAAAGAATAGATTGATACATAAATAAGGTATACAGTGGGAAAATCAAGCATAGTTCGGCTCGAGTGAAGATCCATAAAATTAAACCACGCATGATTAGCATGGAAATAGCTCCATGTTGCTTTAGTTGAGCTGAATAATTATATCTAAACTAGTAATTCCTTATTTTTCAAGGATGGATCAGGGACCAGTGCGGATTGGTAAATAGAACTATTGCCACAATAGGTAGCAATGCAGATAATTAGAATGGGTGAAACTTGAGAGCCATGCAACCTCATACTCTCAAATAACAGATTATGAGCACAAGTGTTCCTTAGTATGATTTATATATTTCCTAAAATAACCATAGAAAAATAATATGAGATGGTGAGCTAAACATTTTCAATATAACCTTATAGCCCATTTGATTATCCAAATCAATAATTAGCCTTAAGAGTGGAAGGAGAAATTTTCTTTATAATGGCTTGTTGATAACATTGTGCTATAATATGTACACATCCAGAGTCTATATAAGTGTACAATGTATGACAACTCGTATACGGTTATGTACAACTAATGACAACCATCTACAGCTTATTTCTTTTCACATCCCATCAAACTCAAGGTGGATCAAACATCAAGAGTACAGAGAGTGGCTAAATTGAAAAGTAGTTTGTGCTTTTGTAACCACATCGACGACTTGATCCATCGAGGGAACACGAGACAATGTGTTAGACCCACGGCCCGAGGGGGGACCCGAGCCGGCGCCCAAGCCACGCGCGCAAGAGGGGGAGGCCGACTTACGGGCTTTTTGGTCTTTTTCTTATTTTTAGTGTTAGGAGAGGATTTTTCTTATTTAAACTAGGGCTAGCCGTCTTTTATGATCATGCTTGATTATTGATATTTTGAGAGAATTCTTTGAGAGTTCTTAGGTAGATCTAGGAGAGTGCGGACGTCCTCGCTTACCGGCGTTTTGGGAGGGTGGTTGCCCCTTTATTGTAGCCAATTATCTTCATTATTCGCTGTTTTTATTGGATTTAATTTCAGATTTGGGAAAATCCTATCAATTTGGTATCAGAGCACGTGACGATCCATGGCGGCTTCGACAAGATAGTAAGACAAAATTGAGGCTTTGGAGGCTAAATTTACAAGCGAGATTGACGGGATCAAGAAATCGTTGGCGGCAAACGATGAATCCATGGCAAAGTTGACGGCTTCCATCAACCAATTGGCGGCGAATCAAGCGAAGCACGACGAACAATTCGCGCAATTGATGGGAACCCTAAATCAATTGGCGACGAACAACAAAGGGGATGGGAACCCTAAATCGGCGGGAAATGTGCCACTTTTAGCCAAGGGAAAGGAGAAAGTTGAGAACTTTGGCCCGAAAAACGACTTTGTGGAAGAGGAATTTGTCGAAGATGAAGAAGAGGAGCCGTGGAAGGGCGACTATCGAGAAGAAGGCGAAAGGCAGCGGAAGCCCAAGGATGGACCGGCGCCGTCATCCAACCCCTCCGGAGTGCGCGCGAGGAAGAAAGGGGGACGCGACAGCCCCACAGGGCCCCGCCGCCCCCAGGAGGGCCGCCGGGGCGGCGGCGGCCTCCCCTGGACTCGCCCAGGGGCGGCGTATCCCCCAGGGGGGCCGGTGACCCTCCCCTGGGCTCGCCCAGGGGCGGCGAACCGCCCCAGGGGGGCCGGCAACCCTCCCGACCCCAGGGGAGGCCGCTGGCGCCCCAGGACTACCGGGCGGGGCCGACGGCCCTACCTCAGGCAGGCCGCGGCCCCGCTGACCTGCGCAGGCCCCCGCGCGCGGACTTCGAGGCTATTGGCGGCGAATTTCAGCCTTTTTGCAACGGACAGCCGCGTCGAGAGATGCCGGCACGCAACTTCGAGGAGGAATTGGGGCCGGGGGGGATTTCAGAAGCATAGGAACTACGGCAAGGGTTATCGGGACCCTCTCGACCCTCGATTTGACGACTGTAGGTGGCATCCACTGCCCCACCACCCAGAGGGACGCACAGTATGCGCGGGTGGTGGTTACAGAGACTTCCAAGAGAGTTCAGAGGGCAGGTTTGGAGGCGACGAAGGGGGTGGGTATGGAGATCGAGGACATCATGGGGGTTATGAGCGGCGCCAGGAGAGGTATCAGCACTACCACCAGCCTAGACATGGCGGAGGCCGTGGGGACCAGAGGGATTCAATATGGACCGACGAAGGAAGCTGAAGATGCATATATTCGATGGAGTGGACCCGGTCTCGTGGGTCTATAGGGTGGAGAGATTTTTTAGAGTCTCTGCATGACTGAGGAGCAGAAGTTGGAGGCCGCTGGAATATGTCTGGATGGGAAGGCCCTTGCGTGGTTTCAGTGTAAGAACGCGAGGCGCCCTTTTCGTTCATGGGAGGAGATCAGGGACCAGATGGTAGAGAGGTCCAGAGATCCCCATCTGGGGAACGCACTGGAACAGCTGCTATCCTCAGGCAGGAGGGCACCGTGAGGAATTATCTAGAGAGGTTTGAGGCACTATCAGGACAGATGCACGGGGTATCAGACGAGACGATGGAGAGTACCTTCATGAAGGGGCTGAAGGCTACGGTTCGAGCAGCGGTTTCGCATGCAGAAACCTCAGAGCCTGATGGAGGCCATGGAGTACGCTCATATGGCAGAGAACTGGCAGATGGAGGAGAGAAAGGCCAGAGGTGGTTGGAGTGGACCGGTTTCGCGGAGTGTACAGCGACAGGAGAACAGAAGACAACTACAGGGGCATATCAAGTAAGTATTGAGAAGACTGGAGAGCAGAGCAGCGCACCGCCAGCGGGGGCTCAGTTTAGGAGGATGACTGACGCCGAGATGAGGGAAAAGAGGCAGAAGGGGCTCTGTATCAGATACGATGAGATGTTCACTCCAGGACACCACTGTGGAGGTCGCAAGCTGCAAGTGTTGATTGTCAAGGCAGACGAGGATGACGATGTGGAGAACGAAGGGATCGGAGGTGATGACGACTCCCCTCGGAGTGGCACCGTCAGGGATGCCAGGCACCACTTTGAGGACAAGGTGGATTTTCAGGGGCGGAGTAGTGTTAGATCCACGGCCCGAAGGGGGACCCGAGCCGGTGCCCAAGCCACGCGCGCAAGAGGGGGAGGCCGACTTAAGGGCTTTTTGGTCTTTTTCTTATTTTTAGTGATAGGAGAGGATTTTTCTTATTTAAACTAGGGCTAGCCGTCTTTTATGATCATGCTTAATTATTGATATTTTGAGAGAATTCTTTGAGAGTTCTTAGGTAGATCTAGGGGAGTGCGGACGTCCTCGCTTACCGGCGTCTTGGGAGGGTGGTTGCCCCTTTATTGTAGCCAATTATCTTCATTGTTCGCTGTTTTTATTGGATTTAATTTCAGATTTGGGAAAATCCTATAACAGTGTAATCCGTGCAGAGGCAAATTCCTATAAAATAATATGACAGTCGACTTGAACATGTTTTGTACGTTCGTGAAAAAGTGTTCTGTTTATCATAAAGGGTGCTGTTGCGGCCGGAAATTGGAGTAAGGGCAATTGGGTAAAATAACAATGAGGGGGCGTTTGTCTATTTAAAGGGGGTTGAGCTGGCCCTAGAAGGCATGCGAAAATTGAGAGAGTATTTTCTTTTTATTAGTTTATCCCCTAGATTAATCCTTAGCTAGTCGTCCTTTTAAATTGTAGTTGTTATTTAGCGAGTAGTTGATTTGTAGTAGGTTTTCCTATAATTTCAGATCTGAGATCCAATAAAAATCCCATTTTTATCCTCAAATCCCAAGCGAATCGCATCAAATTGGTATCAGAGCGGTTGATCCATGGCGAACACGCGAGCAACGGAGCGGATTGAAGTCTAGGAAGGAAAAGTTGAGAGGATTGAAGCTCAAATCAGTAAGGGTTTCATCGATCTAAGGAAAGAAGATGCGGAGATGGCCGCGGAGATCCGGAAGGAGATGAAGGAAAATCAAGAGAAGACGGAGGCCAAGATGGCGGAGATAAAAGAAAATCAAGGGAAAACGGATGCAAAACTTTCGGAATTGACGGAGGCCATAGCGGCGTTGACCGCTCATCTTATTCCAAAAGCGGATCCGAGCAAAAAGGAGCCACCTTTGGCGAATGACAAGGGTAAAAAGACAATTTTTTTGAAGATGAACCGGATCTAGACGACGATGGAGGGTTTGACCAAGGAGACAACGCGTGGGGGACCCACCAAGACCACGCGCCGCCGCGTCGCGACGACACAAATCAAGGAGGGGGATTTCCGGCCAATCGGAACACCCCAGGGTGGCCGTCGGCCCCCCAGGTACTTCTGGGAGGGCCGGCGAACCCCCTGGGGGGCGGCGGCAGGCCGCCAGGGCCTCGGGAGGGGCGGCCGCACCTGCCGCCCCCCTGGCGGCCTCGGCAGACCCTGCTGCCGCCGCCTGGGGCCCGCCGGCCCACTTCCAGTGCCGGCCGGCCCAGGCGGCGGCCTGGGGGGCCTCGGCCGACCCCAGAGGGGGGATCCGAGGTCCGCCCGACCCCTGGGGGGGCCACTGACCCCCCAGGACGCTCGACAGGTGATTCCGCAGGTTCCCCGACCCCCGGGGGCCCCGCCCGAGGTTCGTGGAGCGCAATTTGGGGGTTTTCAGCCTTTTGGGGGACCCAGCGGAGGATTGCAGCAGGGTGGAGGGCCCCACCAGATCACAGGAGGCCCGTCGACTCAGCCCCCACCCTTTGGGGGAGTGACGGGAGATTGGAGAGCGTACCAGGATCCTCCAGGAGGCCACCAGGCGGAGTTTGGACACCATCAGGGAGACTGGCA
The DNA here is from genome assembly GCA_030789695.1 of Scilla litardierei. Classification (NCBI taxonomy): domain Eukaryota; kingdom Viridiplantae; phylum Streptophyta; class Magnoliopsida; order Asparagales; family Asparagaceae; genus Scilla; species Scilla litardierei. The sequence goes on along the minus strand of CM061134.1, from coordinate 84,015,140 downwards.
GGGGCACGGAGCAGCGGGAGGCTACCGTGATCGGACTGAGGCTTATGTTCCAGACAGGCGACAGGAGTACCAGCACAGGGGAGGTTTCCAGCCGCAGGAGAGAGGTGGATACACTGGCAAGAGGCGACTGAGGAAGCTGGAGGTGCCTGTTTTTGAGGGGGGAGACCCAGATGACTGGCTGTACCGGGTGGAGAGGTACTTGGAGGTGTCCGCTGTCCCAGGAGAGGAGTGGCTTCGGGCGATCGGGGTTTGCTTGGAGGGAGAGGCTTTGGGCTGGTTCCGCTGGACAGATCAGCAGCGGCCTTTTCAGACCTGGGCTGAGTTTACGACGCTCTTGACAGAGCGGTTTGGAGGAGGACAGGCTGGCGGCGTGTTCGAGAGACTGTACTCGCTGAAGCAGGAGGTGAGCATGGGTGATTACATCAAGAAGTTCGAGTCGCTCTGCCACCGAGTTCGGGGAGTCTCTGAGGAGTCTCTGGAGGGCTGTTTCATGAAGGGGCTGAAGCCCACGGTGCGGTCGGGGCTGAGACAGTTCGAGCCCGTTGGGTTGCGTGGGATGATGACACTGGCCAGAAAGGTTGAGGATCATCAGGAGACAGAGAAGAGCCCGGGGGACGTGGGGAGGCTCTACCTTTCGAGGTCCGGATCCTGGAGGGGGACAAAAGGGGGCCGCAGGAGGGGCAACATCCACTGACGGTACAATGGTTACCAAGGAGAAGGGAATGGATCTACGACCGGGGGACACACACGAAGAATGACCGAGGCAGAGATTCGTGACAAACGGACCAAGGGCCTGTGTTTCAAATGCGACGAGAAGTTTACTCCTGGGCACCGGTGCGGGAATCGTACTCTTCAGATCCTGATAGTGAATGATGAAGAAGAGGGCGAAGAGAGTGTGATCATGTTGGAAGCCGGCGTGGACGATGATCAGGAGCACCTGCACTTGGAGTAGCTGACCATACCCTTCACGCACCACCTTGAGGACAAGGTGGTTTTTCCGGGGCGGAGTAGTGTTGCGGCCGGAAATTGGAGTAAGGGCAATTGGGTAAAATAACAATGAGGGGGCGTTTGTCTTTTTAAAGGGGGTTGAGCCGGCCCTAGAAGGCATGCGAAAATTGAGAGAGTATTTTCTTTTTATTAGTTTATCCCCCAGATTAATCCTTAGCTAGTCGTCCTTTTAAATTGTAGTTGTTATTTAGCGAGTAGTTGATTTGTAGTAGGTTTTCATATAATTTCAGATCTGAGATCCAATAAAAATACCATTTTTATCCTCAAATCCCTAGCGAATCGCATCAGGTGCTCACCCTTGGACAGAAACATCCGTGTCACGTTGTAGATGCAGTAACCATGTTAGTTACATGGATGTGTTGACTAGCGCGTAGTATTCGACTTCTATGCTGACGCTATGACATCCAGACGTTAAACATCCTCCAAGGGATGAGGGAAGACCCTATGAAGATGGAGAACCCTATCTGGATCACAGGCCAGACAACATCAGCATAAGCTTGTAGTCGACGAGGTGACTCGAAGCTGAAGAAAAATGACCTACTAATAGTACCATGAAGATATTAGTCGACGAGGTGACTCGAAGCTGAAGAAAAATGACCTACTAATAGTACCATGAAGATATTTGAGTATTAAGAGGAATGTAATATAATAAGCCATTGTAGGTGAACCAACGAATAGGCTGAGAATATGAACTACATGAGATATATTTGGACGGATGGTAGAATGATAAATTAGAGAACCTACAAGTTACACGTATCTAGTCCGTTTTGGTAGAAGAGCATCATCATCACTTCGAAGTTTGACATGAAGCTCTATACGCATAGACACAGATGTGAATAGTTTGCTACTACAATACAACTATACGCATAGACACAGATGTGAATAGTTTGCTACTACAATACAACGGGAGGAATAAACGACCACAATACCAAAACAAATAGTGAAGAAGCCTCAAATCATTTATCTTAAATTCTTGCTGGAGATGTCATATTAGGAAAGAAATAGCAGCCAAATCATTCACAATGATGATCATATCATCAACATAGAGTAAGCGAATGACAATGCGCTAAGTGGTAGATCACCAAAACATAGCATACTTAGTTAAGCTCTATATATGATGTAAATCAAAGCACAACCTCAAATGATCTAGTTCAAGTTCCAATTGGACCAGTTATGCAACCGCGAGCAAAAAAGTTCAAAGATGTACTCAACGGGTTGATTGAAGAGATTTGAGCTCAAGCAAATTCATGGAGGCCCATTGAGTATGAGCCATGTGTTCAACAAAGATGGATCAACATGATGCAAGTTCAATCCGACTACGGCTAGCTTAAATTAAGCAAATAAATTGGCATGTGGAGGATTAATTTGTTTGGAAGGTTTGAATGCAAACTACTCTTTTTGGAAGGCTTGCATGCCAAATACTTTATTTGGAAGGCTCGAATGAGTAGAAATTAATTTCCTTTTCTATTTTTGGAAGGCTTGCATGCCCAGAAATTACTTTCCTTTTCTATCTTTGGAAGGCTTGCAAGCCGAGATTATTACTTTCCTTTTCTAGTTGTTGGCATGTGATCAGCCAATTAATGGGTTGATTTGTAGCCATAATTTTAGCCTAAAATTATGGAACTTTCCTTGTAATTTTGAGCCTATTAAAATGCATCTAAGCAATGGAAAAAGGGAGTTGATTTTTAGGTAAAATTTCTGAGAGAATTTCTCTTTGGTTCTTTGAAGAACTATTCAAACTTATCGGAGTTTTATGTGGCGTTCACCATCGCCTTATCAAACGGATTTCCACCACCGTTTGTGACGTCTTCCTTATATCGAGGTTTTTGTTCGCAATAAGCAACGGGTCGAGGTCATATATACCGAGATTCTTACTTTTTTCGTAACGGGTCGAGGTCTCCATCCAAATTCTGATTGTAGAACGATCTTAAGTTCCTCTCCGTTGTCGGGTCTCGTCGTTCCTGGCGGTTCGCATCATTTGGTATCAGAACTTTGAGTCTAGATCAGGTTTGCCTATCTTTTAAATCAAAAAAAACCCTTTTTTTTCTTTATTCCGTATTCTGTCTCTAAATTTAGTGTACATACCCTTATTTAGCCGAATTTCTTTATCAATTTTTCGTTCGTATTCTGTTTCGAAATATCCTTCTTTTACCATCAAAAATTGCTGATTATCCAAAAAAAGGTTCAAAAAAGCAAAAACTAAGAAGGAAAAAAGAAGAAGAAAAAGAAGAAAGAAAATCAAACATACAAACAAAAGTAAATCGGACTCAACAAAAAAAAATTTTGTTATCATTCATTTTGGTTCTAATCAGCACAACAAATCACATCATCCTAAAGATCTATCTTTTTGTGTGTGTGAAAATTCTCCCTCCAAAGACCAATCTCTTTTTGTGGAAATTTTGATAATTTCAGACTTCCAAAAGTTTAGTCACCGTATTTCTTGTAATCTTCCTTTCAGATCCGAAATTCTTTAATGAGTTCTTGGTGAATCGTTATTGGAAATTCTGTGTATTGTTTGTTTTAGTTCCAAAAGAACTAAAAGATAAATTACAGAGTGAGAGAAGTAAGAGTGGTGAAAACAATAGAGGGTTAAAGGCCACAAATTTTGAGTGAACACGAGCATAGAGTGATTCTCATTCTTGAGTGTAAACACGTAAGGGAGAAAATTGTGAGGTTCTTTTTTTTTCTAACTTTGTTTTGCAGCTAACATATCTCGCAATAGTGCTAAGAACAGTAATAAAGGTACCACAGATTTGCCTAATCAGAAATTGCTAGTGGAGGCCATAATGAATTAGATAAAGCGTGTGATGAAGTTGGAGCTCGAGCAAGTTCATGAACGGCTAGATAAGATGGAGGATAACTTAGTGGGATCAGCTTGTTATAACAGGAAAAGAAATAAAGAACGACCAATAGAGACATGAGAAGAGATGAAAACAGTAATGAGAAAGTGATTCGTTCCGAGTTACTACTATCGAGAGATATACAATAAGCTTCAAGGTCGTAAGCAAAGAGGTTGCAGCGTAGAAGATTACTACAAGGAGATGGAGATTGCTATGATCCGGGCTACTGTATAGGAAGATAGAGAGGCTACAATGGCTAGGTTCTTACATGATTAAATCGAAAAATCCATGATAAAGTAGAGATGCAGCATTATGTGGAGTTGGAAAACATGGTGCACATGGCCATCAAAGTAGAGAAACAACTCAAGAGGGGTGGTTCAAGTACAAATCATAACTCAGGTTCTACGTCTTGGAAACCGAGTTATACAAAGAAGATGGACAGCCCACAAATGCCCAAACCTGAGCCTAAGTCTGAGAATATCTGTCACATTCCTCAAGGTAAATCAGACCCTTTAACCTCTAGAAATCGTGACATTAAATATTTTAAATGCCAAGACATGGGACATATGGCAAGTCAATACCCAAATAGGCAGGTTATGGTGTTACAAGACAATGGTGAAATTGTCACCGACAATGATGATTCTGACCATGATGACATACCGCCATTAGAGGATGATCTCGAGTAGGAAATCTAGCCCCTGATGCATTGACATTGATGGCAAGGAGAGCATTAAGCATGCAAGCAAAAGGAGTTGAAGTGCAACGGGAGAACATCTTTCACACCAGGTGCTACATCAAAGATAAGGTATGTAATATGATTATTGATGGTGGTAGATGTACTAAGGTTGCAAGTACAACAATGGTGGAGAAGTTGGGACTGCCCATATTAAAGCATCCTAGACCTTACAAGTTGCAATGGTTGAAGGATAGTAGTGAGGTGAGGGTAAACAAACAGGTGTTAGTTGCATTCCGGATAGGTAAATATGAAGATGAAGTATTGTGTGATGTATTACCGATGCAAGCGGAACATTTGTTGCTAGGGCGTCTATGGCAGTTTGATGGGCGTGTGAAGCATGATGGCTTTACGAACAAATACTCATTTGTACTTAATCAACGACCAATCACTCTTATACCATTGACACCACAGCAAGTATATGAGGATCAAGTGAGATTGCAAAAAAGAGAGTGAACAAAAGAAAGAGAGTGAACAAAAGAAAAGAACTGAAAATCAGAGAGACCGGGAAAATGAGTAAGAAAAAGAAACTAGAAATTCGGTCATTGAGAGATTCAGAGAGAAAACAAAAGAATTTCTGTGCAAAAATGAGTGAAATTAAGAGAGCAATGTTTTCAAATCAGCCGATGATTGTACTTTTGTACAAATAGGCATTTTTAAATACTAACGAACTTGACCTTGCATTTCCTAGTTCTGTTGTTTCTCTTTTGCAGGAATATAGAGATGTTTTTCCTGAAGATATACCACGTGGGTTACCTCCAATCCAAGGGATTGAACATCAGATTGATTTTGTTCCTGATGAGACGATTCCAAACCGACCAGCCTATAAGAGCAATCCCGAGAAGACAAAGGAACTTCAACGGCGGGTACGTGAGTTGTTGGAGAAATTGCACGTGAGGGAGAGCATGAGCCCATGTGTTGTTCCAATTTTACTTGTTCCTAAGAATGATTGGACGTGGATAATGTGTGTTGATTGCCAAGCCATCAACAACATAACTGTAAAGTATCGTCATCTTATTACTCGTTTAGATGATATGATAGATGAGTAGCATGGTTCTTGTGTGTTTTATAAAATTGATTTAAAGAGTGGTTATCATCGGATTAGAATAAAAGGAGATGAATGGAAAATACCTTTAAAATAAAATATGATTTGTACGAATTGTTAGTTATGCCTTTTGGTTTGACTAACGCTCAGAGCACTTTTATGAGACTTTTAAGTCATGTTTTGCGTGCATTTATAGGCAGATTTGTGTTAGACCCACAGGGCCACGTGCGCAAGGAGGGCGCACACAGGGGGCGCGCGCAAAGGGGAGGAGCCGACTTAGGGGCTTTCTGGACTTTTGCTATTTTCCAGTGTTAGGAGAGGGTTTTCTTATTTAATCTAGGGCTAGCCGTCATTTGTATTCATGCTTGATGATTGATAATTCTCTTGAGCATCCTTAGGTAGATCGAGATTAAAGAGTGCGGACGTCCTCTTATAGGCATCTTGAAAGTAGGATACACCTTTCTTGTATTCAATTATCTTCATTTATTCCAATTAATTTCATTTTAATTTCAAATTTGCGTGGATCCTAACAATTTGGTATCAGAGCACGTGACGATCCATGGCGGCGCCGACGACGAGATCAAAGAACCGAATCGACACTTTGGAGGAAAGATTCATGGGAAAAATTGATGGGGTGAAGAAATCTCACGAGACGTTGAAGATGTTGAACAAATTGGCGGATTCCATCAATTCATCGGTGACAACACAATCATCACAAGGAGAACAATTGTCGAGGCTTCTCTCTCAAGGATCGACGGGTAACCCTAATTCGGCATCAAAGGCGGCAACTTTAATGAAAGGGAAGGAAAACGAGGAGATTTTTGAACCAAATCAATCCTATTTCGTGGAAGAAGTTGACGAGGAAGACGAGGGGGATCCGTGGAAGGGGGATTATCGCGAGGACATCCGTCGAAGGACAGAGGAAACGAGGAGGGGGGACGGCGAGTTTGTTCGTCGCCCCCACGAGATGCGGCGAGAAGATGGGCTCCCCACGGAGCCCCTAGAGGAGAGACGGGGGGCCGACGAACCACCGCCGGCCCCCGACAGGCCCGGCGAACCCCGCCCCCAGCCGCGGCGGGCTGGGGGACTTTCGCCAGGGCCGCACGGCCCTGGGCAGCAGCCGCCAGGGCCTTGCAGCCTTGGCCCCGAGCCGTGGAGGCTATGCATAGCAGCGCGGGGCCCCGTTGGGTCCTCGCTTTCCCACGGAACTTTCGACGAGCCTCGACGGCCTTTCAACGACTCCGGCGAGCAGCATGGACGACAACAGCTCGAGAGGGGTTTTCAGCCCTATTTGGAGGACTCGGCGCGTGACTTTGGAGGTGGATTTGACCCCGAGGAGGGGACATTGGTACTACGATGACGGGGGAGGCATGGGGCTGAGTTTGGGGATGACGCAGAATGGGATGACTTTGAGGGAAGGCGTGGAGGCCCTCGCGGGAGGTAGTACGAGACGCAAGACGAGAGGTGGCAGCACTATCGCCAGCCTCGCCGTACAGAGGGGAGGGCCGATCAGGGGCACTTTGGAGGAGACTGCAGGGTGCGAAAGCTGAAGATGCCACTGTTCGGATGGGAGGATCCGCATGCCTGATTGTTCAGCGCGAAGAGATATTTCGCAGCACACCACATGACAGATACACAGAAGCTAGAGTCGGCAGCTATTTGTATGGAGGTGAGAGCCTTAGGGTGGTATCAGTGGACGGAGAGGAGGCAGCAGATTCGATGCTGGGAGGAGTTGAAGGACCTTGTCCTGGAGAAGTTCAAGGGTCCCCGCCTGGGAAACTTGCACGAGCAGTTATACGCTCTCAGGCAGGAGGGACTGGTGAGGGAGTACATTGGGAGGTTTGAGACCTTATCCGGGAGAGTACACGGCGTGTCAGATGAGTCTCTAGAGGACACTTTCCTGAAGGGGCTAAGGCCCAGTCTCCGAGCTGCAGTGAGACCCTACAAGCTCAGGAGGCTTTTCGAGGTCATTGAAATGGCACAGCTGGTAGAAGATTCACGAGAGGAGGACAGGAGAGCCAGGAGCGGCTACAGTGGCCAGGTACAGCGGGGCACCTCCTTTGGAGTCGACGGGGCCGGGGTCACCACTCAGGCAGATCAGACGAGTTTCGAGAAGACGGGTGAGCACATTAGCACACCACCAGCTGGGGGCCAATTCCGGATGATGTCCGATGCGGAGATGAGAGAGAAGAGGCAAAAGGGGCTCTGTTTTAGATTCGAGGAGCGCTTCACCCCTAGACACCACTGTGCGGGTTGCAAGCTGCAATTGTTGATTGCAGAGGCAGACGATGATGATGACGTAGAGGACGAAGGGATCAGAGAAGATGACGACTCCCCCTCGTAGTAGCACCGCCAGTGATGGCATGCACCACCTTGAGGACAAGGTGGATTTTCAGGGGCGGAGTAGTGTTAGACCCACAGGGCCACGCGCGCAAGGAGGGCGCACACAATGGGGGCGCGCGCAAAGGGGAGGAGCCGACTTAGGGGCTTTCTGGACTTTTGCTATTTTCCAGTGTTAGGAGAGGGTTTTCTTATTTAATCTAGGGCTAGCCGTCATTTATATTCATGATTGATTGATAATTCTCTTGAGCATCATTAGATTGATCTAGATTAAAGAGTGTGGACGTCCTCTTATCGGCGTCTTGGAAGGAAGATACACCTTTCTTGTATCCAATTATCTTCATTTATTCCCATTAATATCATTTTAATTTCAGATTTGCGTGGATCCTAACAATTTGTTGTTGTCTACTTTGATGATATACTCATTTATAGCAAAAACTTGGATGATCATGTAATACATTTGAAACCTGTTTTATGTGCATTGGAAAGAAAAGTTATTTGCTAACCAGAAGAAGTGTACTGAGTGATAATCAGATTAGATGTTACCAGGATTGCAAATCAGCTTTGTAGTATCCTTGATGTTGGAGCGTCATAGGGACGAAGGGGTCGGTCGATGGGACTGCGAGAGGCAACGACGACGATGGTTGACGATGCTGATTGACGGCGACAACAGAGCTGGGTGCAGAAGTCATCGTTGGTGATGTTTGAGGTGATCTGGAGCGTGGAGGTGCTGTAGGGTTGTATTGGAGGCAGAGGCAGAGGAACGGGTGAGGTGAGTTAGGGTTTTGTGATGCTTTTTTTTGTTCGTTCTCGTTTATTTTTAGAATTATTCTCTTTTTGCTCTATTTTTTGTTTTCTTTATTTCCTCAAAATCTGTTTTTTCTTTTGATTTTTGTTTGAACTCTCTTTTTTTGAATATAACATAAAGAAAATTTTCTTATGAAGAATAGAAAAAACTAAATAGGCTTAGCTCTAATACCAATTTGACGCAGAACGAAGGTGGGAAGGAAGTTGGTGGAAACTAGGAAAAGAAGAACACGTGAAAGTTAATACCTTTTCAGATCTCACACCTCGAAAATTTGACGATCACCGACTCGTACAGCTCACACATAGAGATTCTTCGGATCTCTCGCCCAGTCAATCAAGCCAACTCTCGCACACCAATTTAAAGATTTAATTTTATGAAGAAACTAAAAGTTTACACCAAATACTATTCTTCATTGATTTCTTTATTAAAACTATAAGTTTGTGGCCTTTATATATGCTTACAAATCGACTCGTATAACCTAATAGGACTAGAAATTCTAAAATAACTCTAACTCAAAGACTCAAATAACTGAAACTCTCAAAATAATAAAAAGACTCAACTTATTAGAATTCTCCAAAGATGCAAACTCCACCAGAATTAATTAGAAGTCTCCAAGTCGAATTTGATCTCTATCAATGACTTAGGCTCCTGTAAAGAGTGTATGGTAGAAATAAAGATGAAAACTCGAAGTACGTCGATGTGGCAGAAGCACAATAACGGGCTGAAGGTTGATGAAGGTGGGGCAAATTTTGACAGTGTGGGAGTTGATTGCCCGAAAAGTTGGAATGGTCATAGTGATATCCATATATAGTGACACTGTATAGACTCAGCAATTATATGCACTAGTGAAACTTGCGCATGTGGAACCGAGTTTAATGGAGGTATGTATACATGGATTCGAAGATGTTGAGGTTTTACTAGCGTGGTACTGTCTAAAATGATAGATCTAAATTATTGCCAGATGAATAGGAAGGAACATTATTGAAGATCACATGTTTTGCAAAAGGAAGTCATTTGGCTGAAATTGGTGTGTGAGAGCAGAGCTAAAACCAAGAAATATGCATTTGCTAGTTCTTGGCAGTAGCATTTACCATGCACATGAAAAGGTAATAGAACAAAGAAAAGGCATCCAATAGTACAGAAAAGCGAATAGTCAAAATTAGTTATATGCAACCGTTAGTATGCAGTCTCGTTGTGAATGGTATCATGGGAATGTGTGATATTAATGAGTAGAACAACTATTAATGCAGCTTTTGCCCAATAATACTTGGGAATAGATGCTGAAAACATGAGGGGTCTATATTTTCACTCAGCAATCTTGTTTGTTGATGGGTGTGTAGGCATGATTGATAAGCAATAGTTCCATGAGAAGTTAATAGTTTTAGCATGGAAGAATGATTTTCCTTAGCACCATCAGAATTAATTAGTTTATCCATTTCAAGAATTGCATGTGTATCATATTTGTGAATGTCATGTATGTCAAACAATTCTGACCGATCGGATAAGATTGATCTAAGTGTATCTAGAATAATTATCACTGAATGCAACACAGTGCATGGACCCTATATCAGATTGTACCAAGTCAAAAGTAGCTGAAGTTATATGTTCACTAGATGCAAATGGTGTTGGATCCCTATGTAAGGTCAAAGGAAATACTAGAAGTGTATGAATTGTATTCAAAATATCCAAAAGAAATTCTAAGCGTTACGTTAGAATTTTCTTACAAATCTTCAGAATTTAATTTTAAGTGTTACGTTAGGCATTCATGTATGTTTTGATTATTGGCTACTCAATAATGGTTTTAATGATAATCAAATATTATGTTATATGTGCTAACAATGCTTTGTAGCTCCAACATAATGCACAGACTTAAAGCTAACTCAACTTAATTCAAGGTTAAAGGACTCAGTTCAACACTCAAGCATCAAACAAGTATCAAAGGAATTTCATTGTACATCTTTGTGGTTTGATGTATTTTGATTTTCTTTATATATTGGAATAATGTTAAGCCTTGATCTCTCTCACACATCACATCATAACTGAGAGGTTTCAAGACTTAGAAAACCCACAACCTCAAATCCAATCCATAATCTTGATTCTATTCAACCCCCTAGTGTTTCCTTTGATTATTCCACATGGATCCAACAATTAATATCTGTAGACTTTTGGGAAAATAGTGATTAGCCTCCAAAGAATGGCTATCACTTCTATTTATATTAACCCTCTCTTTTCTATACATACACACCCAATAACACACAATACACAATACTCCCCCTCAAGATGAGCAAAAGATATTTATCATGCACATCTTGTTACAAGCATCCTCTACTCCTTTAGAGTTCAACCCCTTTGTAAGGCAATCAGCTAGTTGCTGTCCAGAAGTAATGTAGGAGATCTCCAACTATTTCTTGTCCAATCTTTCTTTAATGAAGAACATGTCAATCTCTATATGCTTCGTTCTACCATGTTGTACTGGGTTGTTGGCAATATTAATTGCTGACTTGTTATCACACAACCGCAATGGTCCTTCTCTCAGCAGGCGTAGCTCACGTAGAAGTGATCTCAACCAGATCATCTCACAGGTACTAAGCACCATAGCACGATACTCTGCCTCTGCAGTGGAACGAGCCACCAAATCCTGCTTCTTGCTGCACCAAGAGACTAAGTTGCCCCAACAAACACACAGTAGCCCGAGGTCGATCTCCTATCATCTAGGCAACTGGCCCAATCCGCATCACAGTAGCTTGTCACATTCATGTGACCATGACTACCAAATAATATGCCTTTTCCTGGACTATTCTTCAGATACCTCAGTATCCTGAAGACTGCCTCCATATGTCGAGTCCTAGGATCATGCATGTATCTACTTACCACACTGATAGCATAGGCAATGTCAGGTCTGGTATGGCATAAGTAGATAAGGCGTCCAACAAGTCTCTGGTACCTTTCTTTGTCTAATGGCTCCCCTGATTGTGAATGCAACCTATGATTCTGATCAATAGGAGTAACTGCTGGACGACACCCCAACATACCAGTCTCAGCCAGTAAGTCCAGGGCATACTTCCTCTGTTAGAGAACTATACCCTTCCTGGACCTGGCAATCTCCAGTCCAAGGAAATACCCCAACTGTCCAAGGTCCTTGACCTCAAATTCTCTCGCCAACCTTACCTTCAAGTGAGAGATTCCCTCTTCATCATCTCCAGTGATAATAATATCATCAACATACACAGCCAGAAGGGTAATCCGCTGTCCTGAATGTCTATAGAATACAGTATGATCACCATTACTCTGCTTGCAGCCCATAGTGATGACTGCACGCCTGAATCTGTCGAACCATGCCCTTGGAGATTGCTTCAGCCCATACAAAGACTTGTCCAGTCTACACACCTTTCCCATCGTCTGTTGTGCGCTAAAGCCAGGTGGAACCTCCATGTATACCTCCTCCTGTAAGTCTCCATGCAAGAAGGCATTTTTTACATCAAACTGATGCAATTTCCATCCAAAATTCGCTGCACAGGATATCAGTACTCTCACAGTACTCATCTTTGCCACTGGGGCAAATGTCTCATCATAATCAATCCCATAAGTCTGACTGTAGGCCTTGGCAACCAGCCTCGCTTTGTACCTGTCCACCTTCCCTTCTGGAGTTTGCTTTATTGTGAATACCCACTTGCAGCCCACAGCTTTCTTCCCTGCTGGAAGTGAGACAAGTCTCCATGTCTTGTTCTTCTCCAGTGCTTCAAGTTCTTCGAGCATTGCTTTCTTCCACTGGGGATGTTGCTTTGCCACTCGTCAATCACTTGGTATAGAGATAGACTGTAAGGATGCAATGATAGCCCAATATGCAGGTGTAAGAGAAGCATAGGAGACATGATTAGCAATATCAGTCTCATATCCATACCGTACAGGAGGCCTGCCGGCATTGATACGAGGCTCCCTACGAGATGCAAGTGGAAGATCTAAACTAGAGGAAGGCAAAGAAAGATTACCATCCGTGTTAGGAGAGGAAGGCAGTAAGGAAGTCGGGACTCGAGCAGGCGTGATAGACTGATCAATCTCGACCTGTGGCTGTGGAGCTAGTGGTTCTTCAGTGGGGAAGATGTCTTCTTGTTGCTCTCCATCGCCATGACTATCTTTCTGTCTCCTGCTATATTTCCTGCCGTACAACCTGTCTTCCTCCTCTTCCACCAAGGTCCTTTCCTCCTCCCTGCTATCAGGACCAGTACCAGTAGGCCCGACAGGACACGGTATAAGTCCAACCACTACCCTCCTGTCATCAGTCTCCCCCTCTCGACCAACTCCTCCTGTGTTAGGAGAGGCACCAGTATCAAATACTGATGTAGAATCTGTCAGTCCTCCATAAAAAGGCTCCGTCTCCCTGAACGTCACATCCATACTCACAAACAGCCTTCTTTCTGAGGGACTCCAACACCTATAGCCTTTCTGATTTGAAGGATACCCAACAAATATGCATTTAATTGCCTGAGCATCCAGCTTCCCCACAGAAGGTCTATGATCCCTCACAAAGCATGTGCATCCAAACACTTTTGGTGAAACTACAAAAGTGTTCTTTCCCATAAGAATCTCACATGAAGACTTCATACCAAGGATCCGCGAAGGCATCCTGTTGATGAGATAGGTAGCCGTCATCACTGCTTCACTCCACAATATCTTAGGTACATTCATGGTGAGCATGAGTGACCTAGTTACCTCCAACAAGTGTCTATTTTTCCTTTCAGCAACTCCGTTCTGTTGAGGGGTGTTAGGACAAGTGGTTTGATGAGTTATCCCACTCTCAGATAGATAAGATGCAAACTCCTTGTTTGCATACTCTGTCCCATTATCCGTTCTCAAGACACGGATCTTGGCCTCATACACATTTCTGACACTTCTATGGAAGTCCTGAAAACACTTCAACGCTTCGCTTTTGTTTTTCATCATGTAAAGCCATGTCATCCGAGAATGACAATCTATGAAAGTGATAAACCACCTGAACCCACTTACTGAAGTCACTGGGCAGGGCCCCCAAACATCTGATTGAATAAGATGAGATCTCTCTACACTCCTCATCCCCACACTAGGATATGATGTCCTAGTGTGTTTCCCAAATTCACATGCATCACACTTCAAATTTAATTCATTCACTCTATTCAAAACATCAGGATACATTTTACTCAATATATCAAAAGGCAAGTGTCCCAACTGACAATGTAATAAAAGTACATCCCTTTCCTTCTCTCCACCAACGACAGCCAGTGCAGCATCCCCACTAGCTCTGTCAAGATACCACAGTCCATCACGCCTGACGCCAGTCCCAAGCCTCCTCCCAGTCTTCCTTTCCTGCAACACACAATGAGCAGAGTCAAAAGTAATGCTACAGTCGAGATCATCAACAATAGAGCCAACAGATAAAAGGTTGACTGGAAATGATGGGACGTGAAGGACTGAAGAGAGGCGTATGGAGGGAGTGCACTGAATAGTGCCAATCCCTCTAATGGGTTGGGATGTGCCATCAGCTGTCTGAACAGTTTCATGAATGGTATGTGGTTTATATGTGGAAAACTGTCTATATGCACCTGACACATGACTAGATGCACCTGAGTCAATAATCCACTCTATATGATCTCTACATGACAGGGCTAATTGGTTACCTGATCCTGTGTGAGCGAAGTGGGCAAAGTTACCGAATGGCGAAGCAACATCCCTAGTCTGGTCTGCATGGCTCTCCAAGCTCTCTGTAGTAGACCTGGACTGTCTCCGCTGCTCTAGATCTGAAGCCTCAGCTGGCGTAGCCTCAATCATCACTGTCTCATGTCGTCCATCAGCGGTAGCAAAGTTGGCCCGTGGGCCGCTGCGACCTCGCCCACGGCCTCCACGGCCCCAACGACCTCCTCCTCTGCCTCTTGTGCCACGTCCTCGTCCACTGCCCTTCTGTGGGCAGTTAAAGCTCAGGTGCCCCTTCACCCCACAGGTGTAGCACTCTCGATCCTCGCTCACTGCTGCCACTGCTGGTACAGCCAGTGCAGCCCGAGTGACCTGAGTACCCTCATCCTTCATAACTCTCAGTCTGGTCTCCTCCTGTGCCATTGCAGCTATGGCCTCCTCCAGAGATGGGATGGAGGATAAGTCACACATACTCGCTCTCCTGACCTCAAAATCTCCATTCAGGTTCCTCAGAAAATGTGTCACACGCCTACGCTCCACCCACTTCCTGTGTATCGCAGCACTCCTAGGATCAGGCAGATCAATATGGTCATAGTGGTCTAACTCTGACCACAGCCTTTTCAACTCCGCAGAGTAGGCTAGAATAGACATCTCCCCCTGCTTCAAGGTGTCGACCTTGCCCTGAACCTCCATCATGAGCATCACATTCCCTGCTCCAGAATACATTTTCTCCACCATACTCCATATCCCCGCAGCACTCTCTATGGCCTCCACCATCCCAGCAATGGGTGGAACCATCGATGTCATCAACCAAGCAGCCACCAGTGAGTTGGTGGTGCTTCAGACTTTCCAATCATCCCCAGTCTTATCCACCGGTTCCTTACATGAACCCAGAACGACGCCTTCTAACCCCTTCGACTTCAGAATGAGAAGCACCCTCCTGGACCAACTGAGGTAATTCTTCGTCACTTCCAATTTCACATCATTGGGCATCAATTCCAGCTTCTGCACGGGTCGTGAAGGCATCGATCCACTCGAGGATCCCAACTCCTTCGAAGGAAGCAGCTTCGTTATCTCTCCAATGAAGGCCTTCATGTCGGCTGAGGTAAGATTGTCCCCCATCTCTCCAGATCCGCAGATCTCTCCTCTCTCCCTCCTTAGATCCGCAGATCTACTTCTCTTCTTCCTCTTCTAGGGCATACCCTAACCGTAAATCTATGGAGTCCTTTTCATGACTCTACCATAGATCTAGGGTTAGGGGTTTTGGGGTTTTCTTTTGTGGCTAGTTAGGGTTTTGTGGTGGCTAGAAGAGGACTTGGAAGAGGGGAGATCACAAGGCGTGGAGCGGCGGCACCGGAAGGCGGCGCGCGCAGGCGGCGGCGCACGCGAGCGGGGCGGGCAGGCGCGCGCAGGTGGCGCCCGGGCTGCGGAGGCGCGGGTGGCGCGCGACGCGGAGGCGGGCTGCGGATGTGGGCTGCGATTTAGGGTTTTGGTTTTAGGGCTCCGATACCATGTAGAGTTTTGGGAAAATAGTGATTAGCCTCCAAAGAATGGCTATCACTTCTATTTATATTAACCCTCTCTTTTCTATACACACACACCCAATAACACACAATACACAATAATATCATAGCCCGGGAAAGGATGGCAACTACAACTAACGGATTAGTGTAATTCCCCAAAGGTCACTCACCAAAGGTCACTCCTTAATGACAAAACCTTCTTTGTTCAATGGTTTCAACTATAGTTATTGAAATAGAATGATGATATATCTTCAATCAATCAACTACGAGCTGTGGAACATCATTGTAACGCCTTACAACAGGCCTTCCATCCAATACTCCCAATCGACAGATATCAAGGAGTCTGCAACCTTGGACTTGAATGCAATGAATGCATTGTTTGTGCCATGTATACAAACAAGTTCAACGGTGTATTCACATCTACATCTGCACATTACGTCTCAAGGTAACACATGAAGGTACCGATAAGGCTAACAATCTAAGATTTATATACGTGTTCACAAGTTTGAATTGTTCAAGATGCAAAAAGGGATACTATATCAGATATTGACACCTATTTCATTAATATAACTAATTTCATGGTCGCTTTAGGAAAGAGTTATATTCAAACCGAAATGATGAGAAAGATCATACATACCCTCTCTCCAAAATGGGAGAAGTCGACGGCAATAAAAGATGCAAACGACATCTCAACTCTCACCATATAGAACTTAATCGGTAACCTTATGACATACGAAGTCCAGAAAGAGAGAGAGGATCGTAAACAAGATAGCATCCATGATATAATAGTGAGCTAAGACAATTTTTGAGGGATTCCAGTCAAATTTCCGCTGATTTTTCACACATCTTGCTATTTTGAATATTCTAAAGCCGTTTATCGTCAAAATTCAATGTCATTCATACCAATGGATAGCTAACTCAACCAAGTACGCATAGCTACCCTTTATAAATCAGTTCATCTTCTGTACGGAAAGATTAGCTCTAATTTATGGGGAACTACGATGACTATTATAAAGACTATTCTCTTTCAATAAGTTATAAACATGGAATGTTTAGACAGGTCACATTTCTTTATGGCTTTGATGATAGATATAGATATGATGAATGAAAGTATCATCTAAAATATATTTTCCCTATTTTGATTTTTCAAACAAAGCAAAATATGCATATGCATATTTCAAGTTAGGTGAAGAAGCACTACTTGGTATAAGCAACTTCAAGTTTCTTTTCGACATTGGTCAGTATTCAAAACCTGATCTCGGTGTTTTTCCAAGCATAGATTAATTCTGCGGGCATCCCAACAATTCTCAAGTCTCAAAGTTGAGAAGGATCCACTAAAAGAGATACATGAGAACAATAACAGAATTCGTAAATATTCGAATGATGGGAGTGGAACAATAGATCGAACACAAGGCAGAGCCCACAATAAAGCTAAGCGAAAACCTACAACAAAGTGTGAGCCTGAAAATGATCTTAAACCGGATCCTGAATATAAGAATAAGACAGTTTGAGTCTGATCTCGAATTGAAGCCCAAGCCAGCATTTGGAGCCTGAGCTAGAGCTTTGATCCTGATCATGCACCGATATCCGAGTCAAATCCCTATCTTAAGCCATCTGCTGATCTTGCATCAGGGTAGCAGTTAGAGGCGCAACTTGGTCGAATAGAGCATACTAGTTTATTATCACAAATCCTTCATACTTTACCAACTAACAAATTCTATATGCTTTTATTTCTTTTATGATTTGGAAGAAATTTATGAAAGACGTTTATCTGCCAATCTGCATCCTGCTCGCATCAAATTTTGTAGACGCATCTTTTCTAACTGCAATGGACTACTGATTTCTGCCCGGTTATACTCGTCCTCTTGCCATTCATCAAGTGATGATGTTCTCAAAGTCGGTGAAAATGATAATGATCAAGTTCTAATTAGTTGGAGTTGGTTAAGATTTTATTTAAGTTTTAGTAAAGATTTTATTTAATTTTTAGTTAAGATTCTATTTGCTTTTATTTAGGTTTATCAATTAGGATTTATAGTTAAAATTTTAGTTTGGATTTTATTTGTTTTTATTTGACGTTATTTGTTAGGATTTTACTTGATATTTTAGTTATTTCGTTTAGTCTCACATCGGATGGGAGAAAATTTGTTTCCAGATGTAAGCCTATAAATAGGCTTCAAAACTTATTTTATTGGCAATCAATCACTAAATCAATGAAAGCTTGAAAAATTGAATCAGCAAAGCCTGAGAAAGGTCAATCACAAATACCCACGAATTAGATTAATTCTAATTTCTAGAAGAGGCATTGTCCAAGCTTAAATCTATTAAAATTGTTAGAATATGATGGGGGGGGGCCATAATGATTTAAATTTGTGAAGACATAAACCAACAGCTTAAGCAATTAGGTAAAGACCCAACTTTTAATTTATATTCATTTTTTCTATTCATTCTGATATAAGACTATTTATATTAACACCTCTTTCAAACTCAAGATGGATTCATCCCGAGTTTGGAAACCAATTAGAAAGAGAACAAGCAAGAACAACAAACCGAACAGAGTAGGATGATGAACAATGAACCCGAGTGGTTCAGGCAAGGATAACGACAAACCCGGGCGTAATTTAGTGCCAAACAATGACCATGTGCTTAGATATCACTCCAAGATTATTATAATCGGATCAAGAGCTGTGATTGTTTAAATTGTTGAAGACATAAACAAGGAAAACAGTCAACCCCCAAAAAACATAAGCTATTAGGTGTAGGCTCAAATGTACTTCATTTTTTTCTATTATATTTGATGTGGAACTATTATTCTTAACAAACACAATTTTGAATTCCAATCTTTGTATGAATCAAATAGCAACACGAACCCAACTTTTCATGTTAAAATCCAATTTTTTTGTTAGATTCGGCTCAAAGTGGGCCTATGTTGGGATGTTTTGTGTTATTTTTATTAATGTAGGGGTATTTGGGTACTTAGACATTTAGCGAGATTGTTATAAATATGGGAGAGACCGGCCGGCCCTAGGCATATGAAAATTGATTGTTTTGATAAATCTGAGAGATAGATCTTCGTTCTACGGACGTCCCCTATCAATCGTCGTCTTGGGAGGGTGATTACCCCTAAAATTGTAATCAACTATCCTTTTATTTTTAGTTTTATTAATAAAATTTCAGATTTGTGTTTGGTTCCTATCAATTTGGTATCAGAGCCGTTCGATCTCAAGGGAAGAGATGAGATTCATGACGGAAGAATTGGAGGCTATCATACAATTAGTCCAACAGTCCAGACAATTGGGTCAAGAGATCAAGCAATTTGCACTCCTCACGGCAAAAGGGGGCAACGACGGCGAAAACCCTAATTTGGGGCGAAAGGCGTCGACTTTGGACGAGAAAAGAGGAAAAAGTCGACAGATTTGACGCGGATCTGCATTCAGACGACGAAGGGCTACTTTTCGACGCCAACCACTACGTCAAGAAGAAAGAGGAGCCCAGGATGGAGGAAATCAATCCTACGAACCTTGGGAGGCCAAAGCTGCGAGAGGGGCTTTCCGACAGCGAGACTGAGGGGGCCGCCCCTCCAATGCATCCCCGAGGGGCTGGCGCCCCTGCAGGCGCCAGCCCCTCCTGGGGCCCCCATGGGGCTGCCGCTCCTCCAGAAGGGGTGTCAGCCCCTCCAGGGTCCCCCATGGGGCTGCCGGCCCTTCAATAGCAACGACGAGCCCTCCGATGCACCGGACAGCTAGGTTTCGTCTTTTTGGGGCCAAAACAGCGTGCGACGAAGCCTTTCCAGCAGCGTGGAGACGAGACGACCCTCCCGAGTCCAACGTCGCCCTTTGGGCCCCGTCTTGGCCCGACGATATTTTTTAGGACCCGTGTTGGCCCGTGGACACTCTCAAATTGCCCCAAGGCTATTGGTTTCAATTGGACGTCTGTCCGAGCGTCAGCATTTCAGTTTGGGTCATGGAGGACCTTCAGATCTTATGGATGACTACCGTGGCTTTAATCAGGACGTCGTTGAAGGCGGTGTAGACCAATCTCATCCTTTTGAACCTGCCGGAGGCCAACAATCTGCTGGGAATGGATGGCACACGCACTTCATGCACCATCTTAAGGACAAGTTGGATTTTCGGGGACGGGGTAATGTTAGATCCAGCCCAAAGGGGGCCTATTTTGGGGTGTTGTGTTATTTTTATTAATATATGGGTATTTGGGTAATTAGATATTTAGCGAGATTGTTATAAATAGGGGAGAGACCGGCCGGCCCTAGGCATGTGAAAATTGATTGTTTTGATAAATCAGAGAGATAGATCTTCGTTCTACTGGATGGTGCAGACGTCTCCTATCAATCGGCGTCTTGGGAGGGCGATTACCCTTAAAATTGTAATCAACTATCCTTTTATTTTCAGTTTTATTAATAAAATTCCAGATTTGTGTTTGGTTCCTTTCAGTTTTCGTAATCCCTTTTTTATTTTTAATATAAAACAAACAACACCTGCAAACGAATCTCTGCGCTTCGAGATGTCCTCTCAATGCCGATATGGTTATGTCGTGCAATATATCAAAAGTTAACCCCATGTCCATGTCCGGTGTATAACTGACACCAACACATGCATAAGCATTGCCAGCACTCATTAAAATCACTGAAGTTGTATTGGTCTTTAAAGATACAAATGAAATAATTACTTAAGTGAAGAAGCTTCCATTGATTCATGCATTCACCACAAAATGTGTTTATATGGAAACTACAGTGGAATTATATGATAAACATAATGAGCACTTAGCACATATGAACAGTGGAATTATATGATAAACATAATGAGCACTTAGCACATATGAACAGTGGAATTATATGATAAACATAATGAGCACTTAGCACATGTTGCACATGTTGAGCCCATTTATCACACGATAAATCTATGCAAGAAAAGAGAATAATCTATAATATATTAAGTATGCTCAAGTCAAGTCATCCTTCATTTCACCCCATCAAACTTGTGATGCATGAAACACTAGGTGTTTGGAAAGTAATGGTCAATAGCGGTCAAAGTTTTTAAACTAACCATATGGTTGTTATGACTAGTTACAGTCGCATGATAGTATTGTGTGTGTAAAGAGTGTTATTGGGTGTGTGTGTAAAGAAAAGACAAGGGATGATATAAATATGAAGGTTAGCCCTCATTTGAGGCTAATCATTATTTTCCCAAAAGCCTACATGGTATCGGAGCCAAACACCCCTAAAACCCTAAAACCCTAAAATCTGCCCTAGCCCGCACGCCGCACAGCCGCTGCGCAGCCGCCGCTTGCCGCGCCTCCGCCTGCTGCTGCTGCGCGCGCCGCCGCCGCTTGCTGCAGCGTGCGCCGCCGCCACCTGCGCGCGCTGCCGCCCTGCTGCCGCTGCCGCAGCTGATTCTCTGCTGATCCACCTCTCTCCTATTCCCTTGCACGTCCTCTTCTAGCCGCCACAAAGCCCTAACTAGCTACAAAAGAGAATCCTAAAAAACCCTAACCCTAGATCTATGGTAGAGCCATGAAGAGGACTCCATAGATTTACGGTTAGGGTATGACCTAGAAGAGGAGAAGGAGAAGTAGATCTGCGGATCTAAGAAGGGAGAAAGGAGAGATCTGCGGATCTGGAGAGATGGGGGACAATCTTACTTCAGCTGACATGAAGGCCTTCATTGGAGAGATAACGAAGCTGCTTGCTTCGAAGGAGTTGTGATCCTCGAGTGGATCGACGCCTTCACGACCCGTGCAGAAGCTGGAATTGATGCCCAATGATGTGAAATTGGAAGGGACGAAGAATTACCTCAGTTGGTCCAGGAGAGTGCTTCTCATTCTGAAGTCAAAGGGATTAGAAGGCGTCGTTCTGGGTTCATGTAAGGAACAGGTGGATAAGGATGGGGATGAATGGAAAGTCTGGAGCACCACCAACTCACTGGTGGCTGCTTGGTTGATGACATCGATGGTCCCACCCATTGCTGGGATGGTGGAGGCCATAGAGAGTGCTGCGGGGATATGGCGTATGGTGGAGAAAATGTATTCTGGAGCAGGGAATGTGATGCTCATGATGGAGGTTCAGGGCAAGGTCGACACCTTGAAGCAGGGGGAGATGTCTATTCTAGCCTACTCTGCGGAGTTGAAAAGGCTGTGGTCAGAGTTAGACCACTATGACCCTATTGATCTGCCTGATCCTAGGAGTGCTGCGATACACAGGAAGTGGGTGGAGCGTAGGCGTGTGACACATTTTCTGAGGAACCTGAATGGAGACTTTGAGGTCAGGAGGGCGAGTATGTGTCACCCATCCTCCATCCCATCTCTGGAGGAGGCCATAGCTGCAATGGCACATGAGGAGACTAGACTGAGAGTTATGAAGGATGAGGGTACTCAGGTCACTCGGGCTGCACTGGCTGTACCGGCAGTGGCAGCAGTGAGCGAGGATCGAGAGTGCTACACCTGTGGGGTGAAGGGGCACCTGAGCTTTAACTGCCTACAGAAGGGTAGTGGACGAGGACGTGGCACAGGAGGCAGAGGAGGAGGTCGTTGGGGCCGTGGAGGCCGTGGACGAGGTCGCGGCGGCCCACGGGCCAACTTTGCTACCGCTGATGGACGACAGGAGACAGTGCTGATTGAGGCTATGCCAGCTGAGGCGTCAGATCTAGAGCAGCGGAGACAGTCCAGGTCTACTACTGAGAGCTCGGAGAGTCATGCAGACCAGACTAGGGATGTTGCTTCGCCATTTGGTAACTTTGCCCACTTCGCTCACATAGGATCAGGTAACCCATTAGCCCTTTCATGTAGAGATCATATAGAGTGGATTATTGACTCATGTGCATCTAGTCATGTGTCAGGTGCATATAGACAGTTTTCCACGTATAAACCACATACCATTCATGAAACTGTTCAGACAGCTGATGGCACATCCCAACCCATTAGAGTGATTGGCACTATTCAGTGCACTCCCTCCATACGCCTCTCTTCAGTCCTTCACGTCCCATCATTTCCAGTCAACCTCTCTATTGTTGATGATCTCGACTGTAGCATTACTTTTGACTCTACTCATTGTGTGTTGCAGGAAAGGAAGACTGGGAGGAGGCTTGGGACTGGCGTCAGGCGTGATGGACTGTGGTACCTTGACAGAGCTAGTGGGGATGCTGCACTGGCTGTCGTTGGTGAAGAAAAGGAAAGGGATGTACTTTTATTACATTGTCAGTTGGGACACTTGCCTTTTGATATTTTGAGTAAAATGTATCCCGATATTTTGAATAGAGTGAATGAAATGAATTTGAAATGTGATGCATGTGAATTTGGGAAACACACTAGGACATCATATCCTAGTGTGGGGATGAGGAGTGTAGAGAGGTTTCATCTTATTCACTCAGATGTTTGGGGGCCCTGTCCAGTGACTTCAGTAAGTGGGTTCAGTTGGTTTATCACTTTCATAGATTGTCATTCTCGGATGACATGGCTTTATATGATGAAAAACAAAGGCGAAGCGTTGCAGTGTTTTCAGGACTTCCATAGAAGTGTCAGAAATGTGTATGAGGCCAAGATCCGTGTCTTGAGAACGGATAATGGGACAGAGTATGTAAACAAGGAGTTTGCATCTTATCTATCTGAGAGTGGAATAACTCATCAAACCACTTGTCCCAACACCCCTCAACAGAACGGAGTCGTTGAAAGGAAAAATAGACACGTGTTGGAGGTAACTAGGTCACTCATGCTCACCATGAATGTACCTAAGATATTGTGGAGTGAAGCAGTGATGACAGCTACCTATCTCATCAACAGGATGCCTTCGCGGATCCTTGGTATGAAGTCTCCATGTGAGATTCTTATGGGAAAGAACACTTTTGTAGTTCCACCAAAAGTGTTTGGATGCACATGCTTTGTAGGGATCATAGACCTTCTGTGGGGAAGCTGGATGCTCAGGCAGTTAAATGCATATTTGTTGGGTATCCTTCAAATCAGAAAGGCTATAGGTGTTGGAGTCCCTCAGAAAGAAGGCTGTTTGTGAGTATGGATGTGACGTTCAGGGAGACTGAGCCTTTTTATGGAGGACTGACAGATTCTACATCAGTATTTGATACTGGTGCCTCTCCAAACACAGGAGGAGTTGGTCGAGAGGGGGAGACTGATGACAGGAGGGTAGTGGTTGGACTTATACCGTGTCCTGTCGGGCCTACTGGTACTGGTCCTGATAGCAGGGAGGAGGAAAGGACCTTGATGGAAGAGGAGGAAGACAGGTTGTACGGCAGGAAATATAGCAGGAGACAGAAGGATAGTCATGGCGATGGAGAACAACAAGAAGACATCTTCTCCACTGAAGAACCACTAGCTCCACAGCCACATGTCGAGATTGATCAGTCTATCACGCCTGCTCGAGTCCCGACTTCCTCACTGCCTTCCTGTCCTATCACAGATGGTAACCTTTCTTTGCCTTCCTCTAGTTTAGATCTTCCACTTGCATCTCGTAGGGAGCCTCGTATCAATGCCGGCAGGCCTCCTGTACGGTATGGATATGAGACTGATATTGCTAATCATGTCTCCTATGCTTCTCTTACACCTGCATATTGGGCTATCATTGCATCCTTACAGTCTATCCCTATACCAAGTGATTGGCGAGTGGCAAAGCAACATCCCCAGTGGAAGAAAGCAATGCTCGAAGAACTTGAGGCACTGGAGAAGAACAAGACATGGAGACTTGTCTCACTTCCAGCAGGGAAGAAAGCTGTGGGCTGCAAGTGGGTATTCACAATAAAGCAAACTCCAGAAGGGAAGGTGGACAGGTACAAGGCGAGGCTGGTTGCCAAGGGCTACAGTCAGACTTATGGGATTGATTATGATGAGACATTTGCCCCAGTGGCAAAGATGAGTACTGTGAGAGTACTGATATCCTGTGCAGCGAATTTTGGATGGAAATTGCATCAGTTGGATGTAAAAAAAATGCCTTCTTGCATGGAGACTTACAGGAGGAGGTATACATGGAGGTTCCACCTGGCTTTAGCACACAACAGACGATGGGAAAGGTGTGTAGACTGGACAAGTCTTTGTATGGGCTGAAGCAATCTCCAAGGGCATGGTTCGACAGATTCAGGCGTGCAGTCATCACTATGGGCTACAAGCAGAGTAATGGTGATCATACTGTATTCTATAGACATTCAGGACAGCGGATTACTCTTCTGGCTGTGTATGTTGATGATATTATTATCACTGGAGATGATGAAGAGGGAATCTCTCACTTGAAGGTAAGGTTGGCGAGAGAATTTGAGGTCAAGGACCTTGGACAGTTGGGGTATTTCCTTGGACTGGAGATTGCCAGGTCCAGGAAGGGTATAGTCCTCTCACAGAGGAAGTATGCCCTGGATTTACTGGCTGAGACTGGTATGTTGGGGTGTCGTCCAGCAGTTACTCCTATTGATCAGAATCATAGGTTGCATTCACAATCAGGGGAGCCAGTAGACAAAGAAAGGTACCAGATACTTATTGGACGCCTTATCTACTTATGCCATACCAGACCTGACATTGCCTATGCTATCAGTGTGGTAAGTAGATACATGCATGATCCTAGGACTGGACATATGGAGGCAGTCTTCAGGATACTGAGGTATCTGAAGAATAGTCCAGGAAAAGGCATATTATTTGGTAGTCATGGTCACATGAATGTGACAGGCTACTGTGATGCGGATTGGGCCAGTTGCCTAGATGATAGGAGATCGACCTCGGGCTACTGTGTGTTTGTTGGGGGCAACTTAGTCTCTTGGCGCAGCAAGAAGCAGGATCTGGTGGCTCGTTCCACTGCAGAGGCAGAGTATCGTGCTATGGTGCTTGGTATCTGTGAGATGATCTGGTTGAGATCACTTCTACATTAGCTACGCCTGCTGAGAAAAGGACCATTGCGATTGTTGTGTGATAACAAGTCAGCAATTAATATTGCCAACAACCCAGTGCAACATGATAGAACGAAGCACATAGAGATTGACAGGTTCTTCATTAAGGAAAGATTGGACAAGAAGCAGTTGGAGATCTCCTACATTACTTCTGGACAGCAACTAGCTGATTGCCTTACAAAGGGGTTGAACTCTAAAGGAGTAGAGGATGCTTGTAACAAGATGGGCATGATAAATATCTTTTGCTCATCTTGAGGGGGAGTATTGTGTGTGTAAAGAGTGTTATTGGGTGTGTGTGTAAAGAAAAGACAAGGGATGATATAAATATGAAGGTTAGCCCTCATTTGAGGCTAATCACTATTTTCCCAAAAGCCTACAGATAGAAATAGATAGTATTATCATATGCAAATTTCATTCAAATGTGGCAGAACATAGAGCTTAGAAATATCTTTCATATGTAACAAAGTATGTTAATGTCACCTATGATTTCCTAGAAGCTGTGAAGTCATTTAAAGAATGCACTGAGTACTGTAATAGATGCTTATGGAAATGAAATCTGCAACCAGGGACAAGGTGGAAATGGAGTACGTTCTTTCAAAAAAGAGGTGGAACAGTAGCTTCAAGGGAGAAAGGGCACATGTGGATCTAAATTAAATGCAATAGATGGTGGAAAGAACAGAGACCCCAGAGATGTCACTAGAAAGACTAATATTACAGAACGTAGTTCAAGAAAGCACGGATGTGATTTCGTTGCATGTTGGGCCAACGTTGGGCACACTAGAGCATAGCTTAGCAGGAGAGCAACATTAGTGGTAGTGCAGCGGCTGACCTTTGGAGAGGAAGGGGTAGGGTTTTAGATCAAAGGCTCTTTTACCATATTAATGTCTTATACCAACTCTCTAAAGTTATGGTAAACGTTAAGAGAGATTTTGTTGTGGACTGAAACCAAGCATTTTGAAAATTGATATTATTCTTAATCCGCTTATAAATGTGCACCCATGAGAATTAAAAATGGATTACTATAGTAACATGAAACAAATTAGAAAGAATTTTGAGCAAAGAGGCTTCTTGGTTCTTTCATTGTACATGAAGAGGTGTCTATATAGATGTTACTGTAAGTAGTATGACAAGAAAAACAAATTTAGCATTTGTCACACATGTCTCGCACATGTATGCAATGCAAGAAGAATTCTCTAACGGCGCATGCAATATTCAGACAAAAGCACGACACTTACATAATAATTAAAAAACAAAAGATTGATCACCAAAGGAGCATTGAGCTTTAAAAATTTTAAAAATTACGGGTAGGAAACTATGGATCCGTGTGTTCCTCAAACAAACTACAAAATGATCATTAGGCACAAGACTTTTTAAATGCATGCCAATGACATTTATAGATGAATTGCTCTAATATCATGACACAAATTAGAGGAACAATTGAGTGGAAAGGTTTTTCCTTGACTCATTCATTGATCATGAAAAAGGTGTTTACACACACACACACACACACACACACACACACACACACAATATAGTGGATGAATACAACAAAGGTTAATGAGATGTTAGCATATGTTTGCTCATGTTTACAAGAATACTATGCAAGAAGAATTCTTTAGTATATAGTACACATGCTATATTCGTACAATGCAAGACATCTTTCCTTAAAAATCAAAAAACCAAATGATTGATCATCTTAACTGTATGAGCTTTTTAAGGGAAAACATTAAAGATTACATTCCACGTGTTCCTCGAACAAATACAAAAGGGGTCATTTTTCATATGACAAATGCTATAACTGGACTGAAACACATTACAAACATGAGTTATACTTGCAATTGCACTGTGACTGGACTTTAATATTTTTAATGTGGATGTAAATAACTAAGATATTGTTTGTTATTCTTTCTTCATTTAAAGAACTAGACACCTTGAGTTTTAATGTGCTGATGAGGACGATGAGGATATAGACTACATCAGATTGCACTTATTTGCCTGGTTTTGGCATTAGTTGTTTTTGAGTTATTATCATTTGAAATTTAGTAGAAAATTAAGTCATTGTTAGTTATTTGCTTATTTTAGTATTTCTTTAGTCCCACATCGGTTGTAGTAGAGGAATTTGAGACTTGTAAACTTATTTAAAAGCCTTGAATTTGTTTTATTTTTAAATAAAAATTGATAAAAAATTTGTGTAAATGTTTTGTCACGTCAATTATGGCCGGCCTACGTGGTCACCTTCATGGCTCAAAAATCCGACGATTAAGACCCGCACTTACTCCTTCATCAAGGATAGCGGCAATCAGGGGTCAAACACTTCCTTATTAGCATGACGTCATCAAGGACGACATTAAAGCCTCTTCATTGCCTTGGAGATGAGAGGGGTGATGGCTCGCCTATATGAAGGCCAGGAGATAGCAGCTTCAAATGGGCTCCGAGATCTACAATGGAGGTAGCATCATACAACTCAAACATCTTCTTCCACCTAATATTTCTCCTTCACAGCTCGGCCAGAGGATCCGCATATTGGTCTCCCCGTGAACCATACTCGATCCCACCGAGCACTCTTCATACTAGATCTGAATTAGGCATCGAAGGGGGACTTGGTCGGAACCAAGGTCTGACCCCACTGACGAGCTCTTCGTTTTGTAAATCCGAAGTAACGTCAGCACCGTCGAAGCTTCCCTTCGGCGTCCCATCGCCCGGATCCGAATGCCCTCGCACCAAGAGCCCGTTCGACCGATCGTTCCAGAAAACCGTCGCTAAGCCGAAGCTGCTTTTCGGCACATCGATGCACGGATCCGCGCGTTTCCACCCAAGCGAACGCTCAGATAACCGACCCCGAAAGCCGCACGCGTCTCACGTGATCGCGACGACCACGGACCTCCAAACTATCAACCAATGGTGAGAAAACACCCCAAAACATCTGGCACCGTCTGTGGGAACGAGTCAACATCCACGTCATCAATCACATCGACAATGATTTGTTCCCTTAATCAAGGGCCCGAAAGGCCAAGTCCCAAAGGAGCAACAAGCTTCACTACATCGAACCGTCGCTTGTCGTTATAAGAGGGACGTGACATTTGTTTTCCGCTTTCTTTTTCATTAATTTATGTGTCTCCTAAATCGCAAAGAAAGCGAAAGACAGCCTTCCCGGTCTAGATCTTGGGATCCAGGGGTTATGGTCTCTTTAACGGATAAATCCATATATCTTCCTCTGATTAAAGTTAGGGATTTCATTCCTAATCTCTTTACAAAAAATCTCGAAGGAGCAAGATAAACGATCCCACTAAGAGAACGGATCGAAGCTTCGGGATTTGGCAGCAACCACCATCGTCTCGATTAGCCGACGATCCGATGTTATTCCGGACCCTCCGGCCAATGATCCTCCGACCAACAGTTCCAAGCCCGACAGAATCAACTGGACGGGCAAGAAGACTACCGACAAACTTGAGAAGGCGAAGGCCACTACTGCGGCCTCCGGTGGAGGGATCGGACGGAACAACTCTGGATCCGGCCAGCTGCCACGCCGACGGGCGCATCGGCGTCCGCTCCGAAGAGGGAGAGATCAGAGCCATCAATATTCGACGCCGATCGAAGTGAAGAACCTCATCAAGGCATTCCCGATCACCGTCAAGAAGCTTCGAATCCGAAAACACAGAAGAGCAATCTTTGCCTGCGGGAATCTTGACCCAAAGAAGATGATCAAGGAGCTGGACTTCGTAGGGGACGACATCCTGACGAGTCAAAAAGCAAACTGCTGCTACCGCGTACAATCTCGGAGTCAGAGAGGTGGCAAGCTAATGAAGTTTGCCATCTTGTACTTGTTAATTGTTTACATCTTCATGGCCACCCACCTTCGAACTACTCATCGGCAAGCTACTCCCAGCCTCTTCCGATCGGCCCCTCCTCGCCGAGCAGATCGCGGCTCGCTTCTGCTGAGCTGGAAGCTCACCCTAGCCCTGCCAATCGGCACCTTGCCGAACGGATCGTGGCTCGCTTCTGACGAGCCGGAAAATTATCCCAGCTCTGCCAATCTGACCTCCGAGCCGAGCAGCCTCGCTGAACGGTTACCATCCGAGCCGAACTGTCTCCGACCGTGGCCTAACAGTGCTTGACACAATCGCCAACATCAGCATGCACTACTTCCTCTTCCACACCGGCCCAAGGGCCTTAAGATGGATCAGCGACAAAGTAGGACGTGCTGTTCTTCCACGGACTCGTATCGTCGTCGGTGTTTCCAAACTTCTCGGACACGACGAGATCCAGGTATCGGCTACTGGTGGTCGGTCTGCAGTGGTTCGGCGTGAGCGGTCGGTCTGCTGTGATTCGACGGGAGCCCGAGTTCGCGGACTCATTGTACACGCTCGAGGACACCGAACACCACTCCAGCATCACCATCTCAAGGTTCGTGAACATCTCATCATCAAAAGAGATCCGACCTAAGAGATGCTCACCACCGCAAGGTTGCAACTTGAAGGTATTCACATGTGAATTGCCACTGACTTCCAAGTGGGCTTCCAGCGACATCTTGGCTCTACCACCGAGGCCAAGTCCGGCTCTTAGGCTCCTACCATTGGAAAGGTGAGCTACTTTTGGTCCATGATTTCATGCCATATGGCAGCTTGGATAAATTCACACGACCAAACTTGGCCCACTCTCAGGTGGGCTCAAAGTCTCTGGATTATCGAAAGAGTGGCCTTTGGTCTTTTGTGCCCATGTGAGTACTAGGAATGTGATGTTAGATGATAACATCAATGAGAAGCTTGTGGATTTCCGCCTTGTGAAATTACACGATCGTGGAGCTGAACCGTTCGGGCTGACCCACCCAAGCCGACCAGCCATGTCGAGTATCCGAGCCTCCTTGTCGTGCATCCGAGACTCCTTACCAAGCCTCCGATCCTCCATGCCAAGCATCCATGCCAAGCATCCTATCCTCCGCCGAGTCTCCGTGCCGAGCATCCGAGCCAGCTTGCCAAGCTTACAAAGTTGTCCCCACCTCGACGGAGCTGCTGACCAAGCCGAACTTGCCCCTGTCCAAACCAGCCGAGCTAGCGGACCTACCTTAGTCCGAGCCCGTCGACTTGCGCCTACACGATAAAATTTCCGACGACTCGAATTTCCCATCTTTCAGGGCAAACCCGAGCCGTGGAGGGGGCAAGGATAACGTACACAGGAGGGACCAGTACTATCTCTCCCTTTCAAATCTCCTCCAACGGTACAGAAACTGAGGCGGCGACGCAGAACCTCCACCGACCAGACTGGAGCTTGGGCTAAGACTAGGATCCAGACAAGAGTCGGGATCGATCATAAGGCTGTGGACACAACTCCCCCAGCAGGCCGACCTGTACGGTTCGTCGTTAGGCTAGGGGCAACTCCCCTAGCATGACGACCCATGGGTATGTCGTAAGGATGGGGGCAACTCTCCCAGCAGGTCGACCACAACCGGATCGGTTGTAAAGCTGAGCACAACTCCCCCAGCAGGTCGATCATTCGATCAACCGTAAGACTAGAAGTGGCTTGCTCCCCAGCAGGCCGATCGACCTGTCGACCATATGGCTGGGGCAACTCCCACAGCAGGGCGATCACTCGATCGACCGTAAAACTGGGGATAGTTCCCCCAGCAAGTCGATCGACCTGTCGACCGTAAGTCTGTGGGCAATTCCTCCAGCATGTCGATCATTCTATCGACAGTAAGACTAGGGGTAACTTCCCCAACAGGCTGATCAACCTGTCGACAGTAAGGCTGAGGGAAACTCCCCCAGCAAGCCGACCACGTATCGACCATAAGGCTGTGAGCAATTCCCGCAGCAGGCTGATCACTCGATCGACCGTAATACTGTGGATAGCTCCCCAGCATATCGATCGACATGTCGACCGTAAGGCTGAGGGCAACTCATCCAGCAGGCCGACCACATATCGACCGTAAGGATGGGGACAACTCCCCCAACAAGCCGATCACTCGATCGACCGGAAGACTGGGGATAGCTCCCCAGTAGGTCGATCGACCTGTCGACAGTAAGGCTGGGGGGCAACTCCTCGAGCAAACCGATCAACATATCGACCGTTGATCGGTCCATATTTTCACCTTTTTCTGCATGTTTGCATGCCATTTCGATTGCTCATATCGTGCTTTTCATGATTATTCGACGATATTTCGTTACTTTTCACCATTTCTTGTTTTCGTCTGAATTCAGGAAATATGAAGCAATCGGGAGCGAAAATGAGCTTAAGGGAATTGCACACATACCGGAGCGTCGCCTATGACCCTATCGAGGAGCTAATGGCGTTGGATGATGAGCGGGAGAAGGAGATCGATAGAATCAACGAGGAGGCGGGAAGGAGAAGAGTTGATTCCAGAAACAGGCCACTCGGCCGAGTAACGCAACTCACTCACCCGAGTGAAGAAGCGCACTCGGCCGAGTACGACTGATACGAAGACAACTGCCTGACCTTGTGTCGCAATGTACTCACCAGAGTGGTTAATTCCACTCGGCCGAGTAGAGAACTCCACTCGCCCGAGTAAGGTCACATTTTCTGAAGGAAAACACGCCATACTCTCTGGAATTCTGGGGAGCGCAGCAGAAGATTTATCGGCCGAGTAGGAATCCCACTCGACAGAGTGCCCAAACCCTCCTACTTCTCTATTTTTATTCGGATCTGGTACTCAGCGAGTGTGATTTCCACTCGACCGAGTGCCTTGGTTGGAAACTATGGTTTTGGGCTGGGCAATGGCAGTTCTGTCATTTTTATTTTGACGTTTTGCGCATGTATTTAAGCCCAATTTTTATTCCAGCTTAGAGAGAGACCTGAGAATAGTTTTTAGATTAATTTTAATTTGAATTCAGCTTTGGATATTGAAGAACTCAGATCTGGTTTGTCTATTTCTTTTAAATATTTGCACTTTATGAATTGTTTCCTTCTAGATCTGAATTGCGATATGTTTTCTATTATTGATTTTGTTATTATTTCGATGAATTGTGAGTAGATCCTTTGTTCTTGGGAAGGGGATGAACCATACAGTTAGCGCCTCGAGGAAGGATTAGTCACACAAGTTGGGCGACGCCCTTTGGACATATCGCACCGCTTACAAAACTCCCATCGGAACAACCCCCTACAGACTAGTGTATGGAAAAGCCTGCCACCTCCCTGTAGAATTGGAACACAGAGCGTATTAGGCAATAAAGAAGATGAACTTTGACTACCAGAGTGCCGCCACGAGACAAGCCTTGCACAGCAACGAGCTTGACGAAATTCGGCGACACGCCTATGAGAATGCAAAGATATATAAGGAGAGGACCAAGGCATAACATGACAGGAACATCACGGTGGTTCGCCAAGATGTCGGTGACCAGGTACTCCTCTACAACTCAAGATTACGCCTCTTCCCTGGGAAATTAAAGTCAAGGTGGTCCGGCCCTTATAAGATAGTAAGTTTATCTCCGGGTGGTGCCGTAGAGCTCGAAGGGAAGAACGACAACTTCAAAGTAAACGGACAGAGAATTAAACCGTACAGAGCAGAAGAACTAATTGGGCGAGAGGAGACATGCCTCCTCAAGGAATGCCCCACTAATTGTTAAAGAACTTAAGGAAGCCGAGCTCATTACTCAAAACGAGCGCTTATCGGGAGGCAACCCGACTTTTTACATATCTTTATTTTTGTTTCCGTTTCACCTAACCCGGAAAACCAAATAAAAGCGCCTTCCCCTTTTGCAGATTGATAGGTAAGGGGGCACACAAATTGATGTTCTGAATGGAAAAGAGCCGGAATGAAAACAGCAGAGGGTCAAAATAGCTAAATGAAGGAGGCACGAGTGACTCGACCGAGCAGCCGCCTGCTCAGTCGAGTAACGCAGGCGACTCGACCGAGCAGTGATCTGCTCTGTCGAGTAGCGCAAGCACAAGAAAAGAGCAAGAAAACGTCACTCTGTCTACACTGCCCGAGCAAATTTTGCTCGGTCCGAGTAGACAGCAACTCGACCTAGCATCCACCTGCTCGGTCGAGCAGCGCAGGCTCATGAAAATAAGGAAGAAACGACGTTCTGTCTACGCGGCCCGAGCAGCATCAGCTCGGTCCGAGCGGTCGCCGGCTCGATCGAGTAGCCGTCTGCTCGGCCGAGCAGGCCGAAGGGAGTATTTAAATTGTATCTTGATTTATCTAAATAACTAGCTCGACCGAGCAATTAGATTGCTCGGACTGAGTCGGATGCTGGTTGATTATGGGTCTCATTTTAAGCCGGGTTCGAGCTATTTACTTACCTTAAACCGCCCTTTAACCCTTACCCTAAGCGATCCTACCCTAATCATCTCCCGAGCTACCCCCACCTACTCGATCCGGTCGGCAACCCACAGCCACATCCTCCTCCCGATTCAACCCACAACCGGTGCCGCCCCCCACAATACCCCCTCTCTTTCACTCAAATCTCTATCTCTCTCTCCTCCTCACCTTCCTCCCCCCTCCGCCTTTCCCAACCCCCCATATCCCCTAAGCCTCAACCGAGTCAGACTACCGCTCGGTCGATCTCTGCACATTAGTTTTCCTCACCTGACATTACTCTATTATTTCAGGTGTGTGGCGTCTACATATAAAGGCGATTCTAGGCGCAGCTTGGGGGATACTCCTGATCAGGAGGAGTCACATGACCGATCGCATCACCGCCTCATTCTTGCCGGTACACTCTCTTCCCTATATACTTACTGCCACACGCTTTTATACTACTTGCAAAATGTCGCCTCGCTGTGCAAGAGCCACCAACGCCGACACCGGCACACCTAGCTCTAGGCCTACTCGACGCACGCATCGTACACGCTCACACACACCAGACCACATTGTTGGCGAATCATCCACCACTTCACCCCAGCCAAACAACGCCCCAACCCCTCCTGAGCGTCTATATATCGGCGACGCATCATATGACGTTACCTTTCGAGACACTGACCAGGGCGACCAATTCGTCGCCATGCTCCTACTCATAGGTCAGGGGGCGGCACTACTCGACAGTCAATCGAGCAGGACCTCTTTTTCCTTCGCAATCTTATTAGGCACTAGAGAGCCGACCCATCTGTTGAGCCACAGTCACCCCCTACATTTTCTGGTCCACAGCAGCGGGACCCACCTCCTCCTCCAGAGGGTGGTGCCCCTGCTTGATTCTGTCCATACTCACTTTTTGCTTCACTCACATTATATTGTGCACATCTGTCTTTTTGGGGCTCTGTTCTTACATAGCTTGGGGGAAGCCCCACCATGCATCATTTGTTGCATATGCATCGTCTTTTCAGCATTTCATCATATCACGTCTTATTTTCCTCTGCACAATTTTATTTTTCATTCATTATTCTATCCCCCACCCACCCACCTTTTCTAGCAGCATCTCCCGCATACTAGCGTTTTCTCAGCAGTGAGGACACTGCCGGGTTTAGCTTGGGGGATAAGCGCTATCACTTTATTTTTATTTTTCTTTTATATTTTTCTTCCTTTTTCATCTTTTTAGTTTGCTTTTCCACCCATTTTCCACCTTTTTATCTTTTTTCTCATTCAGCATCACGTTTCACATATTTTTTTCATGCATGCATGTCTGTTTTTCATTCTTTTACTTTCTCCACCCTTTTTCTCTTTTTGCTAAGGTTGTTCTGCTGATACTTCTCATTGCCCTCAGTAGCTGCTCACGGTGCTTATTATTTGATGACATGCTATTTAGGGTAGTTTCAGTTTTAGTTTCTATATGCGTGCATATTCTTTTGCTGATTTATCTAAATTAATGCATGTTATGAATTGAAAATCAAATGCATGAAATAGTATCTAGTATGCGCTATGTTGGGTAATGCACCTAGGTTCACGCATCACTAAAACACTTGGAGCATCTACTTGCTATCTCATTCACTTCTGTTTGTATGCTTGATGCTATTGTGCTTATTACTGCATGCTTTTCAGTATTCATCTAGATGAATGAAAATATCCATGCTAGTTATGAGTCTAGTTAGATTATTATCATATCGAATCGTTGTGCACCTCTGATGAGTGAACCGAGTGATTCATTATTTTCCTTCTCCACATATCTTTATGATTCTCTACATATCAGTTGGTTTCACCCCCACAGCTACCCTTACCGCATCCTACTTTTCAAAAATCCCAAAAGGAAAAAAGGATAGCTTCTAAACAAGATGAAATGAAAATGAAAAAAAAATAAAAATATGAAAAATATGAAAGAAAAAGAAAGAAATAAAATTGTTTTATATCTTTTATTAGAAGCTATCACAAACACTTGGGAAAAGACTATTTTTCATATCTTATTCCTAAATGCTACGCCTCGAGCTAAGCTTGGGGGGTGAAACCAATTGATCATATGAGTGAGTATACCATTAGAGTGGAGATGGTGCACAACGGGGAGATTAGATAATATAGAGGAATATGCACTCGGATCATTTGTATTTGATGCAAATGATAATTTAAGCTTAGATAGGGACTATTTTGCATTTGATGCAAAAGAGATTAAATGTGTCTTAAATTGTTTAAGACTATATTTAATTAAATAAACGCGTTGAAAAGGTTACCTAGATGACGGGATCGTCCCGCTCTAAACACAGGTTCAAACCGCGTCAAAAACGGAGTCCAAATGCACAAGTTATAGCCAAAACAAGTCAGCCCAAACTGTTGGGCTGAAACCAGCGAAAATGGAGGCCCACCAAGCCCGAATTTTCTGGTTAGGGTTTTTTGAAACCTGGGATTTTCTTGACGGCTATGTTTCTAAGAGAAGCATGACTTTTGGCTAACTTTGGACAATTGTTTGAAGGGTCAAACGGACTCAGATTGACGAGCCGTATTTTCCTACGCGTTCACCGTTGAACCCTCTTCGATTTGGTAGGTTGTACCAACATTGAAGCTCAACGGTGAGGGAGTTAAAATTCGAGGAAGTTTGCCCTTTGTGAAAGGCAAACTAACTTGATTTAATTAATCCCAAATTAATAGTCCCACCTCGGTTGTGGAGAAAATGGGAGAGTCAGCCGCCTATATAAATAAGGGCCTCCCCCCTTCCTCCAAACTCGTCCCAAGCTCTAGATCTGAGCGGCTCTCGTAAATGTTGGAGCACGCTCGGATCTAAGCTTAAATTAATATTTATCCTCTCTCTATAAATTTCTGCCTTGCTCCTGAGGGCTCTAGTAAAGCCGCAAAAGA
Source organism: Scilla litardierei (assembly GCA_030789695.1). Lineage (NCBI taxonomy): Eukaryota > Viridiplantae > Streptophyta > Magnoliopsida > Asparagales > Asparagaceae > Scilla > Scilla litardierei. The sequence continues at coordinate 83,978,122 of CM061134.1, read as the reverse complement.
GTTCGGATTCGGATCCGAAATCTAGGCGGAGGTTTCACTCGCGTGAAACTTTCTTCGGCGGTTGGTTGGCTCGGCGACACGGGATTGATCGCCTCGGGATGCGGAGCGGTTCGAGGAGCGGTTAGGGGAGCGGTTCGAGGAGCAGCTCAGCGTGGGACGGGGAGCGGCTCGGAAGACGGTGCGGAACATCTCGCCTGCTCCAGGGCTGAGATTCCGGGTATGTGTTTATTAGCATTAGTTTAATTCAATTTTAATAGAAAATTGAGTCCTTTTTAGTCATTTTCTTATTTTAATAGTTATGTAGTATCACGTCAATTATGATTGAGGAATGTGAGTCTTGTAAGCCTATTTAAAGGCCTTAAATTTTTTTTACTTTTAATTAAAAATAATTAAAATTTTGTGTAAACTTTTATTTACAATTTTCAAATCTTTTGCATTGAGAGTGTGATAGTATGCTTGGTTGTCTGGTCGCGAGTTTCGAAAAATCTCTGCGTGAGAGCATGTGAGTCGATGATCATCAAATCATCAAGATAAGATACCCAAATTGGATCAAATCTCAATTTTTTTTAATTAAAATCCCAAATCCCTAATTTTATTCTTCTCAAAACCCTCCACCACAAGTTTCTCTCACGTCATGTGCATTATATAAGGACATGCATTGCTTCACTATTGGCTCTATCCATGTATCCTATTGTTTTGTGATATGATTGTGGTCTTGTCATTTCATGTGTCCTTGGGTTCATGTGCATGCTTCCTGCGTTACATAGCTCCACTTTATTCAGGATGAATTTTGAAGATTATCATGGCTTTTCGTACTAGGAAAGAGTGTCATCTTTGTTCTGGGAGTCTTATATATCGAAAACAACTTTATTTGGTTTCCTCTGTGTTATATTTGAGTTGTTTTAGAAAGACTATGTGTCCTACTTGAATCGACAATTGACTCCTTGATTTCTTCTTGAATTACTTACCATTGTGCAGTCCACATGTCAGTTTCTCATTGATTCAACTAAACTTCAAAGTTTTTTTATTCATTTGGTTTAGTTGCACAAACAAGACATACTGCTATGGGGATGATACGACATGACTTCACAACATTTGAGCAAAATTTAGAAGTATACTAAAAGGTATTGTGTCTGATACGTGCCTAATACGTGTTTGACATGTATCTGACATGACAAGGCTTTATATTTGAAGTGTTGGTACTACCTAGCCCTTGGTTGATTGAAGCATATGATAAAATGCAAGAAAACATCTCTTGGTATGCAGTTAGAAAATAAAGTTTGAACTATTAGTGAAAAGAAAGCCATACTCATGGTGGAGTTCAACATTTAGTGAGAGTTTTCAAAGTTAACCTTTTTGTCTCTACTACTAATTTAGGTCAAGTTCTAGCCTAAACTACAAAGATTGTATTGTTTACTTTGCATTTACTTTCATTTGAGATAGGTTGCATGCTTTTCAAAGTTTTTTACCATATAATACTGATAACAACATTTTTCTTGGGAAGACCATGTAGAACTCTAACCATTTTCATCGCATTCCTATAAACAAGGATGTACTATCTTACTTTGGGATTCATGTTGAGAAATGACATGGAGAAAATGTATTGCAGTTCATTGTCAATTATGCAAAAACAATTGTAGCTTTGCCATCTCCTACACCCACTATTCTTCTACATTTCTTAGCATGTACACTCGGATAATATGTTTGATACAATCGATTGAAACTAAGACATGAATTAATAAAATAAAGTGTTACTTTAATTACATTGGAATTAATCTTTTACAACTGAGGGAGAAATCTTGCTGACTAAGCTAAATGGGTAAATGGGTTGATAAAAGAGTGGTCAGAATTTGGCAACGTCAACATGAAGGGGATGGATGGCTTGGATTAGTTTTAGCGGGGTCCACCGGGGTGTGGGTCTGTCTTTGGGTGTGGTCTTGGGTGCATGAGGATAGGGTTTGGTCATGGGAGGGGGTGATGTGAGACATGTTGATAGGAGTTGATGGATTTGGGGGGGGAGTGATGTGAATGGGGTATGGGAGAAAGGGTTTGGGGGCCCCAGTAAACTCTTGCACCCAGTCCACACCTACACATACACCCACCCTTCTCACAAAACCTCGTGCCCCCTAGGCGACACTCACAAAGATAGCCACATCCATGTGGAAACTGCGGCATTAGGAAGTTTTGGGGCCCGCGCACTGTGTGCACAAATTGAAAGAGTGATGGCTAGAAATTGGACATCTCATCATGCGTGTCACATCATCACCTTTCTGACAAAACCAAATGCACCCAAGACCACATCCACACATACACCCATACTTTACACAATCCAGTGGCGATTGAAGTTGTTTAAGTTTTGCTTTTGCCATTTAAACAGAAGATGTGGGGCCGGTTAGCGTCCAAAAAGACATGGGAGATTCTTTAAGAATTTGTAATTCTCTACATGATGACGTAACTTTAAAGTGCTGCTAATCACATTACACATTTATTATACACTTGAGGGAGAATTCTTGCTGACTAGAACAAATAGGTTGATGGAAGAGTAATCAGGATTTGGTCACGTCAGCATGGAGGGGATGGAGGCCTTGGATTAGTTTTTGCAGGGTTCACCAGGATGTGAGTTCGTCTCTAGATGTGGCCTTGGGTGCATGGGGATAGGGGGTGATGGGATGGGGTGTTAGGAAATGATGGGAGAGGTGAAGAGAGACATGTTAATGGGAGTGAGTAGATGGTTTGATGGGAGTGATGTGATTGGATGATGGGAGAAAGGGGTTGTGGGCCCCGATAAACTCTTGCACCACAATCCACATCCGCACATGCACACATCCTTCTCACAAAATCTCGTGAAACCTAGGCGGCACCCACAGAGATAACTACATCTAGGTTAGACCCGCGACATTAGGGGGTTTGGGACCTACACATTGTTGTTGAAAACAACGATCTAGGATCTTTAGTTTGATAATGACAAACGTGTGCGAACTATTTAACGTGTGTGCTAAGTGTGTTTCAGGAATGGCAAAGTCGTTATTCTAAGCGTTGGAGAAATTGCTATCCACGTGGCTAATGGACTTGGTCAAAGAGCTATATGTGTTTCAGGAATGGCAAAGTCGTTATTCTAAGCGTTGGAGGAATTGCTATCCACGTGGCTGATGGACTTGGTCAAATAGCTATACACAAAGCAATTTGACTTGGTCAACATGGAGAAAGATGGAACCAATTTAGGATTTGTTCAAATCAATTAATTAGACTGGCAAATATTTGGTACTATCCAAATCCCATTCATATCCCTATTGTGTTACAAATCCACTGATTCTAGGGACTCCTCATCATTCTACAAGACTCACGGCCAACCCCAAAACCCTAGACCACATCCTATTTAAACTCTCGTATCAAGAGGAAGAGAGATGCGGCAATCACAAAAGGGGGGGCGGCGTGTGCCTTAAAGATATTTGCAGCTGACACAAAAAGGAAGAGGATCCCACGTTTGCAAAAATATTAATTTTGGATGATGCCATTCAATTATTGAAGAGAGGGAGGGAGAAAGAATGCTTCATGAGTTATCTGATTTATTATTAGTATAATGAAACCCTTCTGTTTTATCTTGCATGCAGGTGGTACAAACGAAAGTAGGCTATAAACGAGATTGAACCGCAATACATGTACATCGTTAAATTGCAATACATGTACATCTTTTTGTTGCACTAATTGAAGAGAAAGACAGAGTTTTTTTTAAGAGCTAATCAATGCTTGCCCAGCAAAGCAAGTGCATCAAATACAAAGGCTTAAAATAAGAGGAGAGAGCGAGAAAGGTGTTTTGACAAGCATCATCCAAGCAAGAAGAACATAGAGTCAAACTAAGGTGTTTTTATTTGGGTATTAAATTCATATCTTTTTCTAACTTGTTCTTCTTTTGTTGCAGGGACCGAAATTAAAAGTTTTTTTAAGGGAGCAACAAAGATCCACGTTTGATTCCCTTGAGGCCGAAATCTGTGAAGCCCATGTGCCTTCCAATCACAAATAAAAGGACAAGCGGTACCCAAACGCAGGAACAAGTCTGTGCGGCATCCTCAGGACCTCAGCTAACGCATGAACAAGAGATACTTTGATTAGGCCGAAATTTCTTGGGAAGCCGCAATCTTTTTTTTGTGTGGTGTTGATTTTCTGTGAACTTTGATTGTCTACTTTATGGAAAATGACATGCAAGTGCTAGCTATACTCAATAATACTTTATTTTTGCATATGATATTTGGTAACTTCATTAGCCCACTTTTGATAATAACAAAGGGGGAGAAAAGTGTTGAAAAGATTTAGTACTATTGAATGATATTATTTGTGATGGTTATTTGTGATGGTTTGGTATTATTTGAAGGGGGAGCTTGGTATTGTTTGATAAAGGGGGAGCATGAAAATAGGGGGAGCATGCTTATTCCATTCCTATATTGTGTGCATGCTTACGTCTCATTGTATTACTCATGTGCATTACACCCTTCATCACACCTCCCACACGTGCATCTATTTGCTCAAATCTTTTATGGGTTTATCATCATCAAAAGGAGGATATTGTTGGAAGCAACGATCTAGGATCTTTAGTTTGATGATGACAAACGTGTGCGAACTATTTAACATGTGTGCTAAGTGTGTTTCAGGAATGGCAAAGTCGTTATTCTAAGCGTTGGAGGAATTGCTATCCACGTGGCTAATGAACTTGGTCAAAGAGCTATATGTGTTTCGGGAATGGCAAAGTCGTTATTCTAATCGTTGGAGAAATTGCTATCCATGTGGCTGAGGAACTTGGTCAAATAGCTATACACAAAACAATTTGACTTGGTCAACATGGAGAAAGATGGAATCAATTTGGGATTTGTTCAAATCAATTAGTTAGATTGGCAAATATTTGCTACTATCCAAATCCCATTCATATCCCTATTGTGTTACAAATCCCTTGATTCTAAGGACTCCTCCTCATCATTCTACAAGACTCACGGCCAACCCCAAAACCCTAGACCACATCCTATTTAAACTCTCGTATCAAGAGGAAGAGAGATGCGGCAATCACAAAAAAGGGGGGGAAACGGCGTGTGCCTTAAAGACATTTGCAGCTGACACAAAAAGGAAGAGGATCCCACGTTTGCAAAAATATTAATTTTGGATGATGCCATTCAATTATTAAAGAGAGGGTGGGAGAAAGAATGCTTCATGAGTTATTTGATTTATTATTAGTATAATGAAACCCTTTTGTTTTTTCTTGCATGCAGGTGGTACAAATGAAAGCAGGCTATAAAAGAGATTGAACCGCAATACATGTACATCGTTAAATTGCAATACATGTACATCTTTTTGTTGCACTAATTGAAGAGAAAGGCAGAGTTTTTTAAGAGCCAATCAATTCTTGCCCAGCAAAGCAAGTGCATCAAATACAAAGGCTTAAAATAAGAGGAGAGAGGGAGAAAGGTGTTTTGACAAGCATCATCCAAGCAAGAAGAACAAGAACAGGGAGTCAAACTAAGGTGTTTTTATTTGGGTATTAAATTCATATCTTTTTCTAACTTGTTCTTCTTTTGTTGCAGTGACTGAAAGTAAAAGTTTTTTTAAGGGAGCAACACAGATCCACGTTTGATTCCCTTGAGGCCGAAATCTGTGAAGCACATGTGCCTTCCAATCACAAATAAAGGGACAAGCCATACCCAAACGCAGGAACAATTCTGTGCGGCATCCTCGGGACCTCAGCTAACGCATGAACAAGAGATACTTTGATTAGGCCGAAATTTCTTCGGAAGCCGCAATCTTTTTTTTGTGGTGTTGGTTTTTTCAGCCGAAAATTTTTTGTGGTGTACTTGTTACGGCAAAGTACAAAACACCAAGACAGCCAACATTAATTTTTCCAAGCAACATCCAAGAGGTGGGCGACAGAAGAAAGGATCAATTCGTTTTGTGAAAGACAGGGAAGAAAACATCTTGTTTTTAATGCTCATTTGTTTTTTTAATGTTTGGTTGGTTTTAATGCTCACTTGGTTAAAGGTTTAATACTCCCCTTACATTTTTGTTTGTAGGACCAAAACGTGAGCAAGGGAATCTCAACAAAAGAAAATCAAAGACGAAAGTTTTTTAACAAACCAAAAGAGAAATGATGTTGCATTGAAAGCAGGAAGGGCACTCACGAAACAAGGGGAGCGACCAAATTAATTCAAAGCCGAGAGCATCTACCATTGAGAAAATCGCCGCAACAAGAGTTGCCGAGGGACTTCTACATCTTACCAGACAAGATCTGGCACGTGCTGATTGACGAAGACATCACCGATACACGAACTGAGCCTCCTAAACTCTTTTCTTTATTATTTTGTGTAGTTGTTGTGTTAGATCTTCGTATGGGAAACTTTACCTATTTTGTGACTATTTTGGACTTGTCTGGTTGGAGCTAGACAAGAGAGTCTTGACATGGTGTAGCAGTCAAGATACGCATCTACTAGGGTGATAGAGTTCTGCACTTTGTTGAGTGTGGTACAGTCTAGGTGGGGAGTTGAAGCTAGGACCACATTGTAGGTGTACGGAAGGAACTTATTAATGCTAGTATTTGCTTGGGGCTGGACGTAGGTCGTTGATGCGACCGAACTAGGGTATATATGTGTGTACTCTGTAATTGTCTCTTATTTACTCTAGTTGTGCTTTTAACTGCGTGTGATTTCTCGTGGGTTGCACGAGAGTTTTTTATTAGCCTATTCACCCCCCTCTAGGCTAGGATCCAGATCCAACAATTATGTGCACAGGTTGATAGAGTGGTGGCTATAAATTGGCCACCTCATCATGTGGGTCTCATCACCATCTTTCTCACAAAACCAAATGCATTCAAGGCAACACCAACACATATACACATACTTCTCACAAAATCTTGTGCACTTTAGGCGGCTCCCACAGAGATACCCATGTCACAGCGACCGGGCGATTAAAGTTGTTTAAATTTTTCTTTTTGCCATTGGCACCAGAGAGGCGGGGCCGGTCAACTGCCGGAAAGACATGGGCGATTCTTTGAGAATTTGGAATTCTTTGCATGATGACGTAACTTTGGCGTGATGCTAATCACATGACACATCGGTTATAAAATTGAGGGATGAATCTTACTAACTAGGACAAAAGTGTTGATAAAAAAGTGGCAAGAATTTGACCACATCAGCATAGAGGGGATGGAGGCTTTGATTAGTTTTTGCAGTGTCTACCGAGGTGTATGTCTGTCTCTCTGTGTGGGTCTTGGGTGCATGAGGATATGGTTGGATGATAAAGTGGGTGATGAGAGTGGGTGATGGGAGATGATAGGAGAGGCGGAGAGGAGACATTGATTGGAGTGGGTTGATGGGTATGATGGGAGTGATGTGATTGGAGGATGGGAGAAACGGGTTATGGGCCTGGTAAACTCTTGCACCACAGTCCACACCTACATATACACCCACCCTTCTCAGAAGATCCCATGCACCATAGGCAGCACCCACAGAGATACCCACATCCAAGTGAGGCCTGCTATATTAGGGGCTTTGGTATGTGCACACTATGTGCACGGTTGATAGAGTGGTAGCTAAAATTAGCCACCTTATCATGCGGGTCCCACCATCACCTTTCTCACAAAACCAAATGCACCCAAGGCCACACCCACACATACATCCATACTTCTCACCAAATCATGGGCACACTAGACGGCAACCACAGAGATACACACATCCAGGTGAGGCTCGCGGCATTTGGGTGGGTTTGGGGCACGCGCACTATGTGCACGGGTTAATAGAGTGATAGCTAGAAATTGGCCACCTCATCATGTGAGTCTCACCACCACCCTTCTCACAAAACTAAATGCACACAAGGCCACACCCACACATACAATTATACTTCTCATAAAACCCCTTGCACACGAATCTGCACCCGCAGAAATACATGCGTCCGAGTGGGACCCGCGTCATGGGAGGGAGAGTGTGGTTGTTGGAGCCCGTGCACTTTGTGCACGGCCTCTTCTCAAAAAGCCACATGCACTAATGGCCATACTCACACATGGACCCATCCTTCTCACATACTCCGGGAGGAGGCCCGCACACATAGACCCACACTTCTTACAAAATCACATGCACCCAAATCCGCACCTGCAAAAACACACGCATCTGTGTGGGATCCGCATCATGGAAGGGAGAAGGGGTTGTTGGGAAATCCACATGCACCCAAGGCCACACCCACACATGGGCTCATCCTTCCCACATACTCACGTTCATCTGTTTCCGCACCCACATAAATACCCACATCTAGGTGTGGCCCGCATCATGGCATGGGAAGGAGGGTTTTGCTAGAGCCCATGCACTTTGTGCACGTGTATTTTCTAGTGATTATATTAGATAACAGGAAAATTGAAATTTGGGATAAGATACAAAATCCAAATTACATCAATTTGTCAACAAGAAAGAATATTTTACCCTACATTTCTTCTGCCTTTCTCAACTTGACACCTTTTTCAGAAGGGAAACAATATTATGTGTGACACTCTGTTTTGTTTCATTTCCTAACTTTGTTGCGACCAAGTTTAGCGGCTTTAGCCTAATGAATCAAAGCCACTGACAAGTGCCTAATTCGCCTAACGAATCATACGTCATTTCTTGCACATAGTTTAGATTCGCATATTTGGTATTTCTAACTAAAGATTCAAATATATCAATATACATATATCACGTGAATTTAGAGCATAAAGCCTATTTTCACTGCAACTACAAAGTAGATAATGGTCATGTCTTCTAAATTTTATTTCATGAATTTCTTCCTCCCCAAAATTAAACAAGATTTTCATAACCTCTATTAATGTGTAGGAAAATAACACTAATTACTACATAATATTAAATACTTACCTAGATGGTTAAATGATGACTTAGTAGATATAATGTCCCAAGTTTTTTTATAAAAATCCTATTGGGAACCATGGCATAAATGGTAACTAGTAAATTGGTGCCAGATTGATTACATGCAGTTAGCATAATATAGAAGCTATACCCTAAGCAAGTAAAAACATCAATAACTCATGAATGGTGGCAATGTGGGTCGTAAACAAACCATGTATGAGCGAGAAGAGGCTTCCATTTGGCTGGTAATCGTAGACAAGCAACCTCTCCTCCTTGGCCTGAAAAAATGCCCGAAGCGGAACCAAATTTGGGTGCCTCAGCCTCCCTACCGCCTCCATATGCCCTTCAAAGACCTCTTTCCCTGTTGTTCCCAACTTTGTTGCATCCAGCCTCTTGACGCTCACTATCAGATGGTTATCCAGCACGGCCTTATACGTGTTTCCGACGCTCCCCCTCCCCAACATCTCCGCCGACGCCCGCATCAGTTGCTCCAACGTGTAAACCTGTGCTTCCCCTGCGCAGAACACCAAGCACCCGCTTTTACCCAGCTTCTTCACCTTCTCCTCTGACATTGTCGTCGCTGCCACTAGCTCATTGTTGATGTGCTCAATCTCATCGACGTGACTCATGACATTATTGCTGTTATTGTTTACATTGCTTTCAACATGCATCTCCGAGTCTTTCTCAGAAGCCAGCACCTTCCCCTGCCTCATCTTTCTCCTATTATTCTTCACGGCAATCAAAAGAGCGATAAACCCAATCAAAACAAAAGCTGCGGCTAACAGCCCAACTGCTACCACAGCCCTTTTACGAGCTTTCTGGGCAGGCGAAGACGAGGCCGAAGAGGAACCGGGCAGAAGAAACCCCTGATTTTCAACCTGCCCGCCGTGGATCGCGGCAGCGGACGGGGCAGGGGCAGGCCCACCATGAAAGAAGAACAAATGCGAGTGGCATTCTTTCCTCACAACCTCGCCGCAAAGCCCCGGGTTGCCGGAAAACGCAGAGGCATCAAAAGCAGAGAGAGTGTCGGTGACGGGGACAGCCCCGGAGAGGTCGTTGGCAGAGACGTTGAAGATCTTGAGGGAGGTTTGGTTCAGCGGGGGAACCGCGCCGTGGAAGCGGTTGGATTCGAGGCGGAGGCAGTAGAGGCGGTCGAGGGAGTTGATGCCGGGGGGAATGCCGCCGGTCAAGTTGTTGTGAGAGAGGCCTAGGGTTCGAAGGCGATGAAGGGAGAGGATGGAAGCGGGAAAGGGACCGGCAAAGAAATTGTGATCTAGAAAGAGGGCTTTGAGGTTGAAGAGAGGGGAGAGATCGGGGATAGGACCAGAAAGAGAGTTTGATTTAAGGCTGAGGACGCGGAGCTGGTCCAAGCGGGCGAGGGTTTTGTCGGCAAGAGTGCCGTTGAGGCCGTAGCCCTCGAGAACGAGCCTGATGACCTTGGACTGGGGGGAGCACTGGACCCCGGGCCAGCTGCAGTGGCTGTTGTGGGCGGAGGAGCGGTTGATGAAGAAATGGAGACGGTTGCCTAAATCTCCCCTTGATTTGAAGGCCAACAGCGCCGCAGCGTCCGAGGGGAGCGGCGACGACGATGATGATGAGATTGCACAAGGCAATGAGAGAAGAAGCAAGAGCAGCAGCAGCATTGTTGGACGAATGAGAGATGAGACGATGATGACGATGATGATGGGAGAGAGTGAGCGATGGAGTCCAGAGTGAGGGTTTAGGGAGAGAGGGGGCAGAGGGGTATCGAGAGGCGCGAAAGGGTCCAAGAGAAAAAAGAGAGATTACAGCTGCTGTCGTCGGACCGGAAGCGCCCACGTGATGTGGGGACGGCTGAAAAGAGTAATTACGAGGCGCGTAGTATGGCTCATTTATTGTCTGCCATACTTTAAAACACCATTTTTTTGTTATGACTGACATGTGGGGCCCACTAGAAAAAAAAGATGGATGCTCTGGGGCGGCGGTCTCGCTGTGCCTTTGTAAACGGATCTGATTTCAAACTGAGAGGGGCCTACTACCTTACAGGATTTTGAAACTTTTTGGGAAGAGCTTATGGATGCGTGATGAACGGCGGATATAGGCTTGGTACGGCAAACGGGTCTCGATCCGGCGTCGGGTCCGGGGTCGGGTTCAGATGATTTTTTCTTTGCAAAATTTTGCCCCAACGCAACCGGCTTATAAGGCTGGTCGGGTTCGGATGATTCAGATTTTATCCAAATCGAACATGGATGCAAACTATTTCATCCGAATTAATTCGGATGTAGGTAGATCAAAATTCAGGCCGGGCCAAATTTGAGCTGACCCACATCTGACCCGACCGGACTCCTATACCACCCCTAAAATACAAGCGACACGTATGAGAGAGCGGAATGTAGCATGATTCCAGGGGTGGGGGAATATACAGGAGAGAGCGTTGATTAGGCGGGCGTGTACGCGAGATGTGGGCGTTGTGACGTGAGGGGACGGGCCTTTATTGAGGCGTGTCCTTTTTCCCCCAAAAAAACACTGTACGGACCGTCACGTGATGGCCACAGCCTTCCGTCTCGTCTGGCCCACTGGAGGTAGCAAATGGGCTGGGCCGATCGCAAGAGTAGTGACTCCCTGACAAATACGTCGTCCAACTGGTCATCACATGTGCCGACAAAGCAGCTCCCATACCGCACTAACTTGGTCGGTTTTCAATAACGTTAATAATCTTTTTTGAATTGTAGGGCTCAATAGGATAAGATAAAAAATGGCAGAGATTTGATTTTGGTAAATCGATGTTATTGGATTTTGTGAAAATTTTAGTATGAAAACTTAAATTTTGGGAGAAAAAGTGTCTTGAAAACCAAAACTTTGAAATTAAAAGTATCTTGGGAAAGATTGTGAAGAAACATTATCTATTAAACTAAACAAAGTAAAAAAATTTAGCGTAAAACAATTTAGCGGAACAATAAATTAGCATAAAAAAATTTAAGTTAATACAATCACCGAAAAATACCCTCGGGTTTGTTGTTCAGTGCCAAAGGCGCCCGCACCGATTTTTTTACGTTATTTTGTTGTTCCGCGTCAAAGGCGCCCACGCCGAATTTTTTGTTCCGCGTCGAAGGCGTCCACGCCGAATTTTTTGTTCCGCGTCGAAGGCGCTCGCGTTGTTCCGCACCGAATTTGTTGTTCCGCGCCGAAGGTGCCCAAGCCAAATTTTTTGTTCTACGCCGAATTTGTTGTTCCGCGGCGAAGGCGCCAGCGCTGAATTTGTTGTTCCATATCGATGGCGTCCGCGCCGAATTTGTTGTTCCGCGCCGAAGACACCCACGCCGAAGGTGTCCGTGCCGCTAAATATTTTTATGCTAATTTGTTGTTCTTTCAAATTTTGGCCGTGGTAATAATTTTTTAGAGAACAAAGATTCTCGGGGAAATCTTAAATTGAACCATGCCCGCGGGCATGGGTTATGACTAGTATAAACATAATCGATGGCACGGCTCACATTTGAATTGTTGGATCACGGACAACCGGCTGAGGCGGTTGCAGCCTGTTGCACCGCCAAGATGCTGTTGCAAGAGATGGCCCCACTTAAAAATAAAAAGTTCTTTATTTGATTATTTCTTATTTGTTTTATTTTGAAGGTGAAGCGATTATTGCAACAATGGCTCTCCTCCAATACAGTTAGATCGCTAATTTTGGATGGGGTTATTAGAAGTGATTTTCGCGTTGCCATGTTGAGAATTGATGCTAGCAACTACCACAGAAGTGGAAAATTATCCAATTTATCTCATCAGTGTTGTTAAATGCACCGCGTGTATTTAGGATTTTACCGTAAATGTTAATTTTTTTGAAATTACAAATTTAACCTTATTTAGTTTTTAATTATTATTCTTACAAACTTTGACATGATCTTTTCTTAACACAAGTTCCTCATTAGTCGAGATCGTAGTGTTCCTCGGAACCAAGACGGTCATCACACCACAGGCAGTCTCCAGACCGAGAGACAACGGAGTGACATCCAGCAGAAGCAAGTCTTGGACCTTCTCGTTGACCTCGCCACTCAAGATGGCAGCTTGGACAGCGGCACCATAGGCGACAACCTCGTCTTGGTTGATGCTCTTGCAGAGCTCCTTCACATTGAATAAATCCTGCAACAACTGCTGCAATTTGGGGATTCTAGTAGAAATGGAGGGATCTTGGTCTGAGCACAAGTCCCCCATTTTTGCAACACAAACCTTGAGAAAAACAAAGAAGAAGAAGAAGAAGAAGAAGAAGAAGAAGAAGAGCGGCCCAAAGGAGAGCAGCTGCCTGTGGGCAAGAAAGAACAGGGTGACACTTGAAGGGTACATAGATTTTGTTGATGGTCCGGCATCATAGAGTGGTGCTGGTGGGAGTTGTGGAATATTGGACTCCTCGGATTTGGTTTTGATGATGAGCAAACATAAATAATCCATGAACTAACAATTTGTGAGCTCAGTATTGGAGATCGTCGCAAAATTCACGAGAACATTCAAAGCGACATCTCAACACTTCTCAAAGCTCGTATTCATGCCTAAAGCTTCGTTGAAGCTCTTGCGCCGTTTTTGGAAGTCATGAAGAATCAATCGAAGCTCTCGAAGACCATTCTTTAAGGTTTTATTTATAGTCTTTTTAGCTTCGATATATAGAATGTTAAGCCTTGAGTATATCTTACGATTCTAACTTCATAACGCTCATATCGTAGCTCTAGGATCTTAGTACAAGTTCATTCTAACTTTCTCGAAGCGTCGCGCTTCGATTCGGACTTGTTTGTGCATGTTAGTTGGTACAAGAAGAAGTACTGACCGACTAGATGGTGATCTAGTCGGTCAGCAACTCTTCTTGGACCGACTAGTTTGATTCCTTAATTTCTTGGACTTTACTGTTTACAGTTAGTCGGTCTACGTTGACTCACCGACCGACTAGTTTGTGAACTAGTCGGTCAGTGATGCTTCTTTGACCGACTAGTTGTGACTTACTGTTCATACTAAATTTCTCCTAAGCTACTGTTTATCGTTAGTCGGTCTAAGAACGTTTGGTGACCGACTAGTTGACAATCTAGTCGGTCAACTTTTGTTCTTGGACCGACTAAGTCAATTTGTATTCAGACTATTTCATTTTGCCTCTTAGTCGGTCTACGTTCATTGACTGACCGACTAGTTGTGAAACTAGTCGGTCAGAAAGTCTTCTTGGACCGACTAGATTTCTAGGTCTGAAATTCTATCTCTTCTCAGTTCCTCACTTAGTCGGTCCATGTTGTTTGACTGACCGACTAGTTGATGAACTAGTCGGTCAGTGATTGTTCTTTGACCGACTAATTGCCCCAGATTTCTATCCGTTGGGAATTGACCTAACTTGTTTTTATGGGACCCTATAAATACGAACCTAGGTCATTTCTATCCAGGTTAGAGATGCCATTAAGAGATTCATTGAGAAAGAAAGAGATAGCTATTCTCACTCATTTCTAAAGCTCTCGTCCTCACAAGAAACCCATTCTCTCTCATTCTAGATCTAGAATCCATCTTGAGAGAAGTTTGTTCTTGGTGAGCCCTTCAAGCTCTAGCTTGAAGCAAGTCTCCAAATCATCCCTGGGCACCTATTGCTGGTCATTTCCTTGGTGCTAGGACTTGGTGACTTCATCTTCCTCAAATCCTTCCTTTTACCTATTTGGTAAGAAAAACTCAAGGTATAGGATTTTGTGGTAAGTTTGTTTATTTCAATATAAACTCATTTATATTGCTTGTTGATTCTCTCGGTTGTGAGAGAAGGTTGTGATCCCGGGTTGTGGGATTCACTATTGCCATTGTTGTATGATTTTATCTTGTGAAGGTTTTTCACAAGATTTTCATAGTGGAAATCTTGGGTTAGGGTTTCTAACCTAAGTATCCGGAGGGGATCCGGGTGGTTGGGACGTAGGATCACCGGGAACAAGTCGGGGAGACTTGGGTGGATCCGAACCCATTAACATCATTTGTTTGCATTGTTAATTTTGTTGTTGTCATTCAATTTAAGCTTCCGCAAATTGATTTGGTAGTTGTTTGCACAATAATTTGGAATTATACTCCTTGTTATTTTTAAAGTACTATTTACCCCCCCTTAGTACTTGTGCAGTAGCTTGTAGGGCATTACATTTGGTATCAGAGCCAGATACTTAGCTATGTCTGCCAACGACAACAAGACCGTGCGTCCACCTTCCAACTATGACACCTTCAGGAACCGAGAAGGAGCATCTTCGGTGATGGAATGACATTCCTCTACGAGGCCTCCATTCTTCAACGGTACCAACTACGGGTACTGGAAATGCCGGATGGAAACCTTCCTCCGGAGTGCATCCTTATGGAGGACTACAATGAAGGAATACATAGAGCCCGAAGAAGAAGACTTTGAGAAATGGACTACCTCGGAGATCGCCGCGGAGGTAAGAAATGCCAAGGCAATGAACGCCTTGCAATGCGCATTGGAGCCCGAGGACTTCAATAAGATATGCACATGTAAGAGTGCATATCAAATTTGGAACTCCCTCCGCATACTTCATGAAGGGACGAGTAGGGTAAGAGACTCTAAACTCGTAGTCGTAAACAAAGATTACGAAATGTTTCATATGCAACAGGGCGAGAAGATGAAAGAATATTACGCTCGCTTCGTTGACATAATAAACGAGTTAGAGGCCCTCGGCAAGTCCTACACTCAAAAGGAGAAGTGCTCAAAGCTTATTGAAGGACTTCCCTCTTCTTGGGAAAAACGTACATTCGCCATCGAGGAAGGTAATGACATGAATAAGTATACCGTAGTTCAATTAATGGGTACTTTGATGTCATACGAGGTACGCAAAGATAGCAAGGTGAAGTTACAAGAAAAGATGAAGTCCTATTTGAACCAAGACGTGCCTAAGAAAAAGGCAATTGCATTCAAGGCGGCTTAATCCACCTCTACCGATGATGAGGACTCGGAAGAAGAAATGGACATGGAATCCATTGCACTCATGGCAAAGAAGTTCAATCGCTTCTTCCGAAAGGGTAACTTCAAACAAAAATCTAAATTTACTTCTACTAACGCCTCTCCACCTTTGTGCTTTAAATGCAATAAGTCAGGACACATCAAAGCGGATTGTCCACAAAACAAGCAAAAGGAGAAGTGGAAGGCGCCGAAGTTCGACAAGTCGAAGAAGTACAAAAAGGGGTACAAAGGGGACTTGTCGGAGCAACATTCACCGACTCCGAGGATTCCTCAAGCGGAGAGTCGGACGATGAGAAAGTGGAGCAAGCGCACATGTGCTTCATGGCAAGAGAGGAGCATGATCAAGGATCTTCCTCCTCCAATGATAGTGATGACGAAGGCAACGATGAGGTAACTATGGATGATCTTAGGAATGCTAACTCTCAATTATGGTCAAAATACACTAAATTAGTAAATAGATATACTAAAGTAAAAGATGACCTAGCTAGCATTCAAACCTCGCCTAAGACTATCATCACCAACAACGACACCGTTGTTGAAGAGTTGAGAAATGAGATTATTAATCTCAAATCTAAACTTGAACATGTTAGCATTGATGATCCGGAAGAACATAGGATAGCGGATTTGACTCCTCAAAACTCGACTTTGAGTATTGAGAATGAGAATCTTAAATCTCGTGTTTATGTGCTCACATCGCAAGTATCTACTTTGGATACTTCTATGCGTTCTCTCAAAGAGAAATATGAGAACACATTAAGCCGAATTAATAAATTCAATAAGGGTAAGGACCATTTGGATAAAATCCTAAGTGACTTACTTCCGGCCAATCACCACATTGGTTTGGGGTATACGATGGGATGTCCATCCAAAGCGGCCACTACTTTTGTTAGGCCAACTTCCGGTGACTCTACGAGTGGTAGCAAACACTCTATTGGTAGTTCATCTACCAATGGTGCTTCCACATCGTCCACACCCTCTTTTGGAAAGAAACCCACTTTGGGTGGACCTCCAAAGAAGGGGCATGCTTATATGTACACCAATACCATGCTACGTAGGAACACACGTCCTACTCCACCGTCTCACACATATGATGATTTTTATGCAACACATTCTCGGGCACGTGCACACCATGTGAGACACCCTCACGCACGTGTTCCCACACATGCATATGTTCACCCACCTCATCATATGAATAACTCTCGTCGTGCACCATTCCATCATGTTCCTTATGCCTATCCACAACATGCATCACGTAGAAATCAACGTCACATGCATGCACCCAATAGGATGATGGCTCCCAAAATTTTCACTATTTGGAGCCCAAAGGACACAAGCATGGATGAAAAACAAGTATATATGAATGCTTATTTTTCGGATGTTGTGCATAGTAGAAATTATGTGGGGAAGTCAAAGTCCAATTGGACTTGGCTTCCAAAGGTCTAACTTTTGAGGACCCAATGACCTTGGGTACCATGATATGAAAGTTTCTATCTTTAGGTACTCAAGGAAAAGAAAAAGAAGAGGAGCAACAAATTTAAATTTAGCTCCAAAGGGAATTGGATACTCGATAGCGGGTGTTCAAAACACATGACGGGTGACGCTCAATTGCTCTCCGGAGTGGTTCCCATTGCAAATGGAAATCGTGTCGTATTTGGAGGCAACGAGAGCGGAACCATCGTCGGTGTTGGTAAAGTGGGTAACCCGTCTAAACCCTTAATTAGTGATGTTTATCTAGTTGATGGTTTAAATCATAATCTTATTTCAATAAGCCAACTTTGTGACAAAGGTTACAAAGTTAGCTTTGCGAAAGGATTGTGTCATATTTCAAATGATAATAATAAATTATTATTTTCCGGCACACGCCATAAAGATATTTATATTTTGGATCTTCCTAAGTCATATGAACAATGTCTCGTTGCCAACACAAGTGAACAACACTTATGGCATCGACGCTTTGGACATGTGAACTTTGGAACACTTTATAAGCTTTCAAAATTAAATTCCATTAAAGGTTTTCCGAAGCTCGTTTTTGAAAAGAAAAGTTTTTGTGATTCTTGTCAACGTGGCAAGCTTCCTAAATCTTCATTTAAACCTAAGAAAAGCATTTCTACGAAACGGCCACTAGAGCTATTACATCTAGATTTATTTGGGCCAACTAGAGTTGCTTCCTTAGGAAATGCAAGATATGGACTAGTCATCGTTGATGATTATTCAAGATTTACATGGGTATTTTTCTTATGTAATAAAAATGAAGCTTTTGAAAACTTCACAATATTTGTGAAGAAAGTACAAAATCTCATCGGAACCACCATTGTCACTATTCGTAGTGATCATGGGGGTGAATTTGAGAATGAGTCTTTCTCAAATTTTTGTGATGATCTTGGAATTACTCACACGTTTTCTTTCCCTCACGCACCTCTTCAAAATGGTGTTGTTTAGAGGAAGAATAGAACGCTTGTGGAGTGTGCTCGCACTATGCTCGAAGATAGTCAACTTGGTTATCAATTTTGGGCGGAAGCGGTACACACCGCTTGTTATGTGTTTAATAGAATACTTTTGAGGCCCGGCACCAAACAAACTTGCTATGAATTGTTGTTTGGTAGTGTAACGGCTGGTACTCGCTATTCGTCATACGGCTGTGCGTATAGCAATTTCGAGTACCCGAATGGTTTTGTGCTTGGTATGTGAGTCGTGTCGTTGAGTTGATAGGGCCGTAGCACCTTGGTTGCATCCTTAGCAAGCCACCCCCGACGTGTGCCCAACTTGGAATTACGATCGCATTTGGACCCCATATCCTTTATACGCTTTACGTGCACGTAGTCTTGTTCGTGCACGTAATTATTTTAGATCTTGTCCGTATCCAAACCCTATGGTGTGAAATGTCGTTGTGTACGTCTCTGAGAGTATTAAATAGTGGCACTAATTTGGAACAACGTTTCTCGAGTCGTTTTCCCACAATTTAATCTTATTCGATGAGACGTTGCGATTTTCACTTTTGACGGGAGACGTTTCTATTTTTAGTTTCGTCGTCCGACGTCGAAATTGTGATCCGTCTTCTCTGCCTACTTTCTCTCGTCGTCTCGGTCACCCCAGTATTTATTTCACGATTTTAGGGCCCCGTTTGACCCACTTTCACTATCTTGCCCACCCTATTATATTTCGTCCTAAGTCTTGGGATTTTTCTCTAGGTAATAATTATTAGAATCTTAATCTACTTTAAACCCTAGCCTTTTGTTTGTCTTGGCCGAACCCTATTGGAGACCTACCCCCTGTAGCAAGAGTGAGAGTAGGGGAGGCTTACAAAGTTAAAGTTATTATACTAGCTATTATTTTTGGAACCTAGGCAGCCCAACAGGTAACCTAAAAGACCTAGGGCCCAACCCACGTATTATCAAGCCCCTCCCCTATTTAATAGGCAAGTAGGTTATCTTTCTCTCAGAAAACATCCCAGCCGCCGCCATCATCTCTTTTTCACCGACGTCGCGTGTATCCCAGCGCCGTAACTCCTCACCACCGACTTCCTCCCTCGCCTACGCCGGCCTCGACGCATCCCCGACCTGACCCCCTCACCGGATCCCCCGCCATCTAGTCCTCCCCCACGACGACTTTCCTCCGGCGGCAGCTTCGCAGCGCCCCCTCGCAACCCAACGACGCCGGCGATCTCCTCCGCAGCCCACAACAGCGTCGCCCCGACCTCACAACGCCTCCGACCCCCGTCAGCCCTTCCTCACCGTAGATGCATGTGCTCCGCCGTGCGAGCCCCTTGATCGCCGAAAACCACTCTCCACACCAGCTTCCCCTGTTTCCCTCCCCTTCCTCTGTTTGAAACAGAGTATTCCATCGCCATCTCCAATCCCCTCGCCTCCCTTCAGGCGAAGCCCAGCAACAAAGCTCTCCCATCGCCGCCCTTTCCTCCCCCTCGCCTGCATCCTATCACCCATCGCCGGCAGCCCTACCCGATCTCCGACCGATCTCCGCCCGCAGACCGCCGCAGTCGACTCCCGGACTTCCTCCGCCTCCCACGGCGTTCACATCACCGGAGACCGCTGGAGATGGCCCTCGTGCCGCTGATTTGACGGCAGCAGCCTCCATCCAGCGATGGCGACGCTCCGACGTCCTCCTCGCTCCTTCACCTGCAACCACAGCAAGAGGAGAAGCTTGTATAAGGTTGGTATATATTGTGTTGGGTTAGTAAATTGAGATGTTAGTGTATACGTTGTTAGGGTTCCTGTGAAGAGTTAATGAAGTGGGATGTTATGTTAAATGTTAGCCTCTGTTGTTAAGTTCCAAATATTAAGAATACGTAGTATCATGTTAGGGAGAGCCACATGAATAGTTGGAGGTGTTATAATTATTATATAGAGATAGTTATAAAGGTTATTATATTAGGAGATGATATATTAGTCGCAGTATAATTTTTATAAGTTATTTTATATCTATTAAGTGCTAACATCATATGAGTTATGATATTGGGACTTTTGATAACACTATATTAACTAAGTAAGACTTTAATGTTATTAGCTATCGCGGTTAACTTAGATAACCATCATATGAGTTATGATATTGGGACTTTTGATAACACTATATTAACTAAGTAAGACTTTAATGTTATTAGCTATCGCGGTTAACTTAGATAACTTGAATGAATGTCGTAGATATAGAACGTCTTCTTTGTGACCCGTTACTTTTTCCGGGCCGACGCCGTTACCTTGCACGCTACCGGAATTCAACCCCTGACGTCGCTACCCGACGTCAGTGTAGCTCTCGCGTCGTGTGAGGGTATAATTCTGAACCGTAGGAACCCCACCAATTTTGCATGCTAATCAAGATAAAAACTGTGTTTCTACTGCTTTGTAACTCACTAATCCAAGATAATAATACGGGACTGTAGGCTGGTGTTGGACTGAGCGTGGGAGCTCTGGACGTTATGATATGTGGTTGGACTTTGAGATTGCGATACCAGCATGTATATCAGGCAAGTGAAACTTGCATCTCTTGATTTAGGCCATGTTTTAGGCCATTACCTTGTTTTAGCGTAAAAGAGACTAGACAGTGAAATGATAGCTGTCTGGACGCTTTTGATCTAGCTTGACAACGAAGCTAGATCCGTCATCCTCATCATGCTTGTATGTCACGTTTAAATTCAATTAACGGTACGCAATTATCTGTTCATATCATCCCTGCATCCTTGCCTGTCATGTTTAAATTCTATTAACGGTATGCAATTATCTGTTCATGTCATTGCATTCTTTAAGTGCTGTTGTGATTGTGTAGCTTCGCTACAATACTTGTGTTCCTGGCTCGTGACCAGAAGCGAGCATAATGAGTTGCTAACCCCAACGCTCGATATATTGAATTGTGAACTAAGAACAAGCTCCCGTGCGGGGCAACCCTGGCTCACTTGCTGGGCTCATGTTCAGGGACCATGGCTTGTTTACGTGTGGGATGGGGTGAGGGTTAAGCGGCCAGGCAACTGGGGGTCTGTTTGATCAACAACTGCAGTTGTAAGGCGTAAACTCTTTGGGGTGGGGTAGTGTTTAGTGCCGATCGGTCTGAATGTTGTACCATTCAGCGAAGGGCGTAAACATCTACAAACAACAGTGAAACGTGATTTGTGTTTAGTGCCGATCGGTCTGAATGTTGTACCATTCAGCGAAGGGCGTAAACACCTACAAAATGTGAATTGATTGAGATTGTTAGTAGCTTGGCTGCCCTTGTCTTGTTCCGTTAATTGTTCTCTTGTACTTATTGTTCACCATGTCTTGATTGTGCACTCATTTTATAACTGCCATGTCATGCATACTATAACTGCTAGGTTGCTAGTTGCCTTACTTTCAGTTTCCTTGCCCAAGTCTTTTAGACTTGCTGACATGTGCCCCTTTTCTCTTTTGGGTGTCACATGTTAGATTGTGAGCCAGAGTTGGTCGTTGAGGACGCGCAGGTTGCAGGTGTTGAGTTCGAGGACATAGGAGACCAGTCCTAGAGCTCCTTCTAGCTATGGTTGTTTTCTGCTTAGTCGTTGTTAGGCTGTCGGTGCGTAGCACCTCTCATTTCTTGTTGATGTTATGTATTATGTTGGCCATGCCTTAGGCCTCTTTTTGGTCTCTTGTACTTCCTTTTTGATTCTTCTTTTAGCCTGGTGGCTTTTTTGTGATGTTGAAATTTATTGTGGACATTCTGAGATTGAATATTTTACCTCTCTCTTTCCTTATTATTATTGTTGTTCCGTGTCGCGATTGCAAGGACCTGCAGTTTTAAATTTGATATCTTATACGCTTATCAGACTGCAGCTTCACAGCTCCACGTCTGAGCGGACCTCCTCACGTCTCGCCTTCCATTTTAGGGAAGCGGGGCGTGACAGGTTTTATTGGTGGCCCATGCAGGTCCATTTGCAAATGCGAACTATCAGAACAACGATAATAATTATAGAATGTCCATTAAATAAATTAAAACATCCAAGTCACAAGTCTTGAGTCTAGTTCTAATCGTTTTCCTTGTCACTAGATGATAGGAAGACTTAGTTAGACGTCTGTGGTTGCTAGTTAGAGGTCCCTGATTGTTAGTTAGACTCCATGCTAGAAATTGATTTAACTGTCTTAGGAACTACCTTAGTGGTTCTTGCCTAGCCCTGACCATATTAGACTTCTAGGATTTCTTTAGCCGTTCGCTTGGGTTCATCAATTTCGGGCCCAACAGAACATGATCTTGATTCTCTTAGGACCGTCACTGAGGTCTCTAATATATATATTCTAACTCATTGGAAAGATTTAGTGTTAAGTTTCCCTCGACCTTTAGTCAACCTGATAATTAGAACCCACTGATTCAATCTTTTACTGATCATTACACTTCGGTGTTGTCTGCCGTAGATTTCTCTCGTAGTTTTCTTGAATCGTAATTTAGGTGTATTCATCACACAACCACATACCTTGCTCTCGATTCACATGACCACCTCATTACGATTATCGTGGATCTTTCAAATCCTCTCCGTTGCAAACCTGATTCTTTCAAAGTCATTTTCGAATTTTTCCTTATTAAAAGTTTTCACTCAATTTAAATTTCGTTTAAACCCACTTCTTGTATATTTCCTTTACTTCCAGTTGAGTTAAAAGTCATTCTTAGATTTTGAAGTCTATGTGGTCGTAATTTTAAATTTCTATCTTGTAACTATTTTCTAACCCGTATCTTTCGCATTTGATTTTAAAACTCTGTTATTTTGGAAGTTCGATATACCATCTTTTTCTAAAACTACGAACTTCATTTTATCCTTTTACTATATATACTTTAGCATATCCTCCAAGATAAATAGAACTTCAATTATATTTTTATATATCCGTCCTAGGTTCGTTGTACCCGTACTTTAAAACCCTTGCATAAAACAGTTTCTTTTTGGCAAATCTTGGTTCTTCTAAAAGTAGTTTCACTATTGATTATTTTAAATTTTTCCATAGCTTAAAGACTTTGAAAGCATTTAACATGAGCTTAAATTCTTCAGTTAATTTAATTTCATTCTTTGAATTTCAAAATTTTTGCCGAAATTATATTAAATTACTGTCGTATAATATTTTCTAAAACTACGTCCTTAATGTTCGTGCGAATGTTTTATTCTTCCTTATAATGTTTTTCAATAAGCTGATAAACCGTTTTTCTTGTTATATATATTCGACTCAAACTTATTTCGAACAACTCATTTTATCGACCGGTTCGTACTCCTCATTTAAACTTATATCTTTTATACACTGTTTCCCATGTATCCTAAATGGAGCATCATTACATCGTTACACGACCATTCTCATGCTTTCCGATCCTTCTATTCGTTACGCTTTTGATTACAGTTTCTTTCCTTTTGTCTAGCCAATAGAGCTTGTCGTCGCCCGTGTCAACCTTAGTATAGTTTGGTGGGCCCCATTAGCGTAATTTGATGTGTCGTCATAGTGTATTAAATTCCATGATGCATATGAAGTTGTTTGTGGTTGGTATTGGTATGTTGTGTGTAGGTAGTTATGTATTAGCTGCATGAGTATAAGTGTGATATACATATGATAATGGGATTATAATTATTGATTGGTATTACTTGTTTTTATGAGATGTCGTATGCGTGTATACCATGAGGTATACCCGACTACTGCATATCTTAACTAATGGATGAAGTAAATGTATTGATGTACCAATTATTGATGGATGGATATGGTACGAATATATGATGCATGTATGTGACCATACGATGACAGCATTTATTAGGGAGAGTATTGTAATTATAGGTGTGCTGAGGTTTGTAATAATATCATGGTATATGAAGTGATTGAAATATGTGATATTACCTGATTAGATATTAAGGGTGTTTGACATTTTGATATGTATATGGTTATGTTGGTAGACGTGTATGCATTAGGTAGTATTGGTATAAGTATGGATGCTGTGTTATGTATATGGAATTATTCTGCTATGCATTTGAGCCTCACTCAAGCTTGAGTGGGTATACTCTATGTACATTGGTGTATTGTATGTGGTTGGTGTATAGCGATGGATGATATATGTATAATGTTTGGATTGTTTGTGCCTGGTTGTGTTACGCACACAATTGTGGGTGGCTATACCAATATATAGTTATATGAGTTGGTCTTGTAGTATAGTTATTCACTAAGGACTTGGTTGCGTGAATATATGTGTGCTAGCTAAGCTAAGCGTGTATATGTGCTGAGTATATAGTGGTATATATGAATGTTACATTAGCGTGCGTGGATGTGCACCATGCACGGGTAAGTATATGATAGTTATAGGAATTGGTGACTATGGTATGTGTGGTGTGTCGTGATTATAGCTATAGGACTATATATGAAGTGATAATATGGTGAAATGTGTGCATGCATTTGAATGACTATAAATTGTGAAATTATAATGATGGTGAATGTATATTAGATGTGGTGAACTTGTTTTAATAATGGTATGGTGTGATTACACATATTGGTTGTTTGGTATTGGATGTGCACTAGGAGATATAGGGAGTGGTGTATCCTTATTATTTGGTTCATAGGTAGTTATCTAAATGTGGCGTGAACTATTTAGTTGTTTGTGAGTATATGCACCATGGTAGGTGATAAGTATTTAATAGTTCTATAAGGATGTTGTGACTATATGAATGATTGAAATACGTGTATGAAATTGTCTGGCTATGATAGGTATAGGAGTATAATGTGCGTGAATAAATACATGATTGTGGAATAAATGATTGACTATCTAGTGCATATAAGCGTTTGAAATGACTATACGTGGTTGAATGATAATGTGATATTGATTGGGGTAGTTACTAGATCGACTAGATGTGTTAGAAAGTCCGAGGACGGACTCTATCCTAAGGTGGGTAGGATGTAACGGCCGGTACTCGCTATTCGTCATACGGCTGTGCGTATAGTAATTTCGAGTACCCGAATGGTTTTGTGCTTGGTATGTGAGTCGTGTCGTTGAGTTGATAGGGCCGTAGCACCTTGGTTGCATCCTTAGCAAGCCACCCCCGACGTGTGCCCAACTTGGAATTACGATCGCATTTGGACCCCGTATCCTTTATACGCTTTACGTGCACGTAGTCTTGTTCGTGCACGTAATTATTTTAGATCTTGTCCGTATCCAAACCCTATGGCGTGAAATGTCGTTGTGTACGTCTCTGAGAGTATTAAATAGTGGCACTAATTTGGAACAACGTTTCTCGAGTCGTTTTCCCACAATTTAATCTTATTCGATGAGACGTTGCGATTTTCACTTTTGACGGGAGACGTTTCTATTTTTAGTTTCGTCGTCCGACGTCGAAATTGTGATCCGTCTTCTCTGCCTACTTTCTCTCGTCGTCCCGGTCACCCCAGTATTTATTTCACGATTTTAGGGCCCCGTTTGACCCACTTTCACTATCTTGCCCACCCTATTATATTTCGTCCTAAGTCTTGGGATTTTTCTCTAGGTAATAATTATTAGAATCTTAATCTACTTTAAACCCTAGCCTTTTGTTTGTCTTGGCCGAACCCTATTGGAGACCTACCCCCTGTAGCAAGAGTGAGAGTAGGGGAGGCTTACAAAGTTAAAGTTATTATACTAGCTATTATTTTTGGAACCTAGGCAGCCCAACAGGTAACCTAAAAGACCTAGGGCCCAACCCACGTATTATCAAGCCCCTCCCCTATTTAATAGGCAAGTAGGTTATCTTTCTCTCAGAAAACATCCCAGCCGCCGCCATCATCTCTTTTTCCCCGACGTCGCGTGTAACCCAGCGCCGTAACTCCTCACCACCGACTTCCTCCCTCGCCTACGCCGGCCTCGACGCATCCCCGACCTGACCCCCTCACCGGATCCCCCGCCATCTAGTCCTCCCCCACGACGACTTTCCTCCGGCGGCAGCTTCGCAGCGCCCCCTCGCAACCCAACGACGCCGGCGATCTCCTCCGCAGCCCACAACAGCGTCGCCCCGACCTCACAACGCCTTCGACCCCCGTCAGCCCTTCCTCACCGTAGATGCATGTGCTCCGCCGTGCGAGCCCCTTGATCGCCGGAAACCACTCTCCACACCAGCTTCCCCTGTTTCCCTCCCCTTTCTCTGTTTGAAACAGAGTATTCCATCGCCATCTCCAATCCCCTCGCCTCCCTTCAGGCGAAGCCCAGCAACAAAGCTCTCCCATCGCCGCCCTTTCCTCCCCCTCGCCTGCATCCTATCACCCATCGCCGGCAGCCCTACCCGATCTCCGACCGATCTCCGCCCACAGACCGCCGCAGTCGACTCCCGGACTTCCTCCGCCTCCCACGGCGTTCACATCACCGGAGACCACTGGAGATGGCCCTCGTGCCGCTGATTTGACGGCAGCAGCCTCCATTCAGCGATGGCGACGCTCCGACGTCCTCCTCGCTCCTTCACCTGCAACCACAGCAAGAGGAGAAGCTTGTATAAGGTTGTTATATATTGTGTTGGGTTAGTAAATTGAGATGTTAGTGTATACGTTGTTAGGGTTCCTGTGAAGAGTTAATGAAGTGGGATGTTATGTTAAATGTTAGCCTCTGTTGTTAAGTTCCAAATATTAAGAATACGTAGTATCATGTTAGGGAGAGCCACATGAATAGTTGGAGGTGTTATAATTATTATATAGAGATAGTTATAAAGGTTATTATATTAGGAGATGATATATTAGTCGCAGTATAATTTTTATAAGTTATTTTATATCTATTAAGTGCTAACATCATATGAGTTATGATATTGGGACTTTTGATAACACTATATTAACTAAGTAAGACTTTAATGTTATTAGCTATCGCGGTTAACTTAGATAACTTGAATGAATGTCGCAGATATAGAACGTCTTCTTTGTGACCCGTTACTTTTTTCGGGCCGACGCCGTTACCTTGCACGCTACCGGAATTCAACCCCTGACGTCGCTACCCGACGTCAGTGTAGCTCTCGCGTCGTGTGAGGGTATAATTCTGAACCGTAGGAACCCCACCAATTTTGCATGCTAATCAAGATAAAAACTGTGTTTCTACTGCTTTGTAACTCACTAATCCAAGATAATAATACGGGACTGTAGGCTGGTGTTGGACTGAGCGTGGGAGCTCTGGACGTTATGATATGTGGTTGGACTTTGAGATTGCGATACCAGCATGTATATCAGGCAAGTGAAACTTGCATCTCTTGATTTAGGCCATGTTTTAGGCCATTACCTTGTTTTAGCGTAAAAGAGACTAGACAGTGAAATGATAGCTGTCTGGACGCTTTTGATCTAGCTTGACAACGAAGCTAGATCCGTCACCCTCATCATGCTTGTATGTCACGTTTAAATTCAATTAACGGTACGCAATTATCTGTTCATATCATCCCTGCATCCTTGCCTGTCATGTTTAAATTCTATTAACGGTACGCAATTATCTGTTCATGTCATTGCATTCTTTAAGTGCTGTTGTGATTGTGTAGCTTCGCTACAATACTTGTGTTCCTGGCTCGTGACCAGAAGCGAGCATAATGAGTTGCTAACCCCAACGCTCGATATATTGAATTGTGAACTAAGAACAAGCTCCCGTGCGGGGCAACCCTGGCTCACTTGCTGGGCTCATGTTCAGGGACCCTGGCTTGTTTACGTGTGGGATGGGGTGAGGGTTAAGCGGCCAGGCAACTGGGGGTCTGTTTGATCAACAACTGCAGTTGTAAGGCGTAAACTCTTTGGGGTGGGGTAGTGTTTAGTGCCGATCGGTCTGAATGTTGTACCATTCAGCGAAGGGCGTAAACATCTACAAACAACAGTGAAACGTGATTTGTGTTTAGTGCCGATCGGTCTGAATGTTGTACCATTCAGCGAAGGGCGTAAACACCTACAAAATGTGAATTGATTGAGATTGTTAGTAGCTTGGCTGCCCTTGTCTTGTTCCGTTAATTGTTCTCTTGTACTTATTGTTCACCATGTCTTGATTGCGCACTCATTTTATAACTGCCATGTCATGCATACTATAACTGCTAGGTTGCTAGTTGCCTTACTTTCAGTTTCCTTGCCCAAGTCTTTTAGACTTGCTGACATGTGCCCCTTTTCTCTTTTGGGTGTCACATGTTAGATTGTGAGCCAGAGTTGGTCGTTGAGGACGTGCAGGTTGCAGGTGTTGAGTTCGAGGACATAGGAGACCAGTCCTAGAGCTCCTTCTAGCTGTGGTTGTTTTCTGCTTAGTCGTTGTTAGGCTGTCGGTGCGTAGCACCTCTCATTTCTTGTTGATGTTATGTATTATGTTGGCCATGCCTTAGGCCTCTTTTTGGTCTCTTGTACTTCCTTTTTGATTCTTCTTTTAGCCTGGTGGCTTTTCTGTGATGTTGAAATTTATTGTGGACATTCTGAGATTGAATATTTTACCTCTCTCTTTCCTTGTTATTATTGTTGTTCCGTGTCGCGATTGCAAGGACCTGCAGTTTTAAATTTGATATCTTATACGCTTATCAGACTGCAGCTTCACAGCTCCACGTCTGAGCGGACCTCCTCACGTCTCGCCTTCCATTTTAGGGAAGCGGGGCGTGACAGGTAGATTGCCTCAAGTTAAACATTTTCGTGTTTTCGGCGCAAAATGTTTTATTAAAAACACATATGATAATTTGGACAAGTTTGATCCGAGATCGGATGAGGGAATATTTGTTGGGTATTCCTCACGTAGCAAAGCCTACCGGATATACAACAAAAGATCCTCTACGATCGAGGAATCACTTCATGTCTCTTTTAATGAGAATTTTACTACTTCTAGAATTTCAAATGATAATGATTCTATGGATGTTTTATGTGATTCGTTTGAAAATTCTAAGTCTATTGATTCAATTGATTCTATTGATACTAACCCGACTAATGAAGTTGTTGAGAATGTGCCTAGTGATCAAGGTATTCCCAAGCGGCTTCATACCGTTCGCGACCATCCCCATGAGCAAGTCATTGGCAATATTGATGATAGTGTTAAGACGAGATCTCAAGTCCACCACTTCGCCAATTGTGCCTTTGCCTCATCGATAGAGCCAAAGAATATAGTTGAAGCGTGTGAAGATAGTGCTTGGATCCTTTCCATAGAGGAGGAACTCATTCAATTCGAGAGGAATGAGGTATGGGAGCTTGTTCCTTTGCCATCGAAGAACCACACCGTCATAGGGACAAAGTGGATCTTCAAGAACAAAACCGACGAAAATCAAGTCGTCGTCCGGAACAAAGCTCGGTTAGTTGCTCAAGGCTATCGCCAAGAGGAAGGTATCGATTTCGAAGAATCCTTCGCTCCGGTAGCTAGATTAGAATCAATTAGACTTTTATTGTCTTATGCATGCCATAAAAATTTTAAGTTATTTCAAATGGATGTTAAAAGTGCATTTTTAAACGGAGATGTTGTTGAGGAAGTTTACGTTTCTCAACCTCCGGGCTTCATAAATGAAAAATTTCCAAATCATGTTTTTAAACTAAAGAAAGCTCTTTATGGTTTGAGACAAGCTCCTCGAGCTTGTTATGATCGCCTAAAGAATTTTCTTTTGGATTTGAATTTTAAAATGGGCGAAGCCGATTCTACACTTTTTGTTAAGCATCCGAATAATGATATTTTATTAGTTCAAATTTATGTTGATGATATCATTTTCGGTGCTACTAACTTCACTCTTTGCGAAGAGTTTTCTAATGTTATGAAGGAACAATTTGAGATGAGCCACATGGGCGAACTCAAATATTTCTTAGGTCTCCAAATTCGCCAATTGAACGATGCAATCTTCATCCACCAAACGAAGTATACGGTGGAGTTGCTTAAGCGATTTGGAATGGAGATTGCTTCCGGGAAAAAGACTCCAATGAGCACGACTACGCATCTTGACAAGGATACGGGCGGTAAGGATGTAGACATTCGTCTATATCGAGGTATGATAGGTAGTTTACTTTATCTTACCGCAAGTAGGCCCGATATTATGTTTGCCGTATGCATATGTGCTCGTTATCAGTCTCAACCTAAGGAGTCTCACTTAGTAGCGGTAAAACGTATTTTCCGTTATCTAAGTTATACACTTGATTTTGGATTACTTTATCCAAAATCTAGCACGTATGAGTTAGTCTCATACAGTGATGCCGATTATGCGGGATGCAAATCCGACAGGAAAAGTACTAGTGGCACTTGCCATTTTCTAGGAAATTCTATTGTCTCTTGGTTTTCCAAGAAGCAAAATTCCGTATCACTTTCAACCACCGAGGCGGAATATATTGCCGTCGGTGCCTCTTGTGCCCAGGTTCTTTGGATGAGACACACTTTGAAGGATTTTGGTATTCACTGTGATACTAGCCCTATCATGGTGGATAACCAAAGTGCTATCTGTCTTTCAAAGAATCCGGTGCACCATTCTCGATCTAAACACATAGATGTCCGACACCACTTTTTAGATGATCATGTTGCTAAAAAGGATATCATTTTAGTGTACGTTGGACCCAAAAGCAAATCGCCGATATTTTCACGAAACCCCTAAAGGAGGACTCCTTTGTGCGGTTACGTCGAGAATTGGGGATTATGGGTGAATCCGAGATATAGGATTCATATTTCATTCAATTATCTTGCATACTATTATATTTCGCGATATTTCGTTCATGCTAGATTTATTGAATTTTTGGGATTTTATGTGATATGTTTGAATTTGTGCTCGAATTCGTATTTGAATGTCGTATTTAAGATTTCGACGTTTTATGGGGTAATTTAGATGACTAATGAGAGTGTTAAGATGTTTCATCCAAGTGGTTTGTGAAGAGAAATCAATTATCAATTTTTGGACTCTTCAAGTCGGTTTCAGTTCATTAGTCAACCGACTAGATGCTCATCTAGTCGGTCAGCTAGTGAACTCAGACCGACTAGTTCAAGCTTTCATCCATCTCTTATCTTTTTCTTTCTTTAGTCGGTCACAGTACACTTACCGACCGACTAGATTGAAAACTAGTCGGTCAGTGAATATACTGCGACCGACTAAATCTAGCCCTAAAAATCCCTGTTTGCCTCTGTTTCGACTTAGTCGGTTCAAGCTCATTGACCGACCGACTAGATCGTAATCTAGTCGGTCAGTGCTTGAACTGTGACCGACTAAGTGTGTTAGGGCAAATGTGTCTTTTCGCTTTCCAGACCGACTTATCTCTATCTTATTCGACTAAAATTCATTTTAGTCGGTCTTATTCTCTCCTCCAGCCCGATAACTCCCAAAACCCTCTCGTGCCCCTTCAACTTCCGTCGATCTCCGGCCTGTTTCCCGTCCATCCGCCGCCGCCGATCGGTCTTCTAGGTATCCCTCCTCCTCCTCCTTGGTCGATCTCCAATTCTAGGGTTCGATCTTGGCCGATTTCTCCTCTAGGGTTCTAGGTTTTTTTTGTAGTTCTTGTGTTAGGGCTTGTTGATTGTGCTTCTAGGGTTTGATCACTTCGATTTTTCAGCTCTAGGGTTTGTGTAGCTTCGGTTGCTTGTACTCGTCGTGCCACGATCATGGCAAAGACGCGGATCCCTATCACTTCATCTGGGGCTTCCCCAATGAGTGTAGAGCCTTCTAACCCTAGGAATCCCTCTAAGCCCAAGCATCGTGCTAAATCTACCCAAGCTTCTCCGTCTTCGCCTCCTCTGAAGAAGCAGAGGACGGCGACGGTCAAACCCCGAAAATCTAAGTCTAAAAAGCCCATACTCCACTCTCCCTCGACTCCTCCTGATTCCGATACTGAGTTTATCCCTGAGGATGAGTCTGGCCATAGGGAACCTACTCCTCCACTTCTTCCTAGGACTCTCCAGCCTAAGGGAAAGGGCCCAATGCCAGCGGGTGGTGTTGACATATCGTTGTGTCGCGACGACCCTATGTGTCTAGCGGCCTACAACCGTATTGAACACTGCCCGATGCTATTGGAGCACTATGTTCAGTTTTCAGATTTCCTTGGCTTAGCTGACCTCCTCTCCCATAGTGGCCTACTTGATTATCTTCGTTTTGACCCCAAGGCGAATCCCAGACCATATCCTCGCCTGGTCAAATTATTCTACGCCAATCGTGTTCGGGGCATGTACGATGAGAGTCCCAGGCTGCTCCCGCAGACCCTGCTGCACACCCTGCCGAGCCTGCTGCCGACCCTGTCGACCCTGTGGCCCCTCAGCCTGTTCCTGACGTTTCCGTTGCTCCTGACACTTCTGTCCCCACCTCTGTCAGTGTCGAGAGTACTTTTGCTGAGCCCACTTCCACCACTGTCACCACTTCCGAGGCTGTCCCCACCACTCCCGCTGCCACCCCTGGCCCTCTGTCCGTGGAGCCTCTTTGCTCCGCACTCCCCGAGCGCCCGCCGACCATTGTCGAGAGTAGAGAGCCCTCGTTTGCCGCGGTCGTGGAGACCATGGCTAGCATGATCTCCGCTGGGATTGCGCCTTTTGGTCCACACAGTTCCGCCCCAGCGGTAGAGTCCTCTGTCTCCACAGCCGCCGTATTCTCCGAGAGCGTCGTGGCGTCTGTCCACACTTCTGGGCCACTGACCTCTCCTGCCACCTCGTTGCCACTTTTGCACGCTTCCTTTGCTGCCGCTGCCTCTACTTCTCACCAGCCGGTGTACCGGCCTCACACCGAGGCCAGGCCCACATTTGCTGGCGCGGCACCTTTTGTCCCCTTCCCTGCTGAGCCCGTTACATACTCCACTCGCGTACGCCAGCCCCGCCCTGCGCAGCCTAGACCGGTGTGTCCCTCTGCACCACCCCCGCCCGACACTGTACTGCAGATCATACGTGCTCTTGAGTTGGCGGTGAGTGGTCTTAGAGGTGACCTTAGGACCCTGTCCTCCACCGTCTCTACGATGGCTGGACACTTTGACCTGATCCCTCAGATCCACTACTGCCTGACACAGATCTTAGAGCGTCTTCCGCGCGTACCCCCACCCACCCAGCAGGTTCCCACACACACTTCCACACACACTAGACCTGCTTCCACTTCCACGCCCACCCCAGCTCAGCAGCCTACACCACCACCACCACCACCTCCGCCTCAGGACGGAGACGGCGCAGCACCACCTTCCTAGGCACCCTTGATGCCATCGATTCCTTTTGCTGTTGTGCTGCCCGTTTCTGCTGGGTCCTGATGCCTTTTTGTCCACCCCCCTCCCCTCACTTATTTTGGGATTCTCATTTTGCCGTATCTTTATAAATCTTTTTTGGGAGAGAGGGAGAGCTTTTGGTGCCTCATTTATACTCGTATCACTCATATCTGTGCATGCATCATATCCGCATCATATTTTCATTTCTTTATTTTTCGTTTTATTATCTTTTTTCTTCCCATCATGCATGCATCCTCACTTGCCCCTCTCATTACTTGTCTCTCTGTGTGCCACACTTTGCACATTGAGGACACTGTGCAGTTTAGCTTGGGGGAGTGAGTTCTCACGTTCTTTTTCGTTTTGCCACCTTTATTTTTAGTTTTTCACGCCACTTTCCGCTTTTGCACTTATTTTCACTTATCATTTTTTCTCATTTTACCATGCATCACGTTTTTCTTATTTCTCTGCGTGCCGCATTGCATAGTTTTATTTTTCTTATCTTTATTTCTTTCTTTTTTCATCTCATGCTAGAGATGAATTTTCTGTGATGATGTCTACGTAGAGTTAGCTTATTCTATATGCATGCTATATTTGTCATGTCTTAGATTTTATTTCTGATATCACATGCTATGACTTGCTTGCATTTAGAAATAGTAACCCACACTTTTTCCACATGAAAATGGATGAAGTTTTATTATTAGCTGAGCCTGAATATTCATATGTATGCTATCACAGAAAACACACCAAGATTCACGCATTGAATGCCTATATCTGGAGTACTGATTTCTTTTCCTATATCACTTCTATATGCATGAATTTTACACTTCACTTCGGGATGATTGAATGATGTTAGCTATGATATATCTGGATTAGTTAGCTTTTTTTTGTGATCGAAACTGAGTAGATTAGATTACCCTGCTGAAGTTGTCGTGCGTGTCTTATAGAGTGAACCGAGAGTTATATATATTTCTTTCTCCACAAATCTTGAACATCATTTCCCTACTTTTAAAAATCATTGGTGAATCTCCCCTTAGTGATTCTATTTTATGGCATTTCCCCCGCTATTAATTCCTAGCTCCAAATCCCTTCTTCTAAAAAAAATAAAAAAAATAAAAGAGAGAACAACATTCTTGTATATCATTATCTCTCTCTGAGTTGGGATCATTGTGTATATATTGCTTATTGAAAAAAAAAGAGAAAAGAGGAAAAATCCTCAATAAAAGATCCCATCTCACTTTCTTTCTTTCTTCTTTCTCTTCTTTGCTTTTGGAGCTATATAAAAATGGGGATGTAAATATTTTTGTGCCACCACGCTTATAGATAAGCTTGGGGGAGGGGATCCATTGATGTGTGAGAGAGTGACTACTTGACATTGCACGACAACCTAGGCTAAGTAATATTCTATACTCGGTGAGATTGTTTCTAGCTTTACGAAATCCAGAAATCTAAGCCTAGCGTTCATTTCAAGAAATCCAAACTTTTCTATTCTCTCTATTCTATAGTGTGATACTCTTATACTCCAGATAGAAAGCGTTCAATTGAAAAGTGTGTGATCTGTGATTTGTATACCGCTTTAAATGATTCAGGCAATGTTAATTTTAAAATCATTCCGTTCTTCATGATTATATCGTTGTTCGTGAGTTTTCTATTTCTATTTGCACTATTATACTATGATATCAAAATAAGATTCTTTGACATGTATTTCTCATTCGGTGCATGCTATAAGAGTAAGTGAAACCCACGTCCTGAGAAAATGATCTAGCATCCTACCTCTTCGCTTCTTTCTTTCATCTTTATTTTCATTTGGTTTTCATTCTTCTCCGTTTTTCATTTTTTTTCGTTTTTCGCCGTTTTCGTTTTCCGAATCCACCGGGTTCGCCTTTTACTTATCTTCCTCGAGGACGAGTAAGAGGCAAGCTTGGGGGATTTTGATCACTCCTTATTTTACACCTTTTTTTCGTGTATTTGCATGACATTTAGATCGCCCAAATCATGTTTTTCACGACATATCGACGATATTGCGATGCTTTTCACGATTTGTTGTTTTTGTCGCATTTCAGGTGATTTGGCGCGATTTGGAGTGATCTCGAGACGCGCTTACTCTAGACGGCCACCGACGACCTCCCCGAGGGATATTTTGCTGTTGGAGAGGAGCGGAAGAAGAATGGACGTCGCAGGAGCGACGAGGAGGCCAAAACAATCAGATTGGGCATCTTTTGTGTCCCACTCGGCCGAGTGGAGGAGCCACTCGGCCGACCAGCGAGACACTGCTCGGCCGACCCGTTCAGACACGATTTCCATGTGTACTCGGCCGAGCGTCGGAGTCCACATCGGCCGAGTGACGATACCATGTCCGCCCGAGTGGCGCCCAGACGAAGCCCCTCCAAAATATCGAAGTTTCTGTTTTTCGGCCACCTGAGCTTCAGAAGACCCACTCGACCGAGTGGCAAACCACGTCCGCCCGAGTGCAGTGAAGCCATCGGCCGAGTGACGACAACTCACTCGGCCGAGCCGCCTCCGAACTGAAGACTCCCGAGACCCCTGACTTACTGGAAAATTACAGGGTTTTCACTCGGCCGAGCGACTTTTGTCACTCGGCCGAGTGCGATGCGCTGCCTGTAGCGAAATTTGCGGAAAACAGGCTGTGCAGGGGCGTTTTGGTCAGGATTTTTGGACGATTTTTGGGGCTATTTAAGCCCTGTTTTTACCCTAGTTTTAGGAGCCATCTCTTAGATTTTTTGCAGCTTTTTGAGATTACTTTTTAGCTTTATTATTTGTGATTGGAGAAGAGGAAAAACTTGGACTTTTGTTGGAATAATTAAAGAACTACATTGGTTTGCATCTCTCTTCCCCAAAAACTCTATTTTTATTGTTTATATCATTGTTGTGATGAATTCCATTGCCTATTTCATTGATTATTTTTGTGCTATTGCTATGATTTGTGAGTAGTCTCCACGTCTTGGGGCGTGGGGATGAACCCTACAAGCCCAATTTCGTATTTGTGATAAATTGGTAGAAATTGTGCTAGAATCAATAATTAGAGATTAGATTGGGATCGAATTACTACGGATAGCTAGGTATTCATATCAATTGGGATTTGCAAGAGATTGGATCCCAATTTGATAGGAAGCCCTAGAAATCCGAATTGGGTTGGAGTCGGATTTTCGAAGTATCGGTTTGCAAGAGATTGGACCGATACTAGGATCTCCGGTTGCAATTCCGTGCCGATACCCGTTTGCAAGAGATTGGACGGGTAGGAACTATCCTAATTTAGATTTTGGACCGAGTTTGCAAGAGATTGGGCTCGGTGCGCAATTGGACGATGATGTTGATCCTAATGCTAGCTTTCCTAGGCTAGAGTTTGCAAGAGATTGGACCCGACCCTAGGATAGCTATAGACCGGCAACAGCGCGAGAGCGTGAGCTTGGTTCCACATTTAGTTGCAACTAGTTCATCCAAATTCTCATTCTAGCAATTTTGATACCGACGAACCACATTTATGAAATACGGTGAGTAGCGGGAATTCCCCATTCTCTAGACGTTCTTTATTTGATTTGATATTTCGCACATTTGTCTGACGATTGTGACAGGATCGCCCAAGGCAATTCTCTCTATTCTTAAATAGCCAGGTTGATTAGGAGCAAGCACGGTCATTCGTCCTGCCTGTGTTCGATACCCGCTCGCCGCTATACCGTGCGCTTGCGGTAAAACTACAACCGTTCTTTGGGTGTACGTCCCTGAGCGATCACTTGTAGGGCATTACAGGAGTTGCGTTGGGAGGACATGGAGCTTGATTGATCATGGTCTTGAGGAGCTCAAGGTCTGCTTGGATTTAGGATTTTGGTTCAGTTATGATGAGATCCCTGAGCTCTATAATACTCTGCCGGCCCTTGAACTGTGCTATTCTATGAGCCAGATGTTCCTCAAACTCTAGCGATCGGGATTCTGTCACCTCTGCTACTTCATCATCTTCTCTTGTCGCAAACTGGAAGATTTCTAGTCATGGTGACTTTTCTTTGTTTTTTGGTTTATTGGGTATTTGTTTTCAAAGTATATTGGATTGATGCATTGGACTGAAGCCTGGAAATTGATCGGGTATTTTGATACTGAGCATTGAATCAATGGATCAC
This sequence comes from Scilla litardierei, assembly GCA_030789695.1. Lineage (NCBI taxonomy): Eukaryota > Viridiplantae > Streptophyta > Magnoliopsida > Asparagales > Asparagaceae > Scilla > Scilla litardierei. The sequence goes on along the minus strand of CM061134.1, from coordinate 83,940,645 downwards.
TGATATTGAAACAAGACCCTCTGTTGGGAGATATGTGACTAATAAATCATAATATATAAAATTAGAATCGAGACATTCTAAATTGAGGGAATAATCATAATTTATGTTGCACTTGAAAACTGCTTCTCCTCGCCCTTGTAAGTAGTTGCGAGCAAGCGACGGCGAGGTGCTTTGCAGTGAAATTAACAGAAAATGTAGAGAGACAAATGAGGTGAAGGTTATATAAAGTACAAAAATGAAACTAATATTGGTGACTTAATAAATATCAAGATTTTAGTGTGGTTAATTCATTAATGTGGTGAAATCATAAGTACACATGGTGCATCTAACAGCACTCTTATCTAATTTATGAGTGATTCTATATACACTCCTACTCATAGCGGTGTATGTACCTTCTATTTTACAAAATTGGAAAAACTATCAACTCATTTGTCAACTCACTTTTTTCTTTTCTATTTTAGGTAAAATTTGGCACTAAAAGTTATATACACCCCCTACTTTAGGGGTGTATATAGCACATACCCTAATTTATTCCAGTGTAATGCATGATCTTCCGTTGGGGTGGCAAAATGAAGCCTATCCGGTCTGAACCTGGCCTCTTTAACTACGAACGGGTAGATGGCTAACCGGATCGGATTGCATCTGGTTCGACCCGGCCGACCTGGATAAAATCCAGTTCGGCTTTGGTTTTGACATGTTCACCCGGATTGACCCGGATCACAAAGTGTAAAAGAAATAAATAAATTAAATACATTATCGTAATAAGTGGTTCTATAGCTCGGTTACTTGGCATTTTGTGCATGCATAAGATATGTCTTAGGATCAAAGCTTGTAATATGCAATTTTCTTTTTTCAAATTTCACCTTTCAAATTAAAAAAATTTAACCGAATCCGACCCAAACCCGCCTCCATCAGGAAATCCAGGTCGAGTTTGGGTGACCCTGATTATAGCGTCGCGTACAGGCAATCTGAGTCAGGTTTGGTTTTACTCATATCCAGTTTGGATCAAACCTAACCCGAGCCGTACGCCACTCCTAATCTCACATCAATTACAAAATTATAAACATCATACATAAAGCATTTCACTTTTAAGATGAGTATTTTGTTTGATAAGCATGCAAAAAATTATTTAGTGATCGTTTTCAACAAGAATCTATTTTACGGGTTCAATAAACAGCGAATTCCAATCGTTATCGATTCTAGTCTTGTACAGATTTCGAGGGAGTTATGACCCATGCAAATAGTGTAGAGAGTGAGAAGCTTCTTTGATTCCATGAAAAAGTGATGGCAAGAATGAAATTAAGGGGAGGTGAGGGCTTTTGTTCTGGGTCTCTACACCCATACCCCAAATTGCAACCACACCCTCAACCCTCATGTAGGGGGGTGAGGTGGCACACTCATCCACCTGTCATATAGGACAAACTTTTGTCCAAGTGGGACAAAGTATGTAGACATAGCATTTGTATCACTAGAAATAACACGTGCACATAGTGCACAATAACCCAAGAAAACCCCCACAAATAGGAAGCGATACACGCGCGCAACCGACAAAAGACCGAGAAAGAGTGGGGGTGTGTGTATCATTGAGAGGAGGCGGGACCCGTGTGCAACTGAAAAGGGGGAGAAGTGTGTGTGTGTGTGTGTCGGTATCGTCGAGGGGTAAAAGAGGGGAAATTGTGGGTTAAATCGCAAAAAAAATTGTGGGAGAAAGCGCATAAACACCAATGGCAAGCTTGCAATGCATGGGAATGGGTTGCTAAAGTGCAAAAGTCAATGGCCAATGGTAAACCCATAAAAAGGAAGAAGAGGGAGGGTGTTTGGCAAAAATGAAAGGACAATGGCATCCCCATAATTACGCGGAAAAGTGGGGCCATTTGTGTTTGGGGGGGGCATGTGGGGGCATCTGGCACCCTCTCCCCCTGCCACATGGGACAACCCATTTGTCCTCGTGGGACAAAGGTGGTGCCCACTCTTTTGTGTTGGCCGTGGGAAACATCCCACATTTGTAAGATAGATATTTTGCTGGAGGCTAAGCTAAAGGGGAGTACCAACAAATGGAAGTGGAAGTATTGTTTTCCCACTAGTTGGAGCACATTGGATTGCATTCTAATTGGTTATGATACTGCTGTTTGGTGAATATCTGTTCTGTCTATTACCTACCAACATATTACTATGAGGTGCAAGAATGAAGGGGGCCTCTCGGTTTGCATTTCTGGTATTTACGGCTCGAATTTGAGGTCTGAATGCAATAAGCTCTAGGATGCTTTGATTGCAGATGCTGCTATGATAGGTGGGGAGGCCTAGCTGGTAGGAGGAGATTTTAACTGTGTCAGGTATGCGAAGGAGAAGATAGGAGGCAGAAGAATTGATTGTAAAATATTGGAGGAGATGAATAACTGTCTCCACACCTGCTCGCTTATGGACCTTATAAGTGTCGAAAAATCATTGAGCTGGAGTAATAGGAGAATAGGGGCTGGGCAGATTGTAGCTAGGCTGGACCGTAGTCTGTGTAATCCGAGCTGGATGGATATGATGCCAGAGGCCTTTGTAGAATATCTGGACCCCCCAAACTATAGACCACTCGCCAATGCATATAAAGTTGCACAACAAGGTAAAATCGTTTCCAAAGCCGTTCAAATGTTTCAACACCTGGGCGAAATGGGAGGGGTACAATGAGGTGGTCACCTCTGTATGGGAGCAGCACATTGAAGGGAGCCATCAGCATCGGGTAGTTACTAAACTGAGATTTCTTAAGTCGAAGATTAGGGCTTGGGCGAATGATCAGAGGTGCCAACAGGATATTGGTATTGTGCAGCAGCAGCTGGAAGCAGTTCGGATGACTGATAGTCTTCAAAGTGATATCAAATTGCAGCAGCTCGAGCAAAACTTGTCTATCAGTCTTGCTGGTCTGTTGGGGAGGGAGGAGGAGATTTTTTGTCAGAAAAGTAGGCAAGACTGGCTTTCCTTGGGAGACAGCAACAAAATTTTTTTCTACATGGCGACAAAGGCGCGAGAAAATCGTAATAGTCTCAGTCACCTAGTTGATTCGGCTGGCCATGCTATTAATTCTTATGCTGACCTCAGGCGATGTGCTCCTATTTTTATGAAGAGTTGTACAATCAGACTAACTACTGGAATGTATTCCCCAAACTCATCCCAAAAAGGAAATTGACTGATGATGTTGCGGCTTGGCTGGAATGAAGAGTCACTAAAGCGAAAATTAAGGATGCGGCATTCCAAATAGGGGTGGATAAATCCCCTGGACCAGATGGATTTAATGGTTTCTTCTACCATCACAACTGGAGCGTGATAGTTGAGAATTTAACCTTGTATGGACTAATATACTAGAGGGGGTGAATAGTTATATAATAAAAACTATTGCAATTAAAGAGTTACTTCTAATTGCTTAAGATGTGTAGAAAATAAAGTACATGAATAATGTAAATCAAGATCTTATTTTGAAAAGCGATTCGTGGATGAGGATGAACGAAGAGCTCAAAGGAAAGAGCAAGGCGCTGTTGCTACGCCCTAATTACACTAGTCTAGTGTTAAAGGAAAGGTGCTGTTGCGTTGCGATTTCATAAAAAAAATTCTGGTAACTATTCCTACAACAGTCAGACCATACATCCTAATGACGGTGTAGAAAATAAAGTACATGAATAATGTAAATCAAACGCATACAGAGAGATGTATCATGGTTTGGATCCTCTTGATCCTAGTCTAGTCCTCTACCTCGCGTAGAGATTTTCCACTATCAACACTTGCAAAACCGCAAGCAATAACTTTACAAAAATGACGACACTCCCTGTGTCCCAAACTTTGTACAATCTCTATCCAAGAGATCCAAATAACTTCGTAATGAAATAATGAAATAACAAACACCTATAGCCTTGTAATGAATATATAATATGAATTCAAAGGACGGTGTTTAGAGGAGAGACTTCAATGTTTCAAGATATGAAATGGTGAAACACAATTGAAGTTCTTCCGTTCTTAAATGAAGAGAGAGATCTATCGATTTCTTCTTGCAAATAAGAACTTGAACAACTTTCCCAAAAGGTTGAAATCCAAGTTCTTCTGTTCTTAAACGAAGAGAGAAATCTATCGATTTCTTCTTGCAAATAAGAAAAGAACAACTAATGGCAAAATGCTTTAAGAACTTAATTTCAACAATTCAAAACGTGAGATAGAGAAAGAGAAAAGTTGTAATGAAAACGTGAGGGTGTACCCTTATATTTATAGGGTTTGAAAACGGTTTCAAAACGGTTTACAATGCAACGGCTAGAAACTATCTGAATAGGATAAAAGTGAAATTAGCAAGCTAAATATCTGTTTCGGCTGCTAATTCCAAAATGATTGATTTTTGTGAGTAACGGCAAGAAACTACTTTAATGGAATAAAAGAGAAATTAGTACGCTAAAAAATCTGTCTAGGCTGCTAATTCTGAAATGATAGATTTTGTGAACGTTTGAGAATCAAACCGTAATGATTGAATAAAAAAATCTTTCATTCAAAGATTATTGGAATTAATAGTCAAGGAAATGAATTGGTCGACTAAATTTAGAAGTGGAATTATTTATGATATGAGTAATGGGGATTGAAGAATGGAAAAGACCAATGACCTATGAAGCTAAGATAACTCATTATAAGGCTTTAACAATATATGAAATATACAATTCTTCTTGATACATAAAGCCGTAGATGTTTATCTTGAGCGTTTAGCAGAAGATCCTTGTCGCATATATTCAATTCTTTGAGTTGTCTGTCCATTGTTTATATACTGCATAATAAGTTAGTATACCTGCACAGATAGAGTTATTATAAACAGAATATGTTTGTCACATCAAAACCATATGAAGATAGGAATATGGAATTATAGAATTCCAACATTCTCCCCCTTTTTGATTATGACAAACATTAAGATAGATATATGTATGTTACTCCCCCAGAAAGTTGCCATAGGCTAATACGTAATTTTCTCTCCCTTTGTCATCCACAAAAAGTGGAGTTTAAAAATTAGCAGACTAAGAGAGAAATATTAGCAGACTAATTTGGGTTATAACAGAAAACGAAAAGTAGTTATATTAAACATCAGAGACAACCAATCAACTACATGATTAAAGTACAACTTAAAAAGAACAGAGTTAACCAAACTAACAGAGTCATTCAGACTATCATAGTCAACAAAACGACACATCCAACTGAACTAACAAATGACATCATAAGATCACCAGAAAACATCAAAACGAACGGCTTGCAACAAAACATGATAGCATCCATCAACAAAGACAACGGCTAGCAGAATATGATCAAGGACGAGAAGTAGATCCCGGAGTGCGGTCACGAGGGGACGGCCAGGGAAAGGATTCAAAAACAGTCAGAATCTGGCCTTGCGAGATTTGCATGGCCTCCATCATTCGGTTGTGCTGCTGCATTGTTATATCATAAGCACTGAGATGGGTCTAAATCCCAGTGAATCCAGCATGCATCTTCTTTTGGAGATCCGCAAGAGAATGAATAATGGAAGTTTTGAAGTCAACAAACTCGGAAGCGAAGGATGGACGAGCAGTGGATCTATAGGAAAAGTCGGGTTTGTGAACATATTGCTTAACAGACTTGAAACGACCGCGTTTAACACAACTAGTAGAACCCGGAGTGGAGAATTGGCTAGCTTCATTAGGATCCGCAATTTTGGCCGTAGGTTTAGGGATGTGGGTGGTGTCGGCCGCAGTTTCGAGATCATCGTCGGAAATTTCTAGGTGCATGTTGTGAAGAGTGATGGAGTTGAAAGTAACCGGATTGTAACGTTCTAGAGCATTGGCAGTGGTGATCTGAAAAGCACGGAGGATTTTGGTGATTAGACAAGGGAGAAAGAGATACTTTTTAGGGCGTTTGACGAGAGTCTCCATCAATACATGACCCCATTGAATGGGTAGCTTTCCCATAACCGCATACAAACAGCACGCGATAGTGGTGCTTATATAATTTAGAGAACCAGTTTTGGGAATGAGATTATAAATGATGAACTTCACAGCAAGACGGGCAGCCGGATAGAGATCGGACGCAGGTTGATGTTTCGGATCAAATCCCAATTGATAGCCACCGTTTTCGAGACATGTCATGCTAAAAATAGATATTTTTAGAGGTAATAATTAGGTGATGTCATGGTGTAAGAATGAAGTGACATATGTGTAAGAGAGGTGACACTAATTGATGTTAATTGAATAATTAGATTGACACTAATTGATGTGTGTAAGAGATGAGTGACATTAATTGATGTGTGTGTAAGGGATATTTTACCATGACATGATACAAATTAATGGATGGGATTAGTAATTAGGTGGATACCAATTGATGGTTTAGATAAAAGAAATCTATAAGAACCCTTACTAATTTTGACAATATCTAATAACACAAAAATGAAAAGAAGAGTGTAAATTTCGGCCAAAAGAAATATTTTTAAAAAAATTAAAATAAAATTTAATATGATATATATTTAAAATTCAGATTCACTAATAATACCTAAATCTCTTCTAAGTTTAATAAAAGAGTCTTCTTTTAAGGGTTTGGTTAAAATATCAGCAATCTGATGTTCAGTAGAAATAAACTTCAAAACTATATCATCCTTTTGAACATGATCATCTAAAAAATGATGACGAATATCAATATGTTTAGTGCGTGAATGATGAATTGGATTTTTTAGATAGATTAATTGCACTAGTGTCATCACACATTGTAGGACATGTGGAACAATTAATGCCATAATCTGATATAGTTTGTTTCATCCATAGAATTTGAGCACATGCTAACCCAGCGGCAGTATATTCTGCCTCTGTAGTAGATAATGAAACCGAATTTTACTTTTGCTGAACCATGAGACCAAAGCATGTCCAAGAAAGTGACATGTACCACTAGTACTTTTTTTGGTCTGACTTGCAACCAGCAAAGTCTGCGTCACTATATGATAATAAATCATATGCACTAGTTTTTGGATAAAACAATCCAAAATCAGAAGTATGTTTAACATATCTAATTATCCGTTTTACAGCAGTAAGATGTGACATCTTAGGATCTGCTTGAAAACGTGCACGCAAACAAACTGAAAACATAATATCTGGTCTACTAGCAGTAAGATAAAGTAGAGAGCCAATCATACCTCTATAAAGACGTTGATCAACACTCTTACCATTTAAATCTTTGTTTGGTGATGTAGATGTACTCATTGGAGTATGTTTATCTGCAGAATTCTCTAAGCCAAAACGCTTGATGAGTTCTTTGGAATATTATGATTGATGGATGAAGATGACTTCCTTCATTTGTTTGATTTGAAGTCCAAGGAAGTAGTTTAGTTCACTCATGTGACTCATTTCAAATTCCTTCTGCATAATCTTAGAAAAATCTAAACAAAGAGATTCATTAGTAAACCCAAATATAATATCGTTAACATATATTTGAATAATAATGATGTCAGATTTTATGTTTTTAACAAATAAAGTTGAATCAATTTTACCAATTGTATAACCAGAATTTAAAAAATAACTTTTTAGCCTTTCATACCAAGCACGAGGTGCTTCTTTAAGACCATATAAAGCTTTCTTCAATTTAAAAACATGATTATTAAGAGTTTCATGGCAAAAACCTGGTGGTTGTTCAACATAAACCTCTTCTTTAAGAAAACTATTTAGAAAAGCACTTTTGACATCCATTTGAAATAATTTAAAATCTTTATAACAAGCAAAAGATAAAAACATTCTAATGGATTCAAGACGTGCAACTGGTGCATAGGTTCCATCATAATCAATTCCTTCTTCTTGATTATAACCTTGTGCAACCAATCATGCCTTGTTTCTTGTTACTTGACCAAATTCATCCAATTTATTTTTGAATACCAACTTGGTACCAATAATTGAATGATCTTGTGGTCTGGGAACTAAATCCCAAACATCATTTCTCTGAAATTGATTGAGTTCTTCCTGCGTAGCAATGATCCAAGAACTGTCTTTGCATGCTTTGTTGATGTTCTTTGGTTCAATGTTTGAAATAAATGCACAATGTGCCATTTGTTCTATTTGTGTACAAGTTTTCACACCATCTGAAATATCTCCAATAATTAAATCTGGTGGATGATTAGGAACTTGTGCAAATGCCTTAGGAAGATCTGCATTATCTGAAATAGACTCAACAGAGGGTTTAGTAGCATCAATATCATCAAATTTAATATTGTTTAAAGAATTAGATAAAGGTAATATATTTTCTTCATCATTAAGGATGGGAGAATTAGATGAGGGATTCTCGTCAAAGGTAACATGCAGTGATTCTTCAATTGTTGAAGTTCTTTTGTTATATACTCTGTAGACTTTGCTACGTGTTGAGTATCCAACAAAAATACCTTCATCAGATTTTGAATCAAATTTATCAAGTGAGTCTTTAGTATTAAGAATGAAACATTTACATCCAAATACTTTAAAGTATGATACACGAGGAATGCGATTAAAGAATAATTCAAAACAAGTGTAATTAAGCAATGGCCTTATAAGAATTTTATTCATAATGTAATAAGCAGTTGCGACAGCTTTGCCCAAAATATTTTGGTAATTTACTATCACAAATCATTGTACTTGCACATTCTTGTAAATTTCTATTTTTCCTTTCTACTACTCCATTCTGAGGAGGAGCACGAGGAAAGAAGAAATTGTGAGTAATGCCATTTTCATCACAAAACTTGGAGAAGGATTCATTCTCAAATTCTCCCACATGATCACTGTAACGGCCACTTTCGGTCATACGTACTTTGTGCGTAAGTTGATTCGTGTGAGTTTTTTTTGTATTTGGTTTTATTATTGTACTTCTGTAGTCCCGACGCGCGACCGAACCCCGAATCCACAACCCTCTCGGAGGCGCGAGCGCCTCGGTATCTATTTTGAAATTTTTGGAGATCAAGAGACCATTTCTGCTTACCTCATTATAAATTAACAACACTTATTTTAAACTTTTATTTGAATGTGGGGTTCTGTGCGTTTGAATCCAAACTTTAGTTAGAATTTTATTTAAGTGTGAGGTTCTGTGCACTTCTTTTAATCTAAACTCATAATTTACTATTTGTTTAAGCCCTAAACTTAATTAGCATCCTAACTGATTGTGCCTGCATGCTGTTAGTTTAGTTTATGTTTTTTTTATTTATGCTGAGGATCTGTACGTTCACTTCTTATAAGATATTTATTTAAATTAATAATTATTCTAAACCTTAGCTTATTTCTCCCTTTAGCTCCTGGTCTTTCGTTAAGTTGGTTTTCAAGTCGATATGGTCAACCTTACTGTTATTAAACAGAATCCTATAGCGTTTTTAGCCTACTGATCTTTCAAATCCCATATCTTATCCTATTAGCAATTGCAACCGTACCCCACAACCTTTTCCTCATCAAACACGCTTCCTATCTCTCAATTCTTTTCCTATATAATTATACTAAGGCTATACCTAGGTTTAACGTGTCTCAGCCGCCAGCTTTCCCCAGTTCAAAATATTTTTTTAGCCTCCCTCATTTATCTCTCGCCTCGCCCTCTCCATCGGAGGTCGAAGCCTCCTTCCCGCTGCGCCCGAGCTTCGGTCAGATTCCCCATGCCATGCGCCGAACCCTCCGTGCCTCCCCTCCGATCGACCTGCTCCCGCTGCCGCTGAAGACAGTCATTAGCAACCGGTGGCCTCCCCGTGCGAAAACAGCAGCTCGGAGCTGCTGTTTGTTTTCCGGCGCCGCCCGGCCAGCCCAACGTCGCTCCGGCCATCTTCAGAGACCCAGCCGCCACATGTAGATCTCACGGCCCCTTGCTTCGACAACGCCGGCCTCCTCCCGACGTGTGCTCCGGCCATCTCACCGTTCCCTCCTTCTCCGACGTTGCCATAGGTCCCGTCGTCATCGATCTCGCCACCAATGCCATTGGCACGTCTCCCCTCCCTGCCTCTGGAGCTCCCCGAGCTCTGACGAGAACCCGCCGACGTCCCGACGCCCGAGACTCGATGACGTCTCCCCACGTTCGGTGAACCCTCTCCTCACCATACCCGCTCCATCCGCTTCACCCCGAGAACAACCGCCACTACATCGCATCGCCACGACCACAACCACCACCTCCTGTCGCTTCTCTTCATCGACGTCCGAGCTCTTCGCGTGGGCGGAGTCGGGAAACTTAGCAACGCAAAAGCGGGAGTGCATGCTGGGGTAAGTTAAACATATTTTATATGAAGGATATTTTATAACTTCTTAATTGTTACAAGCATACGTGAGTGTTGTTGAGTGGTTCCTGACACTTCAGTGTAGCACTCTATAGGATACCCTATATAGTCTATTCTCATAATATACTGTGAGTTTTAATGCACAAGTGTAGTACTAAGTAACCTATGATGAACAATATCCCTAAATTTTGTACACAACAGTTAGCCTATGAGTCTTTTGACTTAGTGTTATCATGTAGGGTACTGTATGAAAGGTTAAATCATGATATAGTGTTATTGTTGTTAGAGACGTTAGCAGTAGATGTTAGTCATATAACATTAATCGGTATATGGTGTTAATGATAGAATATTAGCTGCAGACTCTATAGGTTGGATTTTTAAATATTAGTTGTAGACTTTTAATTTATATTATGATCCTTAGCGCAGATAAATCATATCTATCATCGCGATCACACGGACCTTGACGAGACGTTCCGGGAGCAGAGGTGATCAATCCGTTGCCGTTTCCAGACCTGACGCCAGATTAGTGCGTGTTCCTCACACCAGGTTAGCCCCCTAACTCTTAGCGAAACCCACACTGTAGCGAACTGAAAACCTGACTAAAATCGGTAACTTAACTCATTAAATTTATTTTTTGCTCCCTTAAAACGATGTGGAACCGTAGATCGACGAATGGACTTTTTGACTGTGCACATAGGATAGAATCGTCGAATAGGGTTGAACATCAAAATGTGACTTCTGACGAATAGGATAGTCCCGATAACCTAGAAACGAACACTAATAGGACTTGATGAAATTGCGACCTGACACCGTCGCCATGGCACTGTTTCAGACGGACTTCCGTGGACGAGATGCTTGGATGAGACGCTTCGGGAGGACGACACACTCGCCATCGCAGGCAAGTGTATCCACTTGCACTTCCGGCCGTGCTTAGGCCTTAGTTGATTAGAACTGATAACTGTGCACAAATAGAACCGAACGTGAAATGATAGCGTCCGGGACGCCCTTGATGGCTCAGACTTGACAACGAAGTCTGAGTCCAACAACAACAATTTGACATCATAGGATTGACATGCGTGTGTGTGAGTTGTGGACACCCTAGTACAACCCCTCCTGTTTTGTCGTGTCATGTCCCTTCCGTTTTGCCATGTCCCGTCCCGTCTTGCACAGCCCGCTGGGCAATAGAGCACTCGCCAAGCCAGAGCGAGTGATCCCTTGTACTGATTCACAGCCCGATGGGCAATAGGGCACCTGTCAAGCTAGAACTGGTGATCTCTTGTACTGATACACAGCTCAGAGAGCAATAGGGCACTTGCCAAGCTAGAGCAAGTGATCCCTTGTCCTGTCACGATTCTTGGGGTTTTGGGGTTGGGTTGAGCGTGCGCACGGCAAGAGGGTCTGATCCCCCTCGAACCGTAAGGCGTGAACCCTTTCGTGTCTTGTCTTGTCCTGTCTGGCTCTCCATATTTCCGTCTTGTCTTGACACCTGTAGGTTAGTCCCGTAGTTGGTAGCACACGCTACGACTACTACTTGTTGCGCTTTACTTTCCTGCTACGTTACTTCTGTTTGTTACTCAGTTATAACCCCAGCATGCTAATCAACCAGTAAACTGTTGTGTAATAGAACTTCAGCATGCTAATCAACCAGTAAACCGTTGTTTAAAGTTCGGTACACTTGCAGTAAAGTCTAACCCTTCTTGTAGACTTTACCTGACGTACAGTTCCTTTCTCTTGGGTGTTGTACGTCAGGTGCTCAGCCAGAGTTTGTGGACGAGGCAGACTCACTGGAGTACGAGGAGCCGAGGACGTTAATCCAGAGTTCGTGCCTGACGAGGATCAGACCTTGAGGTCTTTTAGTCGCCACTTTCAGAGGTTACTACTTTCAGTTTTCTTTTAGATAGTTTGTTGCCACGCTTAGGCTTCTTTTTAGACTTTGTACTTGTTGGATATTATATCTCTAATTTAATGAATGCATCTTCCTTTCCATACTTTCTGTTGTTTTGAACTATATTAATGCAAGAACCTGAAAATCTTTTAAAATGGTACCTCTACAGACGCTTATTGGGTCCGAGCTTCTCAAGCTCTGGCCTAAGCGGGCCTCGTCACGTTTCGCTTCCTTCCATTTTGGGAAGCGGGGCGTGACAGGTTTTAGTGGTGGCCCATGCAGGTCATGCAAAAGTTCGGAACAATAAGAGTACCGCATTCATTTAATATCCATGTACAAGTCTAATTAAGTTTTCTTGTCTTAGATGGTAGGAAGACTTAGGTAGACGTCCAGGTTTGATAGTCAGGTGATTTGGTTAAGTTTTAGTCATACTTGTCTTGGGGTTCCTTAGTAGCCCTCACTTGACTCTGACAGTGTTAGATTTCTAGGGTCCTTCTTTTAGTTTAGTCGCTCGCCCAGCTCCATCGACTTTGGGCCCGGCAGAACTAACCTTGATTCTCTTAAGAAACCTACCCATTAGATCCTGGTTACAGCCTAGCTCGTTAGGAGATCTTAGTGCCGAGCTCTCATGATCTTTAGACGACCCGATAACTAGAATCCCTAGCTTCTAGCGTCTACCTGATCTTTACCCCTTCGTATGATCGACCGAGGAATTCCATCGTAGCTTCGTAAATCATATCCTAAGTATATCTATCATGCGATCTTTTCCTTTCTCCCGATTCACGTAATCGTTCCTGACGAGTTTCGCTGATCCTTCGAGTCTCTTCCTTGACCAATCCTGCTCCCCCTAAAAGTATTTTCGAAATTCCGTATTAAGTTTTTCGCTCGGCTTAAATTCTTAAAAAACCCATATATTATATATTTTAAAATTTCTTGTTTTTTGGTTGAGTTAAAATTCTTTCACTAATCTTGAAACCTCCCTGGTCGTAAAATTATTTTACTATCTCGTACCTGTTTTCAAATCGGCATTTTTCGTGTTTCAGTTTTAAACCTCGTTATCAATTCTATAATCCAATATATATATATATATATGTTACTTTTCTAAACTATAAAATTTTATTGCTAATCACTTACCGTACATACTTTTAGAATATTTTCTAAACTAGAGGGAACTCAAATTATTTTATTATCATTTTGTATGTTCTTCGTGACCACATTTCAAAATCCTTGTGTAATTTATTTTCGTTTGCAAAACAATCGCTACCTCATCCTACTTTTATTTCTTCATCTAACTCTTTTCCAAATGATAATGATCTGCTCACTTTTCCCTACATATTTTTATAATTTTAAAAGTATATGATATCATATTTTACATATAATTCTCTTTCCATCTATCTAATTATTTTGAGAAATATTTTCGTCACACCCAACCAACTACCTCCTTATCTCGCCTTATTTGAACTCGTTCCTTCCGATTCATTTGGTTACACTCCTGGCTTCTGTTTTCTTTAGCCTGTGTAGACATTAGTCCTTGTAGTTGTCTACGTTGTCTCTGGTTTAGGAGTAGGTCCTTTGGTAGGTGATGTCGTCGTGGTGGTTGAGCATAGGTAGAGTGCATAGACCTGTATGAATGTGTGTTCTTTAGGATCCCGATGATTGCCTTTTGTGTCTTGAATGTGTACTCAGTGTTAACCATGGTATGCTGGAAGTTGTCTGAATGACGATATTCATACTTATATGAATGGCGTCATCGCAGGCAGATCCTTAGACTTAGTTTTAGTTTTAATGAATGGTTTATCTTGGTTGTATGTGACTGTATCAAAACTTTGTTTTCTTTAAACCAAATCTTTAAAGTTTTAAAACTAGCTCACAAGATCACAAATCACTTATCCTCCCTCATCCATTACCGCAACACCACACATTTTTCCAATGTTTTAAAATATTTCTTTGGCCTTAAGTCTCTCTTTCTCTTCTCTTCTTTCTCTTCTCTTCTTTCTCCCTTAAACAAAATTTTCGTGTTTATGGTTGTTATATTAATTGGGACTAGCTATTATCGTTATAGGATTTTGTTTGCAGGTAGACTTGGAGTGAGATGAGTTTTATAATGGCAATGATTAATTGATTCTGGGAACACAAGTATGATGGATTAGAATATCTTTTGGATGAAAAGAATGGACTGACCAAGACTTATTAAAAAAAACTGAAGTGTGGCGGACTCAATGGGAAATTCTGGTCGGATGAAATTATATGCCAGGAGATGATAACTTATCAGACATGAGGCTTAGACGGGTGGTAGATAGGAGTAACTACAGAGTATGGTAGGAGTTAGGGTGATCTTGAGAGTGAGTAGAACTTTTATTAGCATCGAGACTTGATTGTTGAGTTGACGTGAGAAGACTTTGGGGGTAACACTACGTGTTGAGACAAATGGATGGTTAAGTAGTCGGACTTAATTGGTTAGGATTAGTTATAGTGAGTAGGATGAGAGGTGATTCTGATAAGTTCAATTATTTGGCGGATAAATTTGTGGGAAGATATGACGAAGAATGCATTGGGGACACGGTGATTGTTGATTTGTGAAAAGTGTTATGAGTTAGACAAAGTTCTTGTTTTGGATTGATGATTGACTTGAACATCATTTTAGCGGTTAATTAATATTGGGAAGAGATCGAGAAATTTCAAGATATTATTGAGCGGTGATGTTTAGTGGTGGTATGGTATGAGAAGACGATTATTATCCTTTTTTTGAGAACTTGGAGTTGGAAATTTGAACAGTAGTGATGGGTTTATGGCTAAGTATTAGGAGGTGAGTTTAGTCGTGGCATTGTCCAGAGAAAAGATGGGTTATGGTGGATTATTTGAGAAACGGTGTTGAAGTTATGTGAATTAGAGATTATCGTGTGGAGGATGGGAGTGATAGGCTTAAGTGCTTATAGATATTATTATTATTATTATGAGTGATTCCGAGGGCGGAATCATTTCTAATGTGGGTAGAATGTAACGGCCACTTTCGGTCATACGTACTTTGTGCGTAAGTTGATTCGTGTGAGTTTTTTTTGTATTTGGTTTTATTATTGTACTTCTGTAGTCCCGACGCGCGACCGAACCCCGAATCCACAACCCTCTCGGAGGCGCGAGCGCCTCGGTATCTCTTTTGAAATTTTTGGAGATCAAGAGACCATTTCTGCTTACCTCATTATAAATTAACAACACTTATTTTAAACTTTTATTTGAATGTGGGGTTCTGTGCGTTTGAATCCAAACTTTAGTTAGAATTTTATTTAAGTGTGAGGTTCTGTGCACTTCTTTTAATCTAAACTCATAATTTACTATTTGTTTAAGCCGTAAACTTAATTAGCATCCTAACTGATTGTGCCTGCATGCTGTTAGTTTAGTTTATGTTTTTTTTATTTATGCTGAGGATCTGTACGTTCACTTCTTATAAGATATTTATTTAAATTAATAATTATTCTAAACCTTAGCTTATTTCTCCCTTTAGCTCCTGGTCTTTCGTTAAGTTGGTTTTCAAGTCGATATGGTCAACCTTACTGTTATTAAACAGAATCCTATAGCGTTTTTAGCCTACTGATCTTTCAAATCCCATATCTTATCCTATTAGCAATTGCAACCGTACCCCACAACCTTTTCCTCGTCAAACACGCTTCCTATCTCTCAATTCTTTTCCTATATAATTATACTAAGGCTATACCTAGGTTTAACGTGTCTCAGCCGCCAGCTTTCCCCAGTTCGAAATATTTTTTTAGCCTCCCTCATTTTTCTCTCGCCTCGTCCTCTCCGTCGGAGGCCGAAGCCTCCTTCCCGCTGCGCCCGAGCTCCGGTCAGATTCCCCATGTCGTGTGCCGAACCCTCCGTGCCTCCCCTCCGATCGACCTGCTCCCGCTGCCGCTGAAGACAGTCATTAGCAACCGGTGGCCTCCCCGTGCGAAAACAGCAGCTCAGAGCTGCTGTTTGTTTTCCGGCGCCGCCCGGCCAGCCCAACGCCGCTCCGGCCATCTTCATAGACCCAGCCGCCACATGTAGATCTCACGGCCCCTTGCTTCGACAATGCCGGCCTCCTCCCGACGTGTGCTCCGGCCATCTCACCGTTCCCTCCTTCTCCGACGTTGCCGTAGGTCCCGTCGTCATCGATCTCGCCACCAATGCCATTGGCACGTCTCCCCTCCCTACCTCCGGAGCTCCCCGAGCTCTGACGAGAACCCGCCGACGTCCCGACGCCTGAGACTCGATGACGTCTCCCCACGTTCGGCGAACCCTCTCCTCACCATACCCGCTCCGTCCGCTTCACCCGGAGAAAAACCGCCACTACATCGCATCGCCACGACCACAACCACCACATCCTGTCGCTTCTCTTCATCGACGTCTGAGCTCTTCGCGTGGGTGGAGTCGGGAAACTCAGCAACGCAAAAGCGGGAGTGCATGCAGGGGTAAGTTAAACATATTTTATATGAAGGATATTTTATAACTTCTTAATTGTTACAAGCATACGTGAGTGTTGTTGAGTGGTTCCTGACACTTCAGTGTAGCACTCTATAGGATACCCTATATAGTCTATTCTCATAATATACTGTGAGTTTTAATGCACAAGTGTAGTACTAAGTAACCTATGATGAACAGTATCCCTAAATTTTGTACACAACAGTTAGCCTATGAGTCTTTTGACTTAGTGTTATCATGTAGGGTACTGTATGAAAGGTTAAATCATGATATAGTGTTATTGTTGATAGAGACGTTAGCAGTAGATGTTAGTCATATAACATTAATCGGTATATGGTGTTAATGATAGAATATTAGCTGCAGACTCTATAGGTTGGATTTTTAAATATTAGTTGTAGACTTTTAATTTATATTATGATCCTTAGCGCAGATAAATCATATCTATCATCGCGATCACAAGGACCTTGACGAGACGTTCCGGGAGCAGAGGTGATCAATCCGTTACCGTTTCCAGACCTGACGCCAGATTAGTGCGTGTTCCTCACACCAGGTTAGCCCCCTAACTCGTAGCGAAACCCACACTGTAGCGAACTGAAAACCTAACTAAAATCGGTAACTTAACTCATTAAATTTATTTTCTGCTCCCTTAAATGATGTGGAACCGTAGATCGACGAATAGACTTTTTGACTGTGCACATAGGATAAAATCGTCGAATAAGGTTGAACATCAAAATGTGACTTCTGACGAATAGGATAGTCCCGATAACCTAGAAACGAACACTAATAGGACTTGATGAAATTGCGACCTGACACCGTCGCCATGGCACTGTTTCAGACGGACTTCCGTGGACGAGATGCTTGGATGAGACGCTTCGGGAGGACGACACACTCGCCATCGCAGGCAAGTGTATCCACTTGCACTTCCGGCCGTGCTTAGGCCTTAGTTGATTAGAACTGATAACTGTGCACAAATAGAACCGAACGTGAAATGATAGCGTCCGGGACGCCCTTGATGGCTCAGACTTGATAACGAAGTCTGAGTCCAACAACAATAATTTGACATCATAGGATTGACATGCGTGTGTGTGAGTTGTGGACACCCTAGTACAACCCCTCCTGTTTTGTCGTGTCATGTCCCTTCCGTTTTGCCATGTCCCGTCCCGTCTTGCACAGCCCGCTGGGCAATAGGGCACTCGCCAAGCCAGAGCGAGTGATCCCTTGTACTGATTCACAGCCCGATGGGCAATAGGGCACCTGTCAAGCTAGAACTGGTGATCTCTTGTACTGATACACAGCTCAGAGAGCAATAGGGCACTTGCCAAGCTAGAGCAAGTGATCCCTTATCCTGTCACGATTCTTGGGGTTTTGGGGTTGGGTTGAGCGTGCGCACGGCAAGAGGGTCTGATCCCCCTCGAACCGTAAGGCGTGAACCCTTTCGTGTCTTGTCTTGTCCTGTCTGGCTCTCTATATTTCCGTCTTGTCTTGACACCTGTAGGTTAGTCCCGTAGTTGGTAGCACACGCTACGACTACTACTTGTTGCGCTTTACTTTCCTGCTACGTTACTTCTGTTTGTTACTCAGTTATAACCCCAGCATG
Source organism: Scilla litardierei (assembly GCA_030789695.1). Taxonomy (NCBI): domain Eukaryota; kingdom Viridiplantae; phylum Streptophyta; class Magnoliopsida; order Asparagales; family Asparagaceae; genus Scilla; species Scilla litardierei. The sequence continues at coordinate 83,922,483 of CM061134.1, read as the reverse complement.
CTAATCAACCAGTAAACTGTTGTGTAATAGAACTTCAGCATGCTAATCAACCAGTAAACCGTTGTTTAAAGTTCGGTACACTTGCAGTAAAGTCTAACCCTTCTTGTAGACTTTACCTGACGTACAGTTCCTTTCTCTTGGGTGCTGTACGTCAGGTGCTCAGCCAGAGTTCGTGGACGAGGCAGACTCACTGGAGTGCGAGGAGCCGAGGACGTTGATCCAGAGTTCGTGCCTGACGAGGATCAGACCTTGAGGTCTTTTAGTCGCCACTTTCAGAGGTTACTACTTTCAGTTTTCTTTTAGATAGTTTGTTGCCACGCTTAGGCTTCTTTTTAGACTTTGTACTTGTTGGATATTATATCTCTAATTTAATGAATGCATCTTCCTTTCCATACTTTCTGTTGTTTCGAACTATATTAATGCAAGAACCTGAAAATCTTTTAAAATGGTACCTCTACAGACGCTTATTGGGTCCGAGCTTCTCAAGCTCTGGCCTAAGCGGGCCTCGTCACGTTTCGCTTCCGTCCATTTTGGGAAGCGGGGCGTGACAATCACTACGAATAGTGACAATGTTAGATGATTTTATCTTTTATATCTTTCTACAAAATATTGAAAATTCTTCAAAGGCATCATTCTTATTTTGTAAGAATATAACCCAAGTATATCTTGAATAATTATCAACAATGACAAATGCATATATACTTCTATTCAAAGAAGCTACTCTTGAAGGACCAAATAAATCCAAGTGTAGGAGTTCTAAAGGTCTCTTTGTTGAGATAATATCCTTTGATTTAAAAGAAGATTTGTGCATTTTTCCTTGCTGACAAGCATCACAAAAGTGTTTGTGTTTGAAAGAAATATTTGGCCTTCCATTTACTAACTTGTGTTTAGAAATATGTGCTTGGTTTTTGAAATTTGTGTGTCCAAAACGTTTATGCCATAAAAGTGTATCATCTGATGTAATCATTAAACAATGATTGTGAGTGGTAACAGACATGCATAAGATATAAATGTTATTCTTACGTTTACCACGAAATAAAATAGAAGACATATCAGAATTATAAATGATGCAATCATTTTGTTCAAATATTATTTTATAACTTTTATCACATAATTGACTAATTGAAAGTAAATTGTGTTTCAAACCGTCAACCAGGAGAACATTCTCAATGATAGGCTGATCTGTATTTCCAACTGTTCTGGTGCCTATAAATTTGCCTTTGTTGTTGTCACCAAAGGTAACTGTGCCTCCATCTTTATATTTAACGGTTGAAAGCAAGTTGACATTTCCCGTCATAAGTTTTGAACATCCACTATCCAAAATCCATCTTTCTTTTCTTGGTACCTAAAAAATAAAACATTAAGCATTGGTACCCTTTGTTTGAGGGTCCTTGGGATTAGATTTTTGGAAGCCAAACCCAAGTGGAATTTGGCTTTCTAATATAATCACTAGAATGAACAATAGAATGTATATAATGAGAGATATAATCATTTCTATCTTTTAAACATGAATCCTTAGGAACCCATATACTAATTGTAGTAGGTTTCCTAGGAGATGATTTTGAAATGTTAATAACATTTCTTTGTGAAGAAGAAGTAGGAATGCTTACTTTTTTCGTGTAAATGAATGCATGATTCTTCTTCTGTGGTTTAACAAAGGTTGTTTTTCCACTAGATAAAGAGGTGTTACAAGACTTAGGTGCATTCTTATGAGAATGCCCCAATCCTTGTCTATGATTTGCTGGATATTGAATTTTTAGCAAATCATCGAGATTAGTCTTTCCTTTGTTAAATTTATTAACACTGGAAGATATGTCATCGTATTTCATCTTTGGTGATGAGATACTTTTATCCATTTCGAATATTTGTGAATGTAATGCTTGATTCTTAGTTTTGAGAAGTTCATTCTCTTTACTAAGATCTAAATCTTGAGAAGATGTATTCTCAATTTGTATAGAATTAGGTGTAGTGCATTTATAAGATAATTCTTGATATTTAAGAAGAAGATTATCATTATTCTCTTTCAAGGATTTATGTTGTCCATTTAATTTCTTGAAACGAGAATAAAGATCTGTTAAAGACTCTAGTAATTCTTCATTGTTAAAAGAACTTACATCATCTTCATCATTTTGTGCCATAAAGCACATGTTAGCACTTTCATCATTGTTATCTTCATCATCTAAAGAATCATCCCATGTTGACGCAAAAGCTTTCTTCATTTTGTCAAACTTCCTTTCTCTTCTTGATTGTTCATTGTTGTTGTTGGAAGTTTTGAACTTTACTTTGAGAAGTGGACAATCCTTTTTCATATGTCCATGCCTATTACAATTGAAACAAAGAGAAGAATCAGTGTTCTTAGATTTAAACTTATTATACTTTCCCTTTTGAAAGAACTTTCTGAAGTTCCTGGCAAGGAATGCCATATCATCATCTGAGTCTTCATTTTCTGATTTAGTGTTGAAGGTGAGTACTTTCTTCTTCTGATCTGATTCTTCTTTCTTATCTTGTAATGTAACTTCATGGGGCCATTGGGTTACCAATAAGATCTTCCATAGTTAATGTGGAAAGATCATTGTCTTCCTCAATAGCAGTAATCTTTGGACGCCATTCTGGAGAGAGTACTTTAAGAATCTTGCGTACCTGATCAAGATTAGTGTAAGTTTTTCTAAGAGCATTAAGAGAATTAATAATATTAGTGAACCTGGTGTTCATTTCTCCAATCGTCTCTTTGTCCTGCATCTTAAACAACTCATATTTATGAACCAAAGAGGAAATCTTAGTTTCCTTTACTTTACTGGTTCCTTCATTAGTTACCTCGAGTATGTGCCAAATCTCTTTTGCAGTTTTGGCCTAAGATACTCGATTAAATTCAGTTTTATCCATGGCACAGAATAATGCATTCATGGCCTTTGAGTTGTTGGTTGCTGAAGATTTTTTGATAGCGGTCCATTCAGCAACAAGAGTTGTTGGCTTTGTGTATCCTGTCTCTACGATGCTCCAAATCTCATAATTCAAACTTTGGAGATGAATCTCCATTCGAATTTTTCAATATGAGTAATTTGAGCAATCAAATAGAGAATGACGTATTTGAGAGTGCCCTTCAGGATATTGATTTGTGTTGTACTTGTGTGGTATTGCAACCCCTGAAGATCCTTCTGTGTTGTTTGATTTTCCTGCCATCTTTGCCTTGCTCTGATACCAAATGAGAATTTAACCATGTATGGACTAATACACTAGAGGGTGGGTGAATAGTGTATATAATAAAAACTGTTGCAATTAAAGAGTTACTTCTAATTGCTTAAGATGTGCAGAAAATAAAGTACATGAATAATGTAAATCAAATGCAAACAGAGAGATGTATCCTGGTTCAGATCCTCTTGATCCGAGTCTAGTCCTCTACCTCCAGTAGAGATTTTCCACTATCAACACTTGCAAAACCGTAAGCAATAACTTTACAAAAATGGCGACACTCCCTGTGTCCCAAACTTTGTACAATCTATTTCCAAGAGATCCAAATAACTTCGTAATGAAATAATGAAATAACAAACACCTATAGCCTTGTAATGAATATATAATATGAATTCAAAGGACGGTGTTTAGAGGAGAGACTTCAATGTTTCAAGATATGAAATGGTGAAACATAATTGAAGTTCTTCCGTTCTTAAATGAAGAGAGAGATCTATCGATTTCTTCTTGCAAATAAGAACGTGAACAACTTTCCCAAAAGTGTTGAAATCCAAGTTCTTCCGTTCTTAAACGAAGAGAGAAATCTATCGATTTCTTCTTGCAAATAAGAAAAGAACAACTAATGGCAAAATGCTTTAAGAACTTAATTTCAACAAATCAAAACTGAGAAAGAAAAAGAGAAAAGTTGTAATGAAAACGTGAGGGTGTACCCCTATATTTATAGGGTTTGAAAACAGTTTCAAAACGGTTTACAATGCAACGGCTAGAAACTATCTTAATAGGATAAAAGTGAAATTATCAAGCTAAATATCTGTTTAGGCTGCTAATTCCAAATTGATTGATTTTTGTGAGTAATGGCAAGAAACTACTTTAATGGAACAAAAGAGAAATTAGCAGGCTAAAAAATCTGTCTAGGCTGCTAATTCTGAAATGATAGATTTAGTGAACGTTTGAGAATCAAACCGTAATGATTGAATAAAAAATCTTTCAATCAAAGATTATTGGAATTAATAGTCAAGGAAATGAATTGGTCGACTAAATTTAGAGGTGGAATTATTTATGATATGAGTAATGGGGATTGAAGAATGGAAAAGACCAATGACCTATGAAGCTAAGATAACTCATTATAAGGCTTTAACAATATATGAAATATACAATTCTTCTTGATACATAAAGCTGTAGATGTTTATCTTGAGCGTTTAGCAGAAGATCCTAGTCGCATATATTCAATTCTTTGTCCATTGTTTGTATACTGCATAATAAGTTAGTATACCTGCACAGATAGAGTTTATAAACAGAATATGTTTGTCACATCAAAACCATATGGAGATAGGAATATGGAATTATAGAATTCCAACAATAGTGTCAATCGTGAATTTATATACTACATTCGCCACCAAATGGGTTTCAGCCAAAAATTTATAATCTGGATTCAGGAATGCATTTCGACGCCTACATTCTCAGTCATGGTAAATGGTTCTCCGGTTGGCTACTTTGAGGGGAACAGATACCTCAGGCAGGGTGATCCCATCTCCCCTTATTTATTTGTAATTACTATGGAATTCTTTCCATTATTGGTTGATAAAGCTATCGTAGGGGGAAAAATTCAGCCTATGAGATGCTCATGATCTATTTCTTATTTACGTTTTACCGATGACTTGCTTCTATTTTGTCGAGCGAATAAACACTCGTTTGAGGGACTTAAAGGCTTGTTGGAGAACTTCTCAAATAATATAGGGTTGTGTATAAACTGGGACAAAAGCATTTCTATTTATAGCAAAGGAACAAAGAGTTCCTTATGCTTATCAAACACATGGGGGATCAAGTTGGGGACCACCATCTCAACATAATTAGGCCTTCCACTATCCTCCAGATACCCGACCCCAAATATGTACAGCAGATTGGTTGACAAATGCCAGAGGAGAATTAGTGGTTGGACTTTTGCTATGCTATCAATCTCTGGGTGGATAGAAATAGTAAAAACAGTAATTTATGGTATGGATTCTTTCTGGCTACGTGTTTACCATATTCCAAAAACTATTTTGAGATCTATTACCTCTATGTGTCGAAAGTTTATTTGGGGCTCTTCTAATATTTGGTCATGGAAAGATATGTGTACTCCTAAGGAGGAGGGAGGAGTTGGGATGAGGCTTCTTTCAGATCTTAATATGGTAGCAGAGGTGTCGTTGACTTGGAGAATGGTGTCTGCAAAGGGTCTTTGGGCAGATTATATGAGAGTAATTATAAAGACCTAAACAATTTTTTTGCAACAAAGGTTAATATAACTCAGTCGGGCATATGGAAATTCATGCTGAAGTGCAGACAGTTCTCTAAGAAGCTTATCAGCAGAAAAGTAAGGGATGGCACATCAACTTTATTCTGGTATGACAACTGCCTTCCGTGCGGGCCGTTAAATGATTTGTATGACGTCCCGCTTGATGCTAGTAAAAGACATATTAGTGAATATTGAGACGGTTTGAATTGGGTTGAGGACCCTCACATTCAACAGTTTCGGCCTTTATTGGAGAATTTCGGTGGGCTTTCTATAGGTTTCGATACATGGAGATGGACACCAAGTGAGATATTTTCATTTAAGGAAGCTTGGGATGGCGCCTGCACTAGAGGTCCCCTCTTCCCTTATGCAAAATTGATTTGGTATACACATTTTGTTCCGAAACTGTCTTTGATATTGCTTAGAGCCATTAAAGGTAGGCTCCTTACCCATGATTTAATGGAAAAATGGAGAATAAATACGGACACCTCTTGTGTTCTTTGTGAGGATGGAATAAATGAGAATGTTGCCCACTTATTTTTTGAATTCCATTACACTAAGTATATTATGAGCATGAGCCTCCTCAAATTGGGTGTATCAGACCCCATTGATCCCCAACTCGATGCGGTGTGAAATTTCTACTTATTGCATTTCGGCAAGAAAGACACTATAAGCCTGCTTGCAAAAACGGTTTTAGCAGCGGTAGTCTGGCACATATGGAAGGAACGGAACAGAAGGATCTTTGAAGGCATTAAAAAACCAAAGACGCTACTATTTGCTAACATTGCTGCTGATATCAGAATTATTCTTCGAGAACAAGACCCAAAGGCTCCTGATGCGGCACAGGCCATGGAGAACTGGGAATTCATAGATGCGGGATAAATTCCTCAATTTAGTCCCGCATGATTTTGGTTCCATTTTTGGTTTTTGGCTTTGGCTCCATATTTTGGTTCCATTTTTGGTTTCGGTTTTGTCGTAGATTCTTGTACATTCTTGTTGGGGAGGGAGGAGTGAGTTATTTGAGAGTGACGGCGCTTGTGACCTATCATCTCTATAACCTATTCCTCCTTTAGACCTCACACGATTTTCTGTACATTTTGAAAATTCAATAAAGACGTACACTAACTTCTATATATATATATATATATATATATATATATATATATATATATATATATATATATATATATAATATAAATAAAATAAAACAGGGATGTTATTATGGGTTATTGGATAATAGTTTTTGGATAAGAGAAATTTGATAAGGGTTTGAATTGTATTTGGGTTATAAAAATGAGGGATGTTATCTTGGGTTTTTGGATAATAGATATTGGATAAGGGGTTGAATTGTATTTAGGGTATAAAAATGAGGGATGTTATATGAGTTTTTGGATAAGAGATATTGGATAAGAGAAATTGGATAAGATAAAGTTGGAATGGTTTTGAATTTGAAATTGGGGGAAGTTTGTATTTTAGGGGGAAATCTTGGTGGGGGGAAAATGAAAATTTGGGAATTAAAACACATCGCCCTCTTTCTCTCCCGTTCTCTTTCTCCCTCTCCCCAACGCCCTCTTTCTTCCTCACCCAAACCCCCTGTCACGCCCGCTTCCCAAAATGGACGGAAGCGAAACGTGACGAGGCCCGCTTAGGCCAGGGCTAAGAGCCCGGACCCAATAAGCGTCTGTAGAGGTACCATTTTAAAAGATTTTCAGGTTCTTGCATTTTTATAGTTCGAAACAACAAAAGTACAAAAAAGAAATTTGCATTCATTAAATTAGAGATATGATATCCAACAAGTACAAAGTCTAAAAAAAAAGCCTAAGCGTGGCAACAAACTATCTAAAAGAAAACTGAAAGTAGTAACCTCTGAAAGTGGCGACTAAAAGACCTCAAGGTCTGGTCCTCGTCAGGCACGTGCTCTGGGTCGACGTCCTCGGCTCCTCGTACTCCAGTGAGACTGCCTCGTCCACGAACTCTGGCTAAATACCTGACATACAGCACCCAAGAAAAGGAACTGTACGTCAGGTAAAGTCTACAAGAAGGGTTAGACTTTACTGCAAGTGCACCGAACTTTAAACAATGGTTTACTGGTTGATTAGCATGCTGAGGTTCTTTTACACAACAGTTTACTGGTTGATTAACATGCTGTGGTTATAACAGAGTAACACGACATGAAGTAACGCAGCAGGAAAGTAAACGGGACAAGTAGTAGTCGTAGCGTGTGCTACCAACTACGGGACTAGCCTAAAGGTGTCAGAACAAGACGAAGACAGACAAGACAAGTAGGACACGACACGACACGGCACGACACGACACGACACGAAGGGTTCACGCCTTACGGTTCGAGGGGGATCAGACCCTCTCACCGTGCGCACGCTCAACCCTACCCCAAAACCCCAGAACTCAGGACAGGAAGCACGGAGATCACTTTTGCAAGGAAAGCATCTGAAACGCCCGTAGGCTTTTTGTATCACGGAGATCACTTCCGCTCGGGAAGCATCTGAAACGCCCGTAGGCTTTTTGTAACACGGAGATCACTCCCGCAAGGAGAGCATCTGAAACGCCCGAAGGCTTTTTGTAACACGGAGATCACTCCCGCAAGGAGAGCATCTGAAACGCCCGAAGGCTTTTTGTAACACGGAGATCACTCCCACAAGGAGAGCATCTGAAACGCCCGAAGGCTTTTTGTAACACAGTGACAAGACACGACCAGTGTGGATAACAGTGACAAGACACGACCAGTGTACGGGAGAGTTATTCTAGGGTGTCCACACGCACGCACACACATGATAGCCCTACAGCATCAAAGTTGTTGTTGTCAGGCTCAGACTTCGTCGTCAAGTCTGAGTCGTCAGGGGCGTCCCGAACGCTATCATTTCACGTCCGGTTCTATACAGTCACAGTCTAATAGTTCTAGCAATCTAAGACCAAGGCACGGTCAAAAAAACGCAAGTGGGTACACTTGCCTGAAACGGCGAGTGCGTCGTCCTCTCGAAGCGTCTCGTCCAAGCGTCTCGTCCGCAGAAGTCCGTCTGAAATATCGCCACGGCGACGATGTCAGGTCTCAAATTCATCAAATCCTATTAGGGTTCGTTTCTAGGTTTTCGGGACTATCCTATTCGTCAAAAGTCACTTTTTGATGTATCAACCTAATCGACGATCTATCCTATGTGCACAGTCAAATTAGTCCGTTCGTCGATTTTCTATGTTCGTACAACGTTTTACAAGAGCTGAAAAGTAAATTTAGTTCAAGTTGTCGTTTTTAGTTTAGGGTTCAGTCAGCTATTGTGGGGGTTTCTACGAGTTTCGGGGAACCAACCTGAACCGGAGTTTGCTGTCGATTGGATGTCGGGTCTGATCGGAGGACTCCACAGCTTCAGATCTGGTCCTCGCACGATTCTCCAAAAGTCCAAACTTGCGACAAAGGCCTACGACGTGTCGCAACATCGTAGACGGCAAATCCGCGAAGTAGCACGTCCAAGTGGGGCCCACAACAGTGCTAGGGGTCCAAGGGGGGCCCGCAACGGAGCACTTGGGGGGCCCACCACAGAAGTTGGTGTGGGAGAAACCCACTTGCGACACTAGGCCGTCGGTCGTTCACCCTCGGTGCGAGGGTTTCTCTCGGTCAGACCGAGAGAAGCTCTCGGTCGTGCGAGTTGCGATGCGGGGGAGGTCGGCACAGCGTCGGTGCGAGGGTTCTTGTCGGTCAGACCGACAGATCTTGTCGGTCGGGCGCTTGGACGAAGCTGGCAGCGGAGCGGGGTGCGGAGCGGCTTCGGGTGCGGAGCGGGCCTCGGTCAGACCGACGGGGCGGGTCGGTCAGGCGCTGGCGATGCGGAGCGGGGCGATGCGGGCGGCTGTGCGAGGGAGCCTCTCGGTCAAACCGAGAGAGAGCCTCGGTCGGAGCTGGCGACAGCGGGGGAAAGCGATGCAGCGGCTGTGCGAGCGGCGATGCGAGTGCTGCTCCGGTCGTGCAAGGGGATTTGCGGGGGAGAGCTCCAGTCGTGCACGCTGCGATCGTCGCAACGTTGCGACGAAGCTTTAGAAGATGAAACGGCGGCTAGGGTTTTGAGCTATGACGAAATAACTTTTCCTAGGGCTAACTTAAATAGGTTAGAGCTAGGGTTAGGGTTTGGGTTCGGAAAAATATTATTAAAATAATTTAAAATAATTAATTTACTTAAAAATTACTCTCCTCTCCCTCACGCAAAATAGGTGCGGCCAAAAATTCTAAAATTTTTCCTAAAAATTATTTAATACGTTATTATAATATAGAAATTTTATTGTAATTAAAAATATTATAAAAATTGGTTTTAAAATTATTTAAAGCTTTCAAAAAAATAGAAAATTGGTCAAATTAAGTCCAAAAATTATAAAATAATTATGGGGTGTTCTAGATGACTAAAGAAAGATAGTGGAGAAGACGGATCTTCATTTTGATGTCGAGAGACGAAACTAAAATTCGTAACGTCTCGCAACAAAGCAGAAAGTCGCGACGTCACGCCAATTAAGATAGCGTCGCTGAAGAACGACACGAGATATGTTGTTACAAAGTTACTCCTCAATCTAATACTTCCAGAGACGATCACGTCGATATATCGCTCAATAATATACAAAAACAAATAAAGTCAAAAATAAACACGTGCACGATCAAAAGCACGTGCACGAAAGGTACGATAGAAACAGGCCGTTACATTCTACCCACCTTAGAAATGATTCCGCCCTCAGAATCACTCACACTAAGACTAATTACAAAATTTATAAATACCTAAGCTTATAACTCCTATCCTCCACTCCATGATATCTGATCATTAAAACTTCAATATCGTTCCTCCAATAATCCATCATGACCCTTCTTTTCACTGGGCAAAGCCACGACTAAACTCACGTCCTAATACTTAGCTATAGATCCATCACTACTGTTCCAATTTCCAACTCCAAGTTCTCATAAGAAATAATGATAATCATCTTCTCAATAATATCTTTTGAATTTCTAAATCTTTTCCCATCATTAATAAATCTCCAAAAATGAGATTCTAGTCATCCACCAATCCAAGACAAAAACATTTGTCTATCCTGTAATACCTTCACCAATCAGCAATCGTCGTGTCTTTAATACATTCTCGTCATATCTCCCCATAAATTTATCCACCAAATAATTTTGATCTATCAGAAGTACATCACATCCTACTCACTATAACTAATCCCAACCAATATTAAGTCCGAATACCTAAACATCCGTTAATCTCAACACGTCGTGTTATCCTCAAAGTCTTCTCACGTCAATTCATCAATCAGTCTCAATGCTAATATAAGCTCTTCTCAATCTCATGATCACCCTAACTCATACTATTCTCGGCAGTTACTCCTATCTACCACCCGTCTAAGCCTCAAGTCTGATGAGTCATCATCTCTTCGCATTTAATCTCATTCAAACAGAATTCTCCATTGAGTCCACCACACTTCGGTTTTATAAATAAGTCTGAGACAGTTCATTCTTTCCATCCAAAAAAAATATTCTAATCCATCATCCTTGTGTTCCCAAAATCAATTAATCATTGCCATAATAAAACTTATCTCACTCCAAACCTACTTGCAAACACAATCCTATAACGATAATAGCTAGTCCCAATTAATATAACAACCATAAACACGAAAACTTTCTTTAAGGGAGAAGAAGAGAAGAGAAAGAGGGACTTAAGGCCAAGGAAATACTTTAAAACATTTGGAAAAAAGAACGTGCGGTGTTGCGGTAATGGATGAGGGAGGTTAAGTGATTTGTGATCTGGTGAGCTAGTTTTAAAACTTTAAAGATTTGGTCTAAAGAAAACAAAGTTTTTGATGCGATCACATACAACCAAGATAAACCATCCATTGAAACTAAAACTACGTCTAAGGATCTGCCTGCGATGACGACATTCATATAAGTATGAATATCGTCATTCAGACAACTTCCAGCATACCATGGTTAACGCCGAGTACACATTCAAGACACAAGAAACAAACATCAGGATCCTAAAGATGACACACATTCATATGGGTCTACGCACTCTACCTAAACTCATGCACCATGACGACATCACCTACCAAAGGGCCTACTCCTAAACCGGAGATCACATGGATATCTACAAGGTCTGATGTCTAGATAAAAGAAGGAAGGAAACTAAATCAAAAGCGGAACGAAATAAGATCGGAAGGAGCGAGTTCAAATAAGGCAAGATAAGGAGGTAGTTGGTTGGGTGTAAAACGATTGTTTTGCAAATGAAAAAAATAAGTTTACACAAAGATTTTGAAATGTGGTCACGAGAAACATAGAACAGATAATATAATAATAAAATAATTGAAGTTCCCCCTAGTTTAGAAAAATATTTTAAAAGTATGCAAGGTAAGTGATTTAGAAATAGATCTCGTAGCCCAGAAAATATAATTTGAATCATTAAAATGTCAACACGGTTTAAAAAAAAAGAAAATATGAAGGATACCGATTTGAAATAATTTCCAGATAGTAACTTGCAAATTGACGACTAAGGAGATTTCAAAACCTCAGAAGGAACTTTCATCCGAAAAGCAAGAAATTTTAAATATATATAATAAAGGGTTTTCAAGGAAGTTAAACCGAGCGAAGAATTTAATAATGGGTTTCGAAAACAAGAAATAAAGGAAATAAAAGTGGGATGAGGTAGCGATTGTTTTGTAAATGAAAATGAATTTAAACAAAGGTTCTTGAAGTATGAGCACGATGAACATAGAGATGTTTATATGTAAGAAATTTAAAATCCCCCTTTGTTTTAGAAAAATATTCTAAAGTACGTACGTAAATGGTTAAAATAAATTTCGTAGGTAGAAAAATGATATATTGAATTCTCGAAATGGTAACAAAGTTTTAAAACTAAAATACGATGGATACTGATTCGAAAATAAGTACGAGGTCGTAACTTAAAACTTTCACGACCGAAAGGTTTCAAAATTTGCGAAAGAATTTTAACTCAACCGAAGATAAGAAATTTTAAATAATTAATAAAAGTTTTCAAAGAAGTCAAATTGGGCGGAGAATTTAATAATAAATTTCGAAAATACTTTTAAAGGAAGCAGGTTTTGGGAAAGGGAAAAAATTTCGAAAACAAGTACAAGATAGTAGAAATAAATTGTGTAGTTTATAAAAGTAATATATATATTTTAGAAACAAGGCAAATAAAAACTGAATTTGAGGAATAATGATTTAAAATAAGTGCGAGATATTGACTTAAAATTTTTTTTTATTACGTCCATGAAGCTCCAAATCAATTAAAAGTTTTAACTCGATCCAAAACCGCAAATTTTAAATATATAATATAGGGGTTTTCAAAGAAATCAAGTCAGAGCGAAAACTTAATAAGGAAAGTCGAAAATAATTTTAGAGAAGGTAGAATTGGTCAAGGAAGGGATTCGACGGATCGATGATAGTCGTCAGGAAACGATCGCGAGAATCGATAGAAAGGAAAAATGATCGCATGAAGAGTACGCGTAAGATATGAATCGTGAAGAGCTACGATGGGACTCTATGGTCGATAGCACAAAATTTGCAAGGATCAGAGGGATGCTAGAGGACAAGGGTTCTAATCATCGGGTCGTCTAAAAATTAGGAGAACTCAGCTCAAGGCTTCCTATGAGCTAGAATATAATCAGGATCTAAAGAGGAGGTTCCTAAGAGAAACGAGGTTACGTTCTGCTGGGCCCAAAGTCGATGGAGCTGGGCGAGCGACTAACTAAAAGAAGGACTCTAAATATCTAATACGATCAGGATCAAATGGGGATGCTAAAATAGTCTAGGACGAGGACGACTAAATTTTAACCAAGGCATCCGACTATCAACCTGGGACGTCTGCCTAAGTCTTCCTACTATCTAAGACTAGGAAACTAATTCAGACTTGTACGTGGATATCAAATGAATGCGGTACTTTTATTGTTCCGAACTTTTGCAAGACCTGCATGGGCCACCACTAAAACCTGTCACGCCCCGCTTCCCAAAATGGACGGAAGCGAAACGTGACGAGGCCCGCTTAGGCCAGGGCTAAGAGCCCGGACCCAATAAGCGTCTGTAGAGGTACCATTTTAAAAGATTTTCAGGTTCTGGCATTTTTATAGTTCGAAACAACAACAGTACAGAAAAGAAATTTGCATTCATTAAATTAGAGATATGATATCCAACAAGTACAAAGTCTAAAAAAAAGCCTAAGCGTGGCAACAAACTATCTAAAAGAAAACTGAAAGTAGTAACCTCTGAAAGTGGCGACTAAAAGACCTCAAGGTCTGGTCCTCGTCAGGCACGTGCTCTGGGTCGACGTCCTCGGCTCCTCGTACTCCAGTGAGACTGCCTCGTCCACGAACTCTGGCTAAATACCTGACATACAGCACCCAAGAAAAGGAACTGTACGTCAGGTAAAGTCTACAAGAAGGGTTAGACTTTACTGCAAGTGCACCGAACTTTAAACAATGGTTTACTGGTTGATTAGCATGCTGAGGTTCTTTTACACAACAGTTTACTGGTTGATTAACATGCTGTGGTTATAACAGAGTAACACGACATGAAGTAACGCAGCAGGAAAGTAAACGGGACAAGTAGTAGTCGTAGCGTGTGCTACCAACTACGGGACTAGCCTAAAGGTGTCAGAACAAGACGAAGACAGACAAGACAAGTAGGACACGACACGACACGGCACGACACGACACGACACGAAGGGTTCACGCCTTACGGTTCGAGGGGGATCAGACCCTCTCACCGTGCGCACGCTCAACCCTACCCCAAAACCCCAGAACTCAGGACAGGAAGCACGGAGATCACTTTCGCAAGGAAAGCATCTGAAACGCCCGTAGGCTTTTTGTATCACGGAGATCACTTCCGCTCGGGAAGCATCTGAAACGCCCGTAGGCTTTTTGTAACACGGAGATCACTCCCGCAAGGAGAGCATCTGAAACGCCCGAAGGCTTTTTGTAACACGGAGATCACTTCCGCAAGGAGAGCATCTGAAACGCCCGAAGGCTTTTTGTAACACGGAGATCACTCCCACAAGGAGAGCATCTGAAACGCCCGAAGGCTTTTTGTAACACAGTGACAAGACACGACCAGTGTGGATAACAGTGACAAGACACGACCAGTGTACGGGAGAGTTATTCTAGGGTGTCCACACGCACGCACACACATGATAGCCCTACAGCATCAAAGTTGTTGTTGTCAGGCTCAGACTTCGTCGTCAAGTCTGAGTCGTCAGGGGCGTCCCGAATGCTATCATTTCACGTCCGGTTCTATACAGTCACAGTCTAACAGTTCTAGCAATCTAAGACCAAGGCACGGTCAAAAAAACGCAAGTGGGTACACTTGCCTGAAACGGCGAGTGCGTCGTCCTCTCGAAGCGTCTCGTCCAAGCGTCTCGTCCGCAGAAGTCCGTCTGAAATATCGCCACGGTGACGATGTCAGGTCTCAAATTCATCAAATCCTATTAGGGTTCGTTTCTAGGTTTTCGGGACTATCCTATTCGTCAAAAGTCACTTTTTGATGTATCAACCTAATCGACGATCTATCCTATGTGCACAGTCAAATTAGTCCGTTCGTCGATTTTCTATGTTCGTACAACGTTTTACAAGAGCTGAAAAGTAAATTTAGTTCAAGTTGTCGGTTTTTAGTTTAGGGTTCAGTCAGCTATTGTGGGGGTTTCTACGAGTTTCGGGGAACCAACCTGAACCGGAGTTTGCTGTCGATTGGATGTCGGGTCTGATCGGAGGACTCCACAGCTTCAGATCTGGTCCTCGCACGATTCTCCAAAAGTCCAAACTTGCGACGAAGGCCTACGAAGTGTCGCAACGTCGTAGACGGCAAATCCACGAAGTAGCACGTCCAAGTGGGGCCCACAACAGTGCTAGGGGTCCAAGGGGGGCCCGCAACACCTCAGGAGCACTTGGGGGGCCCACCACAGAAGTTGGTGTGGGAGAAACCCACTTGCGACACTAGGCCGTCGGTCGTTCACCCTCGGTGCGAGGGTTTCTCTCGGTCAGACCGAGAGAAGCTCTCGGTCGTGCGAGCTGCGATGCGGGGGAGGTCGGCACATCGTCGGTGCGAGGGTTCTTGTCGGTCAGACCGACAGATCTTGTCGGTCGGGCGCTTGGACGAAGCTGGCAGCGGAGCGGGGTGCGGAGCGGCTTCGGGTGCGGAGCGGGCCTCGGTCAGACCGACGGGGCGGGTCGGTCAGGCGCTGGCGATGCGGAGCGGGGCGATGCGGGCGGCTGTGCGAGGGAGCCTCTCAGTCAGACCGAGAGAGAGCCTCGGTCGGAGCGGGCGACAACGGGGGAAAGCGATGCAGCGGCTGTGCGAGCGGCGATGCGGGGTGCTGCTCCGGTCGTGCAAGGGGATTTGCGGGGGAGAGCTCCGGTCGTGCACGCTGCGATCGTCGCAACGTTGCGACGAAGCTTTAGAAGATGAAACGGCGGCTAGGGTTTTGAGCTATGACGAAATAACTTTTCCTAGGGCTAACTTAAATAGGTTAGAGCTAGGGTTAGGGTTTGGGTTCGGAAAAATATTATTAAAATAATTTAAAATAATTAATTTACTTAAAAATTACTCTCCTCTCCCTCACGCAAAATGGGTGCGGCCAAAAATTCTAAAATTTTTCCTAAAAATTCTTTAAAACGTTATTATAATATAGAAATTTTATTGTAATTAAAAATATTATAAAAATTGGTTTTAAAATTATTTAAAGCTTTCAAAAAAATAGAAAATTGGTCAAATTAAGTCCAAAAATTATAAAATAATTATGGGGTGTTCTAGATGACTAAAGAAAGATAGTGAAGAAGACGGATCTTCATTTTGATGTCGAGAGACGAAACTAAAATTCGTAACGTCTCGCAACAAAGCAGAAAGTCGCGACGTCACGCCAATTAAGATAGCGTCGCTGAAGAACGACACGAGATATGTTGTTACAAAGTTACTCCTCAATCTAATACTTCCAGAGACGATCACGTCGATATATCGCTCAATAATATACAAAAACAAATAAAGTCAAAAATAAACACGTGCACGATCAAAAGCACGTGCACGAAAGGTACGATAGAAACAGGCCGTTACACCCCCTCCCTCTCCCCTGCATTGCGCCCTCCCCCTCCCCATTGCCCCCCTGCACAACCCATCGGCCCGCATCAGAGACGGCCGCGATCTGACCTATGGCCACCCTTAGAGCCGCTGCCACCCTCAAGCGCGGTCGCGACCTGACCTACGGTCCTGCTGCCGGTGAACCCCATCAACGCTGACTGGTGTGGTGCCATCAAAGACGCGCTGGAGCCCCTTTCCTTCTTCATCAAGAAACAAACCCCCTTCTTCATCAAAAGGAACCACCGTTCCTTCTTCATCTTTGTTTGTACTGATTTATTGATGTTTTTCATTCTAAACTTTTGTTTTGGTCAACTACGCCGACAATGATTTTGTGCAGGGTTGACAACATTGGAGACCTCTTTGGACCCAGGGTATGATTTTTCCTTTGATAGTTTTGGAGTTACGGAGAAAGTATTAAACTTTGGATTTTTAAAAACTCTTTTCAGGTTGACTTCAATGTTATAAAAAACAGTGATATTTGCCATTTAGCTTGCCAGTACCCTGTGTTGCTTCATATTATATTAGTGGAATTGGTCTGCTACTCAAATAAGTGAAATTTTGAACATTTTTTGTAGTGGTATGCTTGAATTCTCATTGACATGCTAAGTTATGTTATCCATATGTATTCAGTTTTTTTTCATCTCATGTTAAGTCACTCAAGAAAATCTTCTGTTACAAATGAAGGGCTAAAAATATAAGACAATTTGTCATTTTTAAGATGTAGTTTTCATCTGATAAATTGATTGTAAAGTTGTAATGAATTAACATGAGGCTGAGACTGTGATATAATTATTTTATCATTTTCCTTTTGTAGACGAATCATTGTAAGGGGATAATGACCAACTCTAAATTCTACTGTAGAGATCAGGGCAGTTTGATTGCTCGAAGCAGCACTGCTCATCTATGGCATGGGTTGTTATTGACACTTGTGCTCGGATGCTTGTGAAATAAATTGTGAAAGCTTTTCATGTTTTGACAGTACGGTCAACTTTATCGGGACCATTTCCCCAATTTGTCTTCACTAGAAAATTCCAGAAAATCAGTATTCATAGTTTTTAAAGGATTTTTTCTTATATTCATCCCTTGAGGTCCTTCAAATCTGACACTTTAACCACAATTGGAACCCAGTCCTCATGCCCATTTTGAAGATATTTGTCCTGATGTAGCATGCAGGTTTGTGTTCTAATCAAAATTTTTAGAATTCAGGTTTCAATTGGATGCAATGAACTCATGCTTCAACATTTTGAATGCAGGTTTGAATGTGGATGTTAATTTTGAAATAATTTTTTGTATTCGAAATGTTGATGCAGGTCCTAATCAAAATTTCTTTGGCAGCCAAATACAAAAAATTTTAGAATGCAGGTTTCAATGTGGATGCAATGAATTCATGCATCAACATTTCGAATGCAGGTTTCAATGTGGATGTTAAAAATTTTTAGAATGCAGGTTTCAAAATTTTTGTATTTGGCTGCCAACGAAATTTTGAAATTTATGATTCTCTCATAATGCATGTTTCAATGTGGAAACTGTGGAGTATAAGAACATCAACTTCACTGTTTGGGATGTGGGGGTGTGTCCGGAAAAGGTATTATAATGCTTATGTTGGAAAAAATTTCTAATTGCTAATTTATGCGCTTTGTAGCTCATACTTCATACAGATATGAAACTGGAGAGTGATTTGTAATTCTTGCCATTACGAAATTTTCTGGGTTATCTGGGATAATTTTCTCCCATTTATTTATTCAGAAATGGGAGTGAAATTAAAGCCAGGTGGTTAAGTTTAGAGTTGTCATGGCCGTGAGGTTTGCTTTCCTCTTATATTGGACTTGAAAAGGAAAGTCGGAATAACTCTGGGCATCATTCTAGGCATGGTAAAGCTCCTTTTGTCCAGGACCTAGAGGAGGTAGCAAAAGGTTTCTGTAAGAAATATTTATTGCTACCCTTGAATCAAGTTAAGTGCATGAATGAGTACCAAAGGCCCTCATGTCAAGAGATAAGGTGATTTTCCATTGTTGATACTGAAATTTTTATAAAATGGGTTACTGTAGTGGTGGAACAATAATATTTATAACAGAAGGTTTATGAAATTTTTGTTGGTGATTTTCCTTTCTTTTTTAGATGCTTCAATTTGGATGATATGCTAATTTTCTCATGCTTTTATATTGGTGGTTCTCAATTTACTTTCATTGAAAATGCCAACTCATGTGTGATCTCTGAAGTTGTGCATGCCTTCAAACTGTCCATCATCTGCTTTAACATGTTTGCTCGTATAGACATGGAATATAAGGCACGGGTTCATGTTCAGAGCCTCAAAACATCTCTTGATGAACACAATTTGGATATAAAATTAGGGCTATGATATAATTTTTACCAATTATGTATTTGATTCAAACAGTAGCCCATAGAAGGGCATCGAACTCGACTGCTAATCAATCGAGTAAGTTTAACATTAGAGTTTTAGTTCTGTTACAAACACTAGATGTTTTAAATCAAAACATCAGTAGATAATTTTGTTACATAAAGAGATATTAACCAATAGCTTATGCATAGAGTTATTGGTAACATGATAGTAATAAATATCAGAACTGAACAAAAGGGCTTGGATTGTGTTGTGGTGGGAGCTCAGTTTGTCTTGAGACCTGGGAAGTTAAGGGACTTGCTGCTCCTCTCTTACATAGATAAGCACCTCCTCCCATCTTGCAGTGTGATGTTCCTCATTGCCAACTCAGAGCTTATCACCTTCTCATGAACTGAATCCCACAGCTGGTCGTGGCTCATCTGCTGAAATCACAAACGACGATGATAACCACGTTAAACGACAAATCGACACTACGTATCAAGAGAGAAATCAAAGATTATTTCAAACCAAGTTTACAAAAAATTACTGTGATCTTGGTTGACTCATGTTGTGCCTTTGCAATAACTGGTTGGTACTGAATATTTAAAATGCTTTCATTTTATTTTTCCAATGTGATATTAAAAAGTAACCTATCAAGGTCATTGTGTTGATTCTTATAATTTATTTTCTAAACTAATTGTTGTTTTCACAGGTTTTCCCATTCTGTTTGGTTGATGCTGAGAGGGATTATTTATCTTTAAATAAGCGATATCCGAGGCTATATATATCCTCAGAGTGTTCAAAGGTTTGACCTCTTTTGAGATCTGTTTCACACATTTGTTTGCGTTCTACCATATTATTGATTGCCTTAGTGATGCACTTTATAAATTTCAGGTCATTTTATACTGGCCGAAGCAAACTTTGCATCTTTCACTTCATACTCCTGTCAGGTACTATTACTCAGGAACTAACTCTATCAGAAAAGTGTTTGATATACATATTTGATGTTGTTTCCTACAGATTTATTGAGATTATTTACTTTTTTGTGGACCAGCTTTGAACATGAGTATTTAGAACTAGATAGCAGAAGAGGTGATGAGAAGGCATTAGTTTCATCAGATGAGCTGTCAAATTGAAGAAAGGAAATACTGTTTGGAATGCGAAGGTAAATGATATATAGAGTCTCAGTAGGATCATGGAAATGTGCAATGAAACAATTCTATAGCTATATCCAAATGGTAGGCAACTGTTAATCATCTCTGATTTTCTGAGCAGGTTTGGATATTTTTTGCTCACTCTATTTTCGTTGTTTTATGAAGCAATTTATGCTGTTATTACCCAAACCCAACGTATTACCCAAACTAAATCATTGATATTACCCAAACCCAATGTATTACCAATCATTCATGTTTGATATCATATTAAAATTATGTAACTAAAGCAATTTGAATATGAACTAAAACTAAAGAATTCATGTTTTTATAACATAATGCAACTAAATCATTATACCAAGGGTAAGAGAATTTGAATACTGTAATTAAAGCATTGCTTAATAATTTTGGGTAAAAGAATTTGAATACTGTAACTAAATCATTATACCAATGAATTTGTGTTTTCCTCACGTTGAGAAGTTTTTCCTGTCAAATATTCTGTCAATATCAAGATATTAAAATTTCTAAATATCCTGATATTAAAATATTCTGATTTGAATTAATGCATATCAAAATTTTTGTCCTGTCACGTGATATTTAGAAATTTTGATATGCATATTAAAATTTCTAATGCATATCAAAATTTCTAATGCATATCAAATTTTTTAGTTTTTTCCTCACGTTGAGAGGGTTTTCCAGTCAAATTCAAAATTTCTAAGTATCACATTGAGAGGTCCTTTTGTCAAATTTCTGTCAATATCAGAAAATATCAGAGTTGATATTTCAAATTTATATTTCAACTATATTTCAATTATCTTTTGTCAAATTGATATTTCAAGAATGAGTTGATATGTCAAAATGAAATTTCTGTCAAAATGGGAAACTATGAACTCACTGTGAACTATATCAAACTATGAACAAATTGACAGGATATCAACTCACTGTGAACTCTATCAAAATGGGAACCTATATTTTCTGTCAAATATCCTAATATCAAAATATTCTGATTTTTTTGAAATGACAATTTTAATATACTGTCAATATCAGAAAATGCCATTTTGAAATGATTTCAATTTGTCAAATATCATGTCAATATCATAAAATGCCATTTTGATATTTCAAAAAGATTTCAGAGAGGATATTAGTATTTTTCTAATATCCTGACAAAGATTTAGGAAAAAAAGATAAAGATGAAATGCAAAAGAAAAACAAGAAATGCAAAAGAAATGTGTGCATAATTTCCATATGCATGTTATATTTTTGTTGCATAAACCATGATAACAACCAGTTTCTAACCTAATGAAGGATCTATGCACATGTAGAAACTATTTTATGATATTCGATTTCATATTTTTGTTAACTTTACAGTTTCGTAGTTTCGTAGTACTTCATACATAATGCATTCAAATGAAGGTTTTCAGTATACCAATCGTGATTAGGTATGCTACTTATTTCGATAACCATGTTTGAGGCCCTTTAGTTTTGAAATAGAGTAAATACTGATTATACATTACTGTAGGTAGTGAAGTCATGTTCTGTATTAATCATTCATATATTTTTCATGCGGTTATGATTAAAGTGACTTTGGTGGAGACAAACAAATTTAAGATGTCATTGACTGTTTCTATGGTCAGTGCAGAACAAAGAACCAATAAAGAAAATAGCTTCTGATACTACGAACTTTGACTATGAAATGGATGGGTATTGGTTCAATAGAGATGTTTTTACATAAATAACTAGCAAGCTGTTTAGGAGTTTGAGAGCTTCATCCCGTTGGATAGCAACCTCATCTCCTCAACCCTTGGTGAGCTTTATGAGTTTTGTTATGGCAATTGAAATTTCAGTCAAAAAAAATTCAATTTTTAGTTATGAGAATGATGGTTAAAAAATTTCAGTCAAGTTTCAATTTTTAGTTATGGAAGTTGCAATTTAAAGTCAAATTTCATTTTGAGTTAGACTGCAAGAAGAGATTGTACATGAATGCTGCAACCAAACAGGAGCTGGCGTCAAGTTTTAAAATCCTGTTTTTACACTGCTGTAACCAAACTTGCAGTCTGGAGTTTTTGGAACATGAATGCTGCAACCAAACATTTTTCCAATTGCAGTCTGCAACCAAAAACTCCAGACTGCAAGTCAACTCACATCCAAGTTGAGAAAAATTTCATTTTGAAAATTTCAGTAAAGTTTCAAAATAGTATGAAAACAGTTTGAAAATTTCAGTTTGAAAATTTCATTCAAGTTTTAGTCAAGTTTAAGTTTGAAATTGGTTATTGAAACTTGAAATTTCTATGTCAATGCTCTGTAAACTTATGATCTAATACTGAAATTTCAATAAGTTTACAAAGCAAATAACTGTTTTAAGTTTACAGAGCACATTTCTATATAGTATACCTGATTGAACTGCTCTCAAAATACCTGATTGAACTGCTCTCAAATTCCATTTCCAATAAAATCCAATTCCTGACATAGAAAATTCTATTTCCAATTCCAGTTTCTCATCTCTCAATTCCTGAAATATCAAGCCTCCCAAAACTGATTTTAAGTTTTAGTACACATGTTTTAAGTTTCTCATCTCTCAAATCCAATTCCAGTTTCTCATCCAAATTTTGGTTATGCTATTTGAAATCATACTTTGTTGTGTTCCAGCTTGAATAAGAGATGAGAAGCTATTTGAACGGAACTTTTTCAAATAGCTATTTGAGTTCAAATTCCAGTTTCTCATCCAAGCTTTGTTGTGTTCTTCAAATAGCTTCTCATCTCTGAAATTAATTCCAGTTTCTCATCTCTTATTCAAACTGATATGCACCAATTGGGTATTTGAACTGGAAGCTATTTGAAGAACACAACAAAGTATGGGGTATTCCCAAAGCTGATTTCCAATTCCAGTTTCTCATCTCTCAAATCCAATTCCTAAAATATCAAAAAATATTCAAATATCAACTTTCTATAGAGTATACCTGTTTTAAGTTTACAGAGCAAATTTCTATATCACTGCTATCAAATTTCTCAATATATATAGAAATTCTGTAAACTTGATATTCCATAGCAAATTTCTATATCAATGCTTGCCTGTAAACTTAAAATTTGCTCTCAAAATATATATTTTGAAACTTGATATACCATAGAAATTCCATAGCATTGATATACCATTAAAATGCTCTCTAAACTTAAGAGCGGTGTGAAATGAGCAACTTGATGGATATTGAACCCCGAGTTTCAAAATTTGAAACTCATTATATATCAATGCGCTGTAAACTTATGCTCAGTATACATCAAGTTTCAATGAATTTCAGAGCATTTCAATAACTATTTTGAATAACTATTTTGGTTATGTTTCAAACTTGATGTTTCAATATTCCGTTTCAGTTTAAGAGCATTGATATATACTGAGTTTCAGTTTCAAGCATTTCAGTTTCAGTATAATCAAAACTCATTTCAGTTTCAAGCATTTCAGTTTCAGCTGAGTTTCAAGTATTTTAATTTCAGTTTCAGTTTCAAGTATATTGAATAACTATTTCAGATCAGTATATATCAATTGCAGTGCATTTCTAAATAGTTATTGAAATGCTCAGTATACATCAAGTTTCAAAATTATCTGTAAACTTATGCTCTATACACTTTTGGTTATGTTTTAATATCCATCAAGTTTCAATAACTATTTTGAAACTGAAATTCATATCAGAGCATAACTTGATTGAAATTTCTAAATATCATAATATTTCAGTCAAGTTTAATTTTTACCTCAACCCTATACTTAAAAATTTCAGTCAATTTTCAAAATTTCAGTCAAGGTTCAATGTCCATCATTCTCTATCTTAATGAATGAGAAAAATTGATTAATGATTAATTTGGTTGGATGAGAAAAATAGTTGAGTAATGATTGACTAATTTGGTTCAGTTTGAAAATAGTTGCTTTTTACAGTTTGCAAAATAGTTTGCCAAATATTTTCTGAATGAGAAAAATTGTTTGTATGTGTAATTTGGTTCAGTTTGCAAATTTCATGTTACAGTTCAGTTTGCAAAATGTTTGGATGAGAAAAATTGTTTGGTTCTGTAACTTGGATGTGTAATTTGGTTCAGACTGCAAGCTCTGTAATGCCCTGCTAAGCTACTGCACAAGTACTAGAGGGGGGGTGAATAGTACTTTAAAATAATTAAGAGGCTAATTCCTAATTACTTGCAAACTCTACCAAATAATGCGAAAATGCGGAATAGTAAATAATCGACAATAAATAGAATCAATCGCAAACAAGCAATATTACTGGGTTCGGATCCACCCAAGTCTCCCCGACTTGTTCCCGGTGATCCTACGTCCCAACCACCCGGATCCCCTCCGGATACTCAAGTTAGAAACACTAACTCAAGATTTCTACTATGAAATACTTGTGAAAAACCTTCACAAGTCAAATCATACACAAAGTAATTTGTGACTCCCACAACCCGGGATCACAACCACACTCTCACAACCGAGAGTGAAACTTACAATTGAAATTGAAATGAAATAGAACTTCTTACCGACAAAATACCTATGCCTTGAGTAATGCTTACGAATTAGGGCAAGGATGATTTTGAGGAAGAAGAAGTGGCACCAAACCCTAGCTCCAAGATGTAGATCAGCGATGGAGAGCTATGGGGATGTTGGTGACCTAGAATCAAGCACTTGGCTTGGAAGGCTTCACACTCAATGAATCTCTCTTTGGAAGTAAGAGTGGGGAGAGATTATTGAATGGAATGAAAGAGCTTTGAATGAGCTTGGAATGATTTCTCTTGAACTCTAAACTTGCAATAATATCAGCCTTGACTGCAATGAATGCAGCCCATCAAGTATTTATAAGTTAGAGGAGAGAGAGAAAGAAAAACGTTTCAATTAATGCTCCAACGGCTCTTTTCTGAACCCAACTAATCGGTCAAAGAACAACTACCGACCGACTAGTTCATCAACTAGTCGGTCGGTCAATCAACGTATACCGACTAATGAGTGAACAGAGAAAAGGTCAAAGCACAGACTAAAGGAACTAGTCGGTCCAAGAAGAGTAGCTGACCGACTAGTTTCACAACTAGTCGGTCGGTTACTCAACTGAGACCGACTAACAGATAAAACTGAAGTCTGAGCACAAATTGACTTAGTCGGTCCAAGAACAAATGTTGACCGACTAGTTCATCAACTAGTCGGTCGCCAAATGAGCATAGACCGACTAACGATAAACAGTAAGTCAAGTGAAAATTGGCATGTATAGTAAAACTCAACTAGTCGGTCCAAGAAGGAAAGTTGACCGACTAGTTCATCAACTAGTCGGTCGATCAATGAACACAGACCGACTAAAGATAAACAGTAACTAGCTTGGAAAAGACTGACTGAAACTAGTCGGTCCAAGAAGCTTTGCCGACCGACTAGATCACCATCTAGTCGGTCAGTTCTTCTTCTTGAACCAACTAACATGCACAAGAAGTCCCGAATCGAAGCGCGATGCTTCGGGGAAGATTGTATGGACTTCAACTAAGATCCTAGAGCTAAGATATGACCGTTATGAAGATTTAAACCGTAAGACCTACTCAAGGCTTAACATTCTACGAAAGAAGCTTAAAGACTATAAATAAATTTTGACGATACCGTCTTCAATAGCTTCAATCGAATCTTCATGACTTCTAAATTGGTCCATAAGCTTCAACGAAGCTTTAGGCATACGATCACGCGCTTTGAGAAGTCTTGAGACGTCGTAATTGATATTCATATGAATTTGGCGACGATCTCCATAACTGCGCTCACAAAGTGTTAGTTCACGATATATTTATGTTTGTTCATCATCCAAAACCAAATCCGGGGAGTCCAATATCCAACATTCTCCCCCTTTTTGGTGATGACAAACCAACATAAATAATAATAAAAAATAATGATTAAATGTAATTTACTTACTCCCCCTGCATTGATGACACGTTAATTCCAAATTAAACAATAATAATACGCATCAAGCAGACGAGTAAAGTATATAAATGAGAATAGATTATTGAAATATTGAATACCAAATGTTGGTTATTGAAATATCGGATTTGAAAATCCATTTATATATCTTAACTCCCCCTGAATCTAACATATCAAATTAGATTCTTGGAATAATGCTTTAAATTATCATTTAGCACATCGTTATTATTATATCTCTCCCCCTTTGGCATTAGCAAAAAGAGCGGGAGGAGATCAACGACAACAACAATGGCTTCAAATAAAAGCACGGGAGTCGTAGAAAACGACGACGGTTCAAGTGACACCAAAGAAAAATACGAATAAAATCAAAGCGTGTCAATGAGACCAAAGTCGAAAAATCGTAAAATGAAATCATCAAAACTCAAATCAGTTTTACGGATTGAGTTATGGAATATACTCTCCAATATCAACATTCTTGGTTAATTTAGTGCATGAAAAACAATTCTATGTTTCCATAAAATAAATTTCTATTAAACCAAGTTATTTTCGTCGAGCGACGAATTCAAGCATCAGAGACAAAAAATATATAATGTGCATAGTAGAATGAAATGTCAACGTCGATGTATATATATAAAAAATATGAACCAGAGTACATCAAAAATATACATCACTGACATACAAAACATCGATCCAACGATCGGGGCACAAAATACATCAACATATCAAACAGATATCAGAGTGTCACACAACATACAACATCATCAAAGTACATCAAAATACATCATCAAAATGATCCAAAAATCATAGCCACCCACACTATCCTACCCAACATCTCTCACAACTAGATATGTCATCCAATGAGCATCGGGAGAGGCCTCTAAGAAGCTCAAGAGGCAACGGGAGGATCAGAAGCAACTGCAGGCTCAGCAGGAGCGGAGGTGGTAACTGGATCAGCTGGAAGGTCAGCTGGAGCGACGGCAGAAGTCTCAGGCACGGCAGAAGAGACGATCTCAGGGGCAGCGACGGTAGTGGCCACGGGAGCACCAGTGGTAGTATCCACCGCAGGTGTGGTGGCAACATGTGTACTCTCGGGGTCACCAGCAGAAGAGACAGCAGAAGCACCAGAAGTGCCCTCGGGGGCACGAGTAGAAGCACGAACAAGCTCCTCAAGCTCCTCCTCATCCAACTCCTCATCCTCAGAAACTGGAGGAGGGATCTCAATCCCAAAGTGTGAGGCAATACGAGCCAGAATCTCCTCAGTCCGAGCATACCGAGACTCCACACGTCTGATAGAACATGCGAGCTCGTCAAGAGTTGTAGAGGGAGCAGCTGAGGCAGAGGCGGAGGCAGACGCTGAAGGTGTCATCCTCTGAATGTGACGGAGTGCCGCAATAGACTTCTTGACGGCCGTCGCGTTTAGAGGAGGACCAAGTGGACGCTCATCGTCACGAGGAAGTGTGACATGGAAGTAGCTAAAAACAAGGGTCAACAAGCACTGGAAGGGGATGTGAGCCGACTTCGTGGTCTTGCGAATACACTCGAAAGAATCCATCTTATCGAGTATAATGCGAGCCCAGTTAATCGAGCTCCCCATGAAAATAGCATATATCAACTTCAAGAAGGGCTGGGATGGTAGAGATGAGGAGCTGTACTTGGGAAGCAAGCACGACTTCAGAATCAAATTCAGGACCCATGCATTAGGCTTGAAGGATTTGGAGGGAACGCCAATCATGGCGGGAGGAATCTGATGGAAAATCTCTGAAAGGACGGTCTGATCTAGGAAAGAAATATCATCTACAGAAATGTCTGAGGGGAGGAGGCCAGACGAGGAGATACCCAAAATCTCTCCTAAGATTTCTGCCGTGAGGACTATAAGAGTCCCCAAAACAGTCGTCTCAATCGAGTGGGTCTCGTCGTACTGACCCCGGATCCTATTGGCATAGAAAAGTTTGACTAAACGAGGGTAGGGATGAGGATTCGCCTTAGGATCATATCGAAGGTAATCGATAAGACCCGAAGACTACAGAAGATCAGCTAGCCCTATGAAGTCACTAATCTGGACGAAATGCTCCAGAAGCAGCGGTCAATGTTCGATACAGTTGTAAGCCGCGAGACACATAGGGTCGTCGCGACACAACGAGATATCGACACCGCCTACCGGCATCGGAGCCTTTCCCTTAGGCTTACGCGTAGACGTACGTGGTCGGGAGCTAGACTCAGGATGGGTAGGAGGAGTAGGTTCCCTATGAGTCTCAGTCTCGGGAATGAACTCGGTATCGGAATCGCTAGGAGTGTGGAAAGAGGAGGGAGAGGCAAGCACCTTGGTCTTGGGCTTAGGCTTGGGCTTGGGCTTGGGTTGAGCACGGGGCTTCGCTTTCGTCGTCCTCTTACGCTTAAGAGGAGGCGAAGACGAAGAGGGTTCGGTAGGCTTCGAACGGCGTTTCAGAGGAGAGGGGTCCGAGGGTGGCGAATCTACGGTCATGGGCGAAGAGCCAGAGGGAGTGATCGGGATACGTGTACGAGCCATAATCGAGGCACGACACGACGCAAGAGATCGGAATGAAGCCATAAGCACAAACCCTAGAAATCGAAACCAACAAGAAATGAAACCCTAGCCGCTGAAAAACTAACCCTAGAGAGCAAATCCGAACCCTAGGAAGCTAGGAGAGGGAGGAGAGTCACCTAGGAGGGTAGGGCGACGGTCGGCGACGGCGGGTTTGGTCGGAAAACGGCCGGACATGACGGACACGAAGGAGGAGATGAAGGGTCACGGGTTTTGAGCTGGAGAGAGAGGGGGTTTTGATCGACTAATCGCGGAAGAAGTCGTTCGGAAGAGGATTTAATCGACTGGAAGTCGAAAAGACAAAACAGCCCCTGACACAACTAGTCGGTCACAGTTCAAGCACTGACCGACTAGATCACGATCTAATCGGTCGGTCAATGAGCTTGAACCGACTAGTTGCAAACAGTGACTGAACCCAAGTTTACTGACAAGAATTAGTCGGTCTGTGTTCATTTACTGACCGACTAGATCTCAATCTAGTCGGTCGGTCACTGAACATGAACCGACTAAAGAGGTCCAAAAATTGAAAATCTATGAAATTTGATTTCTCTCCTAATCACACTTGAATGAAACATCAAAATACTCTCATTAATCATTATACTACACCATTAAACATCGAAAATCTGAAATTTGACGATTACGCACAAATCGAGCGAAAATTCCGAAAATTCAACAAAATCCAGAAAATTTCAATACTACAAGCATGAGAAAATATAACGAATAGAATAGCATGCAAGAATATTGAATAAAAAATGAATCCTATATCTCGGATTCACCCATAATCCCCAATTCTCGACGTAACCGCACAAAGGAGTCCTCCTTTAGGGGTTTCGTGAAAATATCGGCGATTTGCTTCTGGGTTTCAACGTACACTAATATGATGTCCTTTTTAGCAACATGATCATCTAAGAAATTGTGTCGGACATCTATGTGTTTCGAACGGGAATGGTGTACCGGGTTCTTGGAAAGACATATTGATAGGGCAAGTATCACAGTTTATACCAAAGTCTTTAAGTGTGTGTCTCATCCAAAAAACTTGAGCACACGCGGCACCGGCGGCAATGTATTCCGCCTCGGTGGTTGAAAGTGATACGGAATTTTGCTTCTTGGAAAACCAAGAGACAAGAGAATTTCTTATAAAATGGCAAGTGCCACTAGTACTTTTCCTGTCGGATTTGCATCCCGCATAATCGGCATCACTATATGAGATTAACTCATACGAGCTAGATTTTGGATAAAGTAATCCAAAATCAAGTGTATAACTTAGATAACGGAAAATACGTTTTACCGCTACTAAGTGAGACTCCTTAGGTTGAGATTGATAACGAGCACATACGCATACGGCAAACATAATATCGGGCCTACTTGCGGTAAGATAAAGTAAACTACCTATCATACCTCGATATAGACGAATGTCTACATCCTTACCGCCCGTATCCTTATCAAGATGCGTAGTCGTGCTCATTGGAGTCTTTTTCCCGGAGGCATTCTCCATTCCAAATCGCTTTAGTAACTCCACCGTGTACTTCGTTTGGTGGATGAAGATTGCATCGTCCATTTGGCGAATTTGGAGACCTAAGAAATATTTGAGCTCACCCATGTGGCTCATCTCAAATTGTTCCTTCATCACATTAGAAAACTCTTCGCAAAGAGCAAAGTTAGTAGCACCGAAAATGATATCATCAACATATATTTGAACTAAAATTATATTATTATTCGAATGCTTAACAAAAAGTGTAGAATCGGCTTCTCCCATTTTAAAATTCAAATCCAAAAGAAAATTCTTTAGGCGATCATACCAAGCTCGAGGAGCTTGTCTCAAACCGTAAAGCGCTTTCTTTAGTTTAAAAACATGATTTGGAAATTTTTCATTAATAAAGCCCGGAGGTTGAGAAACATAAACTTCCTCAACAACATCTCCGTTTAAAAATGCACTTTTTACATCCATTTGAAATAGTTTGAAATTTTTATGGCATGCAAAAGACATTAATAATCTAATTGATTCTAATCTAGCTACCTGAGCGAAGGATTCTTCGAAATCAATACCTTCCTCTTGACGGTAGCCTTGAGCAACTAACCGAGCTTTGTTTCGGACGACGACATGATTTTCGTCGGTTTTGTTCTTGAAGATCTGCTTTGTCCCTATGACGGTGTGATTTTTCGATGGCAATGGAACAAGCTCCCAAACCTCATTCCTCTCGAATTGAATGAGTTCCTCCTCCATGGCTAAGATCCAAGCACCATCTTCGCACGCTTCATTAACATTCTTTGGCTCTATCGAGGAGGCAAAGGCACAATGAGCGAAGTAGTTCACTTGCGATCTCGTCTTGACACTATCATGGATATTGCCAATGACTTGCTCATGAGGATGGTCACG
Organism: Scilla litardierei; assembly: GCA_030789695.1. Classification (NCBI taxonomy): domain Eukaryota; kingdom Viridiplantae; phylum Streptophyta; class Magnoliopsida; order Asparagales; family Asparagaceae; genus Scilla; species Scilla litardierei. The sequence continues at coordinate 83,891,557 of CM061134.1, read as the reverse complement.
AACAGTATGAAGCCGTTTGGGAATACCTTGATCACTAGGAACATTCTCAAAAACTTCATTAGTTGGGTTAGTCTCAATAGAATCAATAGAATCATTAGAGTTAGAATTACCAATTGAATCACATAAGACATCCATAGAGTCATCATCATTAGTAATTCTAGTTGGAACAAATCCTTCATTAAATGACACATGAAGCGATTCCTCGATCGTTGAGGTTCGTTTGTTGTATATCCGGTAGGCTTTGCTACGCGAAGAATATCCAACAAAAATACCCTCATCGGATCTTGGATCGAATTTGTCCAAACTACCATACGTGTTCTTAATAAAACATTTTGAACCAAAAACACGAAAATGTTTAACTTGAGGCAACCTACCAAACAACAATTCATAACAAGTTTGTTTAGTGCCGGGCCTCAAAAGTATTCTATTAAACACATAGCAAGCGGTGTGTACCTCTTCCGCCCAAAATTGATGGCCAAGTTGGCTATCATCAAGCATAGTGCGGGCACACTCCACTAGCGTCCTATTCTTTCTCTCAACTACACCATTTTGAGGAGGTGCACGAGGGAAAGAGAAGGTGTGTGTAATACCAACTTCATCACAAAATGTCTCAAAAGACTCATTCTCAAATTCCCCTCCATGATCACTACGAATAGTGACAATGGTGGTTTCAATGAGATTTTGTACTTTCTTAACAAAAATTGTGAAGTTTTCAAAAGCTTCATTTTTATTACACAATGAAAATACCCAAGTAAACCTAGAAAAGTCATCAACGATGACAAGTCCATATCTAGCATTACTTAATGAAGCAACTCTAGTTGGCCCAAATAAATCTAGATGTAATAGCTCTAGTGGCCGTTTAGAAGAAATGCTTTTCTTAGGTTTAAATGAAGATTTTGGAAGCTTGCCTCGTTGACACGAGTCACAAAAGCTTTTCTTTTGAAAGACTAGCTTAGGGAAGCCTCTAATAGAGTTTAACTTGGAAAGCTTAAATAGTGTTCCAAAGTTCACATGACCAAAACGTCTATGCCATAAGTGTTGTTCACTTGTGTTGGCAATGAGACATTGTTCATGTGTACTTGGAAGATCTAGGATATATATATATATCCTTATGACGTGTGTCGGAAAATAATACATCATTAGTATTCTTATTTAAAATATGGCACATTCCTTTCGCAAAGCTAACTTTGTAACCTTTGTCACAAAGTTGGCTTATTGAAATAAGATTGTGGTTTAATCCTTTAACAAGGTAAACATCAAATATAAGGGGTTTAGAAGGATTACCCACTTTTCCAACACCTATGATAGTTCCGCTCTCGTTGCCTCCAAATACGACGCGGTTTCCATTTGCAATGGGCACCACTCCGGAGAGCAATTGAGCGTCACCCGTCATGTGTTTTGAACACCCGCTATCGAGTATCCAATTCCCCTTGGAGCTAAATTTAAATTTGTTGCTCCTTTTCTTTTTCTTTTCCTTGAGTACCTAAAGATAGAAAATTTTATATCATGGTACCCAAGGTCATTGGGTCCAAAAGATTAGACCTTTGGAAGCCAAGTCCAATTGGACATAGACTTCCCCACATAATTTCTACTATGCACAACATCCGAAAAATAAGCATTCATGTAAACTTGTTTTTCATCCATGCTTGTGTCCTTTGGGATCCAAATTGTGAATATTTTGGGAGCCCTCATCCTATTGGGTGCATGCATGCGACGTTGATTTCTACGTGATGCATGTTGTGGATAGGCATAAGAAACATGATGGAATGGTGCACGACGATAATTATTCATATGATGACGTGGGTGAACATTTGCATGTGGGGGAACACGTGCGTGAGGGTGTCTCACATGGTGTGCACGTGCCCGTGAACGTGTAGCATAGAAACCATCATATGTGTGAGCCGGTGGAGTAGGACGTGTGTTCCTATGTGGCATGGTATTGGTGTACATGTAGGCATGGCCCTTCTTTGGAGGTCCACCCAAAGTGGGTTTCTTTCCAAAAGACGGCGTGGACGAGGTGGAAGCACCATTGGTAGATGAACTACCAATAGAGTGTTTGCTACCACACGTTGAGGCATCGGAAGTTGGCCTAACAAAAGTAGTGGCCGACTTGGATGACTTTCCCAAAGTATACCCCAAACCAACATGGTGATTGGCCGGAGGTAAGACACTTAGGATATTATCCAAATGGCCCTTACCCTTATTGAATTCATTGATTCGGCCTAATGTGTTCTCATATTTCTCGGTGAGAGAACGCAAAGAAGTATCCAAAGTGGATACTTGCGATGTGAGCACATAAACACGATATTTAAGACTTTCATTCTCAATACTCAAAGTCGAGTTTTGAGAAGTCAAATCCTCTATCTTATGTTCTTCCGGATCCTCAATGCTAACATTTTCAAGTTGAGTCTTGAGATTAACAATCTCATTCTTCAACTCTTCAACAACGGTGTCGTTGTTGGTGATGATAGTTTTAGGCGAGGTTTGGATGCTAGCTAAATCATCTTTTACTTTAGTTTACCTATTTACTAATTTAGTATACTTAGACCACAATTGAGAATTAGCATTCCTAAGGTCATCCATGGTTACCTCATCGCCTTCGTTGTCGCTATCATCGGAGGAGGAAGATCCTTGATCATGCTCCTCTCTTGCCATGAAGCACATGTGCGCTTGCTCCACTTGCTCATCGTCCGACTCTCCGCTTGAGGAATCCTCGGAGTCGGTGAATGTTGCTCCGACAAGTCCCTTTTTGTACCCCTTTTTTGTACTTCTTGGACTTATCGAATTTCGGCGCCTTCCACTTCTCCTTTTGCTTATTTAGAGGACACTCCGCTTTCATGTGTCCTGGCTTATTGCACTTGAAACACAAAGGAGAGGAGGAGGCGTTAGAAGAACCAAATTTAGCTTTGTTCTTATCGTTACCTTTTCGGAAGAAACGGTTGAACTTCTTGGCCATGAGTGCCATGGACTCCAAGTCCAACTCGTTTTCCGAGTCTTCATCATCGGTTGATGTGGAAGTTGATGGAGCGGCCTTGAAAGCAATAGCCTTCTTCTTTGGCTAGTCTTGCTTTAGATAGGACTTCATCTTGTCCTGCAACTTAAGCTTGCTATCCTTACGAACCTCGTATGACATTAAAGTACCCATTAGTTGAACAACGGTATAGGTTTTCATGTCATTACCTTCCTCGATGGCGAAGGTCCGTTTCTCCCAACTAGAGGGAAGTCCATCGATGATCTTCGAGACTTTCTCCTTTTGGGTGTAGGTTTTGCCGAGAGCCTCCAACTCGTTTGTGATGTCGACGAAGCGAGCGTAGTACTCCTTCATTTTCTCACACTGTATCATATAAAACAACTCGTAATCTCTATTAACTACCACGAGTTTAGAGTCTCTTACCCTACTAGTCCCTTCATGTAATATGAGGAGGGAATTCCATATTTGATATGCACTCTTACATGTGCATATCTTATTGAAATCCTCGGGTTCCAAGGCGCATTGCAAGGCGTTCATTGCCTTGGCATTGCTCACCTCCGCGGCGACCTCCGTGGGAGTCCACTTCTCAAAGTCTTCTTCGGTAGGCTCGATGTATTCCTTCATCGTGGCCCTCCATAGAGATGCACTCCGGAGGAAAGTTTCCATCCGGCATTTCCAGTACCCATAGTTGGTACCGTTGAAGAATGGAGGCCTCGTCGAGGAATGTCCTTCTATCACCGAAGACGCTCCTTCACGGTTCTTGAAGGTGCTATAGTCGGAAGGTGAACGAACGGTCTTGTTGTCGTTGGTAGACATAGCTATAAACTTGGCTCTGATACCAAATGTAATGCCCTGCTAAGCTACTGCACAAGTACTAGAGGGGGGGGGGGTGAATAGTACTTTAAAATAATTAAGAGGCTAATTCCTAATTACTTGCAAACTCTACCAAATAATGCGGAAATGCGGAATAGTAAATAATCGACAACAAATAGAATCAATCGCAAACAAGCAATATTACTGGGTTCGGATCCACCCAAGTCTCCCCGACTTGTTCCCGGTGATCCTACGTCCCAACCACCCGGATCCCCTCCGGATACTCAAGTTAGAAACCCTAACTCAAGATTTCCACTATGAAATACTTGTGAAAAACCTTCACAAGTCAAATCATACACAAAGTAATTTGTGACTCCCACAACCCGGGATCACAACCACACTCTCACAACCGAGAGTGAAACTTACAATTGAAATTGAAATGAAATAGAACTTCTTACCGACAAAATACCTATGCCTTGAGTAATGCTTACGAATTAGGGCAAGGATGATTTTGAGGAAGAAGAAGTGGCACCAAACCCTAGCTCCAAGATGTAGATCAGCGATGGAGAGCTATGGGGATGTTGGTGACCTAGAATCAAGCACTTGGCTTGGAAGGCTTCACACTCAATGAATCTCTCTTTGGAAGTAAGAGTGGGGAGAGATTATTGAATGGAATGAAAGAGCTTTGAATGAGCTTAGAATGATTTCTCTTGAACTCTAAACTTGCAATAATATCAGCCTTGACTGCAATGAATGCAGCCCATCAAGTATTTATAAGTTAGAGGAGAGAGAGAAAGAAAAACGTTTCAATTAATGCTCCAACGGCTCTTTTCTGAACCCAACTAGTCGGTCAAAGAACAACTACCGACCGACTAGTTCATCAACTAGTCGGTCGGTCAATCAACGTATACCGACTAATGAGTGAACAGAGAAAAGGTCAAAGCACAGACTAAAGGAACTAGTCGGTCCAAGAAGAGTAGCTGACCGACTAGTTTCACAACTAGTCGGTCGGTTACTCAACTGAGACCGACTAACAGATAAAACTGAAGTCTGAGCACAAATTGACTTAGTCGGTCCAAGAACAAATGTTGACCGACTAGTTCATCAACTAGTCGGTCGCCAAATGAGCATAGACCGACTAACGATAAACAGTAAGTCAAGTGAAAATTGGCATGTACAGTAAAACTCAACTAGTCGGTCCAAGAAGGAAAGTTGACCGACTAGTTCATCAACTAGTCGGTCGATCAATGAACACAGACCGACTAAAGATAAACAGTAACTAGCTTGGAAAAGACTGACTGAAACTAGTCGGTCCAGGAAGCTTTGCCGACCGACTAGATCACCATCTAGTCGGTCAGTTCTTCTTCTTGAACCAGGATCTAGTCGGTCAGTTCTTCTTCTTGAACCAACTGACATGCACAAGAAGTCCCGAATCGAAGCGCGATGCTTCGGGGAAGATTGTATGGACTTCAACTAAGATCCTAGAGCTAAGATATGAGCGTTATGAAGATTTAAACCGTAAGACCTACTCAAGGCTTACCATTCTACGAAAGAAGCTTAAAGACTATAAATAAAACTTGACGATACCGTCTTCAATAGCTTCAATCGAATCTTCATGACTTCTAAATTGGTCCATAAGCTTCAACGAAGCTTTAGGCATACGATCACGCGCTTTGAGAAGTCTTGAGACGTCGTAATTAATATTCATATGAATTTGGCGACGATCTCCTTAACTGCGCTCACAAAGTGTTAGTTCACGATATATTTATGTTTGTTCATCATCCAAAACCAAATCCGGGGAGTCCAATATCCAACATTCTCCCCCTTTTTGGTGATGACAAACCAACATAAATAATAATAAAAAATAATGATTAAAATGTAATTTACTTACTCCCCCTGCATTGATGACACGTTAATTCCAAATTAAACAATAATAATACGCATCAAGCAGACGAGTAAAGTATATAAATGAGAATCGATTATTGAAATATCGAATACCAAATGTTGGTTATTGAAATATCGGATTTGAAAATCCATTTATATATCTTAACTCCCCCTGAATCTAACATATCAAATTAGATTCTTGGAATAATGCTTTAAATTATCATTTAGCACAGCGTTATTTTTATATCTCTCCCCCTTTGGCATTAGCAAAAAGAGCGGGAGGAGATCAACGACAACAACAATGGCTTCAAATAAAAGCACGTGAGTCGTAGAAAACGACGACGGTTCAAGTGACACCAAAGAAAAATACGAATAAAATCAAAGCGTGTCAATGAGACCAAATTCGAAAATCGTAAAATGAAATCATCAAAACTCAAATCAATTTTACGGATTGAGTTATGGAATATACTCTCCAATATCAACATTCTTGGTTAATTTAGTGCATGGAAAACAATTCTATGTTTCCATAAAATAAATTTCTATTAAACCAAGTTATTTTCGTCGAGCGACGAATTCAAGCATCAGAGACAAAAAATATATAATGTGCATAGTAGAATGAAATGTCAACGTCGATGTATATATATAAAAAATATGAACCAGAGTACATCAAAAATATACATCACTGACATACAAAACATCGATCCAACGATCGGGGCACAAAATACATCAACATATCAAACAAATATCAGAGTGTCACACAACATACAACTTCATCAAAGTACATCAAAATACATCATCAAAATGATCCAAAAATCATAGCCACCAACACTATCCTACCCAACATCTCTCACAACTAGATATGTCATCCAATGAGCATCGGGAGAGGCCTCTAAGAAGCTCAAGAGGCAGCGGGAGGATCAGAAGCAACTGCAGGCTCAGCATGAGCGGAGGTGGTAACTGGATCAGCTGGAAGGTCAACTGGAGCGACGGCAGAAGTCTCAGGCATGGCAGAAGAGACGATCTCAGGGGCAGCGACGGTAGTGGCCTCGGGAGAACCAGTGGTAGTATCCACCGCAGGTGTGGTGGCAACATGTGTACTCTCGGGGTCACCAGCAGAAGAGATAGCAGCAGCACCAGAAGTGCCCTCGGGGGCACGAGTAGAAGCACGAACAAGCTCCTCAAGCTCCTCCTCATCCAACTCCTCATCCTCAGAAACTGGAGGAGGGATCTCAATCGCAAAGTGTGAGGCAATACGAGCCAGAATCTCCTCAGTCCGAGCATACCGAGACTCCACACGTCTGATTGAACGTGCGAGCTCGTCAAGAGTGGTAGAGGGAGCAGCTGAGGCAGAGGCGGAGGCAGACGCTGAAGGTGTCGTCCTCTGAACGTGACGGAGTGCCGCAATAGACTTCTTGACGACCGTCGTGTTTAGAGGAGGACCAAGTGGACGCTCATCGTCACGAGGAAGTGTGACACGGAAGTGGCGAAAAACAAGGGTCAACAAGCATGGGAAGGGGATGTGAGCTGACTTCGTGGTCTTGCGAATACACTCGAAAGAATCCATCTTATCGAGTATAATGCGAGCCCAGTTAATCGAGCTCCCCATGAAAATAGCATATATCAACTTCAAGAAGGGCTGGGACGGTAGAGATGAGGAGCCGTACTTGGGAAGCAAGCACGACTTCAGAATCAAATTCAGGACCCATGCATTAGGCTTGAAGGATTTGGAGGGAACGCCAATCATGTCGGGAGGAATATGATGGAAAATCTCAGAAAGGACGGTCTGATCTAGGAAAGAAATATCATCTACAGAATTGTCTGAGTGGAGGAGGCCAGACGAGGAGATACCCAAAATCTCTCCTAAGATTTCTGCCGTGAGGACTATAGGAGTCCCCAAAACAGTCGTCTCAATCGAGTGGGTCTCGTCGTACTGACCCCGGATCCTATTGGCATAGAAAAGTTTGACTAAACGAGGGTAGGGATGAGGATTCCCAATTTTTAGCAGTAATAAGATGTTTAGGATAAAAGAACTTTTGAGTTCTTCTTTTGGCATTCTGTTTCAGTTTAGTATGTTGATGTTTTTAAAAAGTTTTTATGAATGTATTGTGTTATTGAAAATTTGTATGCAGCTATTAGTTCTAATATTTGCTATGTCCATATGATGTGTGGCCTAGATCCTACTTTTATTATAGAGACAAGAAATTGCATTCTTAATTACTTAACTCATGCTGGATTTCTTATATTTTTCCTTTCATGCACAATCCTTTGTTATGCCCATTTACTGTTTCTTTTTTTTGTAACCCATGGGTGCAAGCGTGTGCACATTGGTGGATATCTGCAACATGCATGTCTATCTGCATCATGTATGTCTTTTTAATGCATGATCAAATCGCCGGTATAAAAGAAGAAACCCGTCGACATTTTGGGTTCTGCTCATTTTGCTGGGTACGGGGCAAAATCATGTGGGCCTCATTTTGCTGGGTCCGGGCAAAATCATGTGGGTCTAATTCAAGATGAAGCCTCGGAATTAATGTTCACCATACTAATTAATGTTTACCATCTGTGCATTTATTTAAAACCTTTTTTGAAACAAATTACACAAACCACCCTAAGAATGGGGAGAATTAATGTTCACCATCGGTGCTTTTATTTAAAACCTTTTTTGAAAGTAAGCAAGCTTACAAAGCTACTAATTGAAAAACAAACTCCCATCATCATAGTATGGGAGAAATTCTATATTACATTTGAGGGATGTCTGACTGGGTTTGTCCTGCGGGTGCCTTCGATATTACATTTGAGGGATGTCTAACTGGGGTTGTCGAAGGCGTCCGCTAAATTTTTTTACACTGATTTGTTGTTTTGTGCTGAAGGCGCTCGCTAATTTTTTACGTTAATTTTTTGTTCCACGCCTAAGGCACATGTACCGAATTTGTTGTTCCACGCTACTTAGTTGTTCCAAGTCGAATTTGTTGTTCCAAGTCGAATTTGTTGTTCCCAGTCGAATTTGTTGTTCTACGCCGAAGGTGCCCGTGTTGGTAAATATGTTTACGCTAATTTGTTGTTCTTTTAAATTTTGGCTGTGAAAATAACTTTTGGGGGAACAAAGATTTAGTAGGGGAAAATCTTAAATGAACCGTGCCCTCGGGCACGGGTTATTTGCTAGTGTATATATATATATAATATGATATACTGTTTATTATAACTCACATAATAATAACATACATGTATAATATTACATACTAATAATATTGTACTATACGATTATGTTTAAACTATTATAAAATAACCTATATTAACTAACATGCTGTTACTATAACATTAAAAACTTACGTGTATTCATGTTCTACTGGCATGGCTTGCAGGCGGAAGCGGCAACGTGGACTACGTGGATCGGCAAAACGGTGGTGACTGCAGCGGTGTGTGGCGGCGTCGTGAGGGTAGTTGGCGGGTGCAGGAGTCGACGACGACGGTGGAGCTTGGTGTGACGAGTCGGAGGCAGATGCTGTCGGTGGTGTAAGTGGTGTCGTCGAGCTGGAGGGGGTTTGTCAGAGGTGCTTGTGGCTAAGAGGCTGAGGAAGGGAGGCCGCTTAGAGTGGGGGAAGAAGGAGGACGGTGGCTAGGTGGATGTCGTCGGAGGTTGTCAGTGAAGTTTGAAGTGGGGAGAAGGTGGTGTTGGGTTGCTGGGGGCTTGAGTTGCAGAGGAAAGTGCATGCGAAGGTAGGTGGCAGCGCTTAGGGTGGCACGACAAAGGAGGAGGGTTGCTCGAAATTGGTGGCTTAAGGTCAGAGGCCGTGGTGGAGTTTCGATGGGAGGCACGAGGTCATGGTGCTGTGTTTGATTGGAAGGAGAAGCTCGGAGATGGGTCTTTGAGGAGAGGTTGCAAGGTGATCGGGGTTTGGTTGCAGAGAGTCTGTGCGGTGGAGGAGAGAAGGGGGCTGGTTGGTTGTCGCTGGGAGGAGGAGAGGCATGGGGTTGATGTGTTTGATGGGAGGAGGAGATCTCGCGTCTGTCAGGTTTTTATGAAGAAGGGAAAGAAAGAACGATGATGAAGGAGATGTGCGAGGGCTGGGGAGAGACCGTTGCATCGGTTATGGACATTTTCATGGGTTGTTGCGGGGATGGCGGGGTGAGTTGTTGAGGCCAAGGGGTGTTTTGATTTCATGCACGAGAGATCGTGCTTACATGGGTTGTGTTTCGTGAGATTCGATCGAATCTGTGTGTGTGAGTTGCGTTAGTTGCGGATGGGGATCTGCATGAGTGGGGATCCGACGTGGGGTGTTTAGTTAGGATTTTTAGATTAGATTAGTTAAGGATAATTAGATATTATAATTAGGAAAAATTTTAATTATGATTTTAGATAGTTGGTTAGGATAATTAAGCTTTGATTGGATTTAATTAGGATATATGGAACCTTTAATTAAGATATTTTAGTTTTTATTACATATATTAATATTTATTAATAATTATAAGATATGATTGGTTAGGAAAACTATATGGTTAATATATTCTAATTATTACGATTTTGCCATTGCACATCAATGATGTCCAAAAATGACAAGATTAGTATCAGTGCGATCGTGAAGTCGAGTGGATCGCTAATACGATATCGGATCACGCATTCAAGCTACAACACTTTATCAATAAAATCATAACTCGAATAATCACATAGTTCAATACATCAATAATGCACGTACGAAATACGTACGATGAATACAGGTCTTTACAGTTTGCGTTATTCATTGTTGTTAATTCTTATTTCTGCATCTTTGTTGGATTAATATTTTAATTAGTCGTAATTTCTTAGTTAAATTTTATAAACACTATTCAATCTCCCTTCTAGTGTTTTCCTCATAGCCAGGGTCCTTACACAGAGTTGGCAAGAAATAGAAGCAAATGCATTCTCCAAGTTCTCTCTTGTGTTCTCTTGTGTTCTCTTGTGTTCTTTGTCAGTGCAAAAGTTCGAGTTAAGGCTGACTTAGCCATTGTGAAAGGGTGAGTGAGCTAAGTGTCGCACGGGATTGGGATAGTCACATAGCTAAACAATCCGCCCGTGACACATACACCCCCTCTGTGTTTTGTTGAAGCCGTGCTTTGTTGAAGGAGAGGAGAAACTATATTGCTAATACCGGCTGTTGATTGCACTCGTTATTTGGATCTTTCACAAATTTTGCAAGCAGAGGGAGGATTTTTTCGGATTTGATTTGAAGTGGGATCTGAAGTGAATTTCTGAAAATAGCTGTCGTTCACGTTGATTAGCATCAAACTTTCTAGAAATTTATATTTACTTTGGTTTGAATTCGCAACTTTTGGTTGATCATTATTTTCTAGTTTTTTTTTTCAATCACGTTGGTCGGGTTTCTTAAAATTTACCTTTTAAACTTACATTTTTTTATCAAAATGTTAGAAATATAATAAAAATGGAAGCAAAGACCAAGCCTTATTACAAATGGGAGATGTTGACAAACATGTGGGCCTCATCTATGTCCCCATGTGACAAAGCGTTTATCACATTTGTCACCCTTCGTCCCATGTGGCAAAGGGAGAGGGTTCCATAAGGCCCCCCCCACAAATGACCCCCCTCTTTCCCATAATTATAGGATTGCATTGCCCTTTCATGTTTGCCAAAACACCCTTCCTCTTCTCCATTTTTGCATGTTTGCCATTGTACTTTGTTTTTTGCGCTTTAAACCCCTTATTCCATTGAATTGCAAGCTTGCCATTGGGATTTACACACTTTGCCCCTGGAAAATTTTCTTCCAATTTAACCACTGCTTTTCCTCCTTTTACCCCCCGACGAACCCAACTCAGGCCCCTTCTCACTCCTTTTCAGTTGCGCCCGTGCACCACATCCTGTGTGTGGGTTTTTTTACGCCATGCACTCTGTGCACGGGTTATCTCTAGTCCTTATTTCAAATGGGGAATGTTGACAAACATGTGGGCCCCCACCTTTGTCCCCATGTAACAAAGGTTTTGTCCCATGTAGCACCTTTTGTCCCATGTGGCAAAGGGAGAATGTGCCACATGTCCCAACACACAAATGAGCCCCATTTCCTCCATAATTACAGGGTTACCATTGCCCTTTAATGTTTGCCAAAACACCCTCCATCTTCTCCATTTTTACATGTTTGTCATTGGACTTTGTTTTTTGTGCTTTAACCACCACATTCCCTTGAATTGCAAGCTTGCCACAGGGATTTATGCACTTTGCCCCCCCCCCCCCCATTTTTTTGCGATTTAACCCCTCCTTTCTCCCTTTTACCCCTCGACAATACCTACATACACACCCACAACTCTCACTCCTTCTCAGTTGAACCCGTGCATCGCATCCTGAGTGTGGGGTTTTTGGCCGTGCACTCTGTGCATAGGGTATTTCTAATTATTCTAACACAGTAAAATATAATATCAAAAATAAGACACAAATGATATAATATACATATAAAAATTAATATCGTGGCTTCTTTGATGAAATGAAACCGAAAACTTTTAATGCAAATACAAATGAATCAAATCAAATGAATTTTATTTTAATTTTCCTTGTGAAAGAAAAATAAACTAATTACTTTACGAGCAAAATTCATTCTAGTTATATATGGTAACAAGATCCTTTATTAAACTTTATATGAAATATGGGTACAACCTTTAGATAATATACATCATTTTTAGAAATATCATTAGTTATTATATATAATAATAATTAATTTTTCTTTAAAGAAATATAAATTCTACCAAATGCATTTTAAATTTTAATGGTTTTTGTTTTAAATTGGTTTCCTAAGCATATGCTAGAAATTTAAGTTAACTTCGGTATTTTGGCAAGTGAGTCTTGTTCCAGCACGAAATGTCCAAAGTTAAATATAAAGCAATCAATTAAATTTAATTTAGTGGAGTGGAAACAATGGTGACCGTATACTCATACTTTCTTATATAGAAAAACTTTAGGGTTGTTCTCGTAAATTAAATGCAAAACCATATCCGACTTTCTACTTAGAGCCTTCTATTTTTTGGCCGATGACACCATCTTCATAGAGCCAAAGCATGCTTTAGTTTAGATTGGCTCACAGCTTCACACCTGGGCCACATCTTTCAATGTACACTCCTTCATTGGGCCTTCACCTGCCATCCATCTTTGTAATTTTCACTTTATGCTATTGATCGGTCCATATTTTACATCTTTTTTCTGCATATTTGCACGTCATTTCGATTGCTCATGTTGCGATTTTCATGATTATTCGACGATATTTCGTTACTTTTCACTATTTCTCGTTTTCGTTTGATTTCAGTAAACATGGAGCAATCGAGAGCAAAAATGAGCTTAAGGGACTTGCACGCGTACCGAAGCATCACGCATGGCCTTATTGAGGAGCTAACAGCGCTGGACAATGAGCGGGAGAAGAAGAAGAAGATCGATGGAATCGTCGAGGAGGCAAGGAAGAGAAGGAAGGATTCCAGAAACAGGCCACTCGGCCGAGTCACGCTGGTCACTCGCCCGAGTGAAGGAGCGTACTCGGCCGAGTACGACTGATACGAAGAACATCTGCCTGACCTGAGTGTCACAATGCACTCGGCCGAGTGGTGAATTCAACTCGATTGAGTGGAGAACTCCACTCGCCTGAGTGAGGTCAACTTCTGAAGGAAATCAAACTAGACTCTCTGAAATTCTGGGAAGCACAGCAAAAGACCCACTCGGCCGAGTGATGAATCCCACTCTGCCGAGTGACGCAGAGTGCCAGAGTGCCCAAACCCCGACTTCGAATCAGACTCTCTGGAATTTTGGGAGAACATCAGAAGACCCTACTCGGCTAAGTAGAGAAGTCCACTTGACCGAGTGAAGAATCCCACTCGGCCGAGTGACGCCGATGACACGAGCGCCGAGATTTTCTGACAGCCTCTCACTCTTTTGAAATCTGCTAACATTCCAGTAGGCAACGTATTTTTCTCATATTTTTATGGATATTAGACTTCATGACGTTCCAACGCCGCCAAGAACGTGCCAATCGGAGGTCGGATGAAATCTGAAGAATTTATGCAAGTCGATGCTGCAGTGCTGGAATTTCCACTTGGCCGAGTCATATTTCCACTCGGCCCGAGTGAGCGCGGGCCCAGAACTTAAGTTGCGACCAGAGCTGCTTTGGGCACGAATTTCAGAGGTTTTCTAGGGTTATTTACTAGGGTTTTGGGGGGCTATATAAGAGGTTTGTAGCCATCAGTAGAGGGAGTTCCAGGATGTTTTCTTAGGGATTATTTCAGAGGTTAGGCCATGCCCTAGGCCCCCTTTTGGACCTAAAAGCTTGTATTTGGATTGAAGTTCTTCATCAAAGCTAATTATCTCTTTGTTCTTATTATTTGAATCTTTGATTTGATATCTTTATATATGCAAGCAATGTTCTTTATCGATTCCTTCATTGTTATAGCTATGCTTGAGTAGGTTCGTCGTTCTAGGGCAAAGGGATGAACCCTATGGATCTAATTTCAGATTTGTGATGAATGAATCTTTATGTTGCTAGAATTGCTAAAGGGGTTATGTTGTGATTGATTTATCATGGATAGCTAGGAATTTCCATCGATTTGGGGTTTGCAAGAGATTGGATTCCTATCGATGGAAAGGCCTAGATATTCGAATTAGGTTTATAATCGAAATCCACTAGGTTTGGTTTGCAAGAGATTGGACCAAAGTTAGAATTTTTATTATAAATCTATACCCAAATTCGTTTGTAAGAGATTGGACGAATACGAACTATCACAACCTAGATCGTAACTTGGGTTTGCACGAGAGTGGGCTCGAGGTGCGATTGGACGATGATATCGATCTTCATGCAATTGGCTTAGGTTAGGGTTTGCATGAGAGTGGGCTCTAATCGAGGTTGCTATAGACCGGCAATAGCACGAGAGCGTGAGCTTGGTTCTCTATTCAGTTACGACTAGTTCACCTCAACACAAGTCCAGTAATATTGAGATTCACTATTCACGAAGATAAATAACGATCCGTAGTGGGAATTCCCTAGCCCTAGACGCTTTTATTATATTGAATTTGAATTGACATTTATCCAACTTCTCTATCACCGATACTGACATCCATCACCATTTCCATTACATCACATCATAACCATCTCCTCCAATAAAACATTTGTAGTCGAACCAACCTATGATAGATTGGAGCCAACACCACCTCCTCGTGTTCGATACCCGCTCGCCACTACAACGTGCACTTGCGGTAAAACTACAATCGTTTTCCGGGTGTATATCCGGGCGTGATCAAGTTTTTGGCGCCGTTGCCGGGAGGTGTTTCCCGTTGGGTGCCAATTTATCACAATTAGGTTGATTTGACCACGAAAAAAGAAACAAAAAAACAAAAAAAATTAACAAAAGTAATTTTTCACCCCGCACCATTATTATCATTTCTATATTCTTTTGTGCCACTGCTATTTTTCTTCAGGTATTTATCTTTGTTGATCATGTGTTATGGATTATACTATGTATACCACAGATTTTGATCAGAGTGCTCAGACGGGAGAATACTATTTTGATCAGAGTGCTCAGATGGGAGAATACTATTTTGATCAGAATGCTCAGACAGGAGAATACTATTTTGATCAGAGTGCTCAGACGGGAGAATACTATTTTGATCAGAATGCTTAGACGGGAGAATTCTTTTTTTGATGAGATGCATGCTTTCATGTGGACCACAGATTTTGATCAGAATGCTCAGACGGGAGAATACTTTTTTGACGAGATGCATGCGCACCAGGTTGAAATACAAGCCAGGCTTGATAAGAGCAACCTTCAATTGGAATGTGCGAAGAGGGAACTTAAAATGAATGCGCTCATGCTGAAGGTTGCAGGGATTTCCAAAGATATCAGTTCTGCTTCTTCATATTATAGGCAAGAAGCATCGCCAGTCATGTTACCAAAGCCAGAATGTGCCGTCGTCAATCCCACATCCTACGATACAGCTATTGCATATGAAGAATGGATGGACGAAGAGGCAGTGGAGGAAGCAGAAATTGAGTCATATGCGCAGCCAAAGGAGGACGCATTTCAGAGATTATTGGAGGGCCTCTTGGAATCAGTGAGGTTCGCCAATTCAGAGAGCATTACAGCGGGTGATGCATTTGAGCTACGATTTGCAGATTTTGTTATGAACCGTGTTTCAGCTGCAGGAACAATTGAGGAGGACATCCATGTCAGTTTTGAGGGGGATAGACTATATTTTTGGATTACTTGCGGGCATTCCCTCCACATGATACATCCCCATAAGTTGACACCCATGAGCATCCATCATCACCATTCCAGAGAGAGCCTACAATGATAGTTGATGAGAAGGCAAAAGAGCACACTGTCGAGCCAGAGCATATTGACAAGGAGGCCTCACATGCTGAGCCAGAGCATGCTCTTGAGGAGGCCTTATACACGGAGCTAGATCTTATAGCTGAGGAGGTCGTGCATCGAGACGAGGACACATCCATTCATGAGGATCCAAGCACTATCCTCCTCCATTAGAGCTCCCGCAGCTACCTCATCCTTCCACTGATGCCGAGTACTATCCCACAGAGCTTACTGCTCCCACTCAGGGAGATATTTTTACACATCCCATTTCTGAATCTTGTATTCCATTTGATATTCATTTTGATTCAGATATTTTTGACACGTCGTACCTTTTGCAGCGCACGTACGATTATGGATTGAAGATATACTTGGTGTCACGATCCGTATTTTTCAATACAACTATTCATGTATTTTCATTTTTTAAACTATCTTATAATAGTTCGTCAGGAGTTTTACGATTTCAAAAATTTCTTATAAAAATATTTTGAAGTATCAGGCTAGTTATGAAGTATTTTAGTAAGTTCGGGTTTCATCAAATACCTATAAATAATATGATAAAAATTCATTTTCAATTAGTACCGTTTTGGCTTAATGAATTAATTTTCTATACAAACATCATTAAAACGTTTTCAAACTTCTACGATATCATTCTATGATCATTTAGGGCTTCTCATATTAATTTCGTAATTTTCTGAAGACGAATCAATAGAGAACCCGCAAACCTGCTTCCTAAACGTTTTGGCCTAAAACTAGTATATGATCGCGCCCCGGGATGCACACGCACCCGGGACAAGCGACTCGTAGTCTTACTGCAAGCGCACGGTGTAGCGGCGAGCGGGTATTGAACTCAGGGAGAAACAATGACAGTGTCTCTTTCCAATAACCTAGCTATCAAAATGGTCGAGAATAATTCGGGGTGAAATGGTCACAATCATTCAAATGTCGATGGAAATATCAATAAAATAAAATGCCTAGGGATAGGGAATCCCCGTTATAGACCGTATCTCATCGTTGTGATTCGTAGGTTTCATCATTGCTAGACTTGAATTTTAGGTGAACTAGTCGTAACTAAATGTAGAACCAAGCTCACGCTCTCGCGCTATTGCCGGTCTATAGCAAACCTAGGGTAGGGCCCAATCTCTTGCAAACCCTAACCTAAGCCGCTAGCGTGAAGAACGACATCATCGTTCAATCGTATCTCCAGCCCACTCTTGTGCAAACTCGAGCTACGACCTAGGTTGAGATAGTTCCTACCCGTCCAATCTCTTGCAAATGGGTATTGGTATAGAATCATGATTGAAAACCCTAGCTTTGGTCCAATCTCTTGCAAACCAATTCTAGAGGAGTCCAATCGTAAATCAAAATCGAATTTCTAGGGCTTCCTATCAATTGGGACCCAATCTCTTGCAAATCCCAATCGATATGAATCCCTAGCTATCCGTAATTAATCAATCCCAAACTAACCCTAATCAATTCTAGCAAGAATTTCACCAATTCATCAGAATTTAGAAATAGGGTCTATAGGGTTCATCCCTACGCCCTAAGACGACAAAACTACTCACAAATCATCATGCAATTCATAAGAAAATCAATTACAAAATCAACACAATTCATTGCAATAGAGAAATTATCAACAAAATAGTGTTTTTAATAAGAAGAGAGACAAACCAATGAGAATCCAATAGCATCCAACAAAAGTATCCTTTTTAATCTCTCCAAAAAGACTAAATCTAATGATATAAAAAGCTCTCAAAAAGGTTGCCAAAAAGTATCAAAAAGTCCTCTTAAACTAAGGCAAAAACTGGGTTTAAATACCCCTCAAAATCGCCCAGAAAATCGTGACAAAAATGCCCCTGCGCAGCCCAAAAATCGCAATTTACGCAGCAGGTGGAGCGGCTCACTCGGCCGAGTGACAAACCCTGTACATTTACAGTAAGTCGGGGATTTTCGGGGGTCTGTATTCGGAAGTGACTCGGCCGAGTGGCTTTACTCACTCGGCCGAGGGGCATTTGTACTCGGCCAAGTCGGAACCCTCAATCGACTGACGGATTCCAGTAAGTCGGCTCCTTCGATGGGTGGATTTTTCTGTGCCACTCGGGTGAGGGGATCACCATACTCGGTCGAGTGGACTATCGTCACTCGGTCGAGTGCACGCTGATTTCCTTCTGTGGTGCGTGTCCGGTCTGGTCGGCCGAGTGGTCTTCTTGCTCAGCCGAGTGAGTGCTTCACTCGGCTGAGTGACATGCTGTAGATGCCCAATCTTCATCATTTCGCTTCCTCGTCGCTCCTACGAAGTTCCTTCCTCTTCCACTCGTCTTCCATCGCTGAATAGCCCTCAAAAGAGCCTTGGGTGACACTCCGGAGCGGGTGCAAATCCTCTTGATCTCAAAATCACTCCGAATCGCTCTATATCTCCTGAAATACGACAAAAACAAGAAATTGTGAAAAGCATCGCAATATTGTCGAATAATCGTGAAAAATGCGATATGAGCGATCAAAGTGGCATGCAAACATGCAGAAAAAGGGTGTAAAATATGGAGTGATCAAAATCCCCCAAGCTTACCTCTTACTCGTCCTCGAGGAAGATGAGTAAAAAGCGAACCCGACGGGCAAAATAATGGGAAAGAAGGAAAATAAAAAAATAAAAATAGAATAGAAAGCGAAGAAGGGGGGTGCTAGATCATTTTTCTCAGGACGTGGGTTTTGCTTACTCATATAGCATACATCGAATATAAAACACATGTCACAGACTTTTATCCCGATATCATAGTATAATGATGCATTCGAAATAGAAAACCCCAAAATATCAAAATAGCATGAAAATGGAATTATTCTAGGATTAACATCGTCTGAAACATCTAAATCGGTATGCATAATCATAGATCACACACTTTTCAATTGAATGCTTTCTATAAGAAGTATAAAAGATATCACACAATATGGAATAGTAAGAATAGAATAGTATGGTTTTTATGAAATGAATGCAAGTGTCGATTACTGGATTTCGTGAAACTTTAGCAATCTCACCGAGTATAGAAGATTACTAAGCCTAGGTTGTCGTGCACTGTCAAGTAGTCACACTCTCACACACCATTGGATCTCCCCCCAAGCTTATCCATAAGCGTGGTGGCATAAACAAATCAATATGTACATTCCCCATTGCTTTTGAAGCTCAAAAAAAAACAAAAGAGGGAAGAAAGAGAGAAAGAGTATGAGATGGGATCGTTTATAAACTTCTTTTCTCTTTTCTTTTCTTTTTCTCAATTTTTCTCTTTTTCTCTTTTTTTCTCTCTTTTTTTTGAATAAACATATATACATAAGCGAATAAGCGATCCCAAATCAAAAGAGAGAAGGATATACATGTATATTTTTTTTCTTTTTGATTTTGGGGAATTGGAGCGTGGGATATAATAGCGGGGAAATGTCGATAATAGACTTGCTAAGGGGGGGATTCACCAATGAATTTCAAATAGAGAAATAATGCTCAAGATATGTGGAGAAAGAAATAAATGTATCGCTCGGTTCACTCTATAGGACGTACACGACAACTTTCAGCAGAGTAATATAATCTACTCAGTTTAATCTCATAAAGTAAACTAGTCCAGATATATCATCCTAGCAAACATTCAATCAACCTGAAGGTGAAGCGTACAATTCATGCAATAAGAAGTGATACGAGAAAGGAAATCAGTACTCCAGATATAAGCAATCAATGCGTGAAGCTTGGTGTGTTTTCTATGAAAAGCATACATATGGATCATCAGACATCAGCTAATAACATAATTTCATCCATATTCATACAAAAAAAGAGTGGGTTACTATTTCAAATGCAAAGCAGAACATAGCATATGATATCTGAAACAAAAGCTATGACATGACAAAATAGCATGCATACAGTGATAAGCTAACACCACGTCATCATCATCACAGAAAAGTCATCTCTAGCAAAAGATGAAAGAAAGAAAGATAAAAGAAAATAGAATTATATGTACAATGCAGCATACTCAAAAAGATAAGAAAACGTGATGCATGATAAAAAACGAAAAAGTGGTGAAAATAAGTGCAAAAGTGGAAAGAAAATGTGAGAAATCAAAAATAAAGGGCGGCAAAAAATAAAAAGCGTGAGAACTCACTCCCCCAAGCTGAAGTGCACAGTGTCCTCAATGTGCGAAGTGTAGCACACCGAGAGACGTGAAGTGGGTGGGGTGGGTGAGGATGCATGCATGATGAAAAAGAAAGAAAAACAAAAAGAAAATAAGATGTGAATGAATGTGATGCATGCAAAGATCAGTATGGTGCAGATATAAGTGTCCCCAAAAAGTCTCTCCCTTACTTCCAAAAAGATATAAAAAGATATGATCAGAAAGGCACCAAAGTAGTACGTGGAGGAGTGGGGCAAAAATCACCAGGCCCAAGAACAAACGGGCAGCAAAACGACAAAAATATCAGAGGCATCAAGAGTGTGCCTAAGCTGGTGGTGGTGCTGCACCAGCACCGTCCTATGGCGGAGGTGGTGGTGGAGGTGGTGGGCGTGGTAGCTGCTGGGTGGGTGTCGGTAGTGGGGGCAGACGCGCCAGAATCTGATTCAGGCAAGCCTGAATATCGGGAAGCATGGCGGAGAGAGCCCTAAAGTCCACTCTAAGTCCACTAACAGCCCCCTCAAGAGCACGAATGCTCTGAAGTAGAGTGTCAGGGGGTGGTGGAGCAGAGGGACGCACAGGTCTAACAGGTGAAGTGCGGGGCTATCTCACACGGGCAGTGTAGAGGACGGGTCCAGCAGGGTAGTGGGGTAGTGGTGCTGTGCTCACTACGTGATGCCCAGCCTTGGTGTGAGGCTGGGACGTAGGCTGTGTCGAAGCGGAAGCAGCAGCAGCAGCAGAAGTGGAAGTCAAAATGGGCGACGAGGAGGCGGGAGAGGTCAGTGACGCAGATGTGGGGACAGAAGTCACGACGCTCTTGGTAAAGATAGGAGCGGTGGAGACCGAAAGGTCGATGACTGGGGAGGCTGTAAAGGGCAGAAAAGATGACTCCCCAGGAGTCGTGTACAGCAATCGGGAGAGGGTCTCCATGGCAGCGGTAAAGGAAGACTCGTCGCTCTCAAGAATGGTGGGTGGACGCTCGGGGCTCAGTGTGGCAATGGGCTCGACGGAAATAGGCGTAGTGGTGGTGGTGGTGGACAATTCAGCTAAAGTGCTCCCGACACTAACAGATGTGTGGACAGAGGTGTCAGGAGGTGCAGAAAGTGCAGGCGCAGGCTGAGGGATCACGGGGTCGACAGGTGGTGCAGGGGGTGCCTGCTCAGCACCCTCGGGCTCAAGCACGTAGGTGGCGGGGATAAGAAGATCCATCGCTGGAATCCAGTCCCCGTGAGCCGGTCCAATGTGTGTCCGAGCGGGGCTCGGGAGAACCATGTAATCAGCGCTGAAGGGACTGTGCAACCACACCCAGTGCTGACGACCGTGGGGATGAATCATCTTTATCCAGGCCATAACATCTATCGAAAGTGTAGTGGGGCCCGGAGCTTGACGCAAGTCGTCAGGAAGGTCGACGCCGGTCATAAGGGCCAAAAGGGTGATCAGACCGTCGCAACAGACAGGTGAGCGAGCGCTCACCAAAATGATAATGCGGTCTAAAAACCAACTGGCAATGTCGATCTCGACGGCGGGGACCAAATCGTCACTACCCCTATCTAGAACCCTAGGGCGAGTCATCGCATAGAGCATGTAGATCTCTGGCGTAGACATGGTCCCGGGCTCGTACCTCACGAGGAAAGTAGTCGCCATAAGGTGCTGTGCAATGCGGAGGCAGGGGTGGAGGATAGCAAATGCCTTGGCCCTACTAGGGTCAAAGCCGAGTGGGGATCCCGTGATCCGTGTCCAAAAGGTGTGGGTGTCGAACGACGGGGGTGTGATGTGCGTGGGAGCATAGGCACGGTCAGGGTCAGGGACGACGGGCCACTAGAAAAATGCTCTAAGCATGTCGAGAGTGATCGTGCACTCTCGATCCATCAGACGGAAGGAGCATCCTCCAGGGGTCCGGTCAATGGAACTGAGGACCTCTAGTGTCAGACGGATGTAAGTATCCGCCGACACCGACAAAAAATCACGCCATCCCACGTTGTTGTACAACGTGAGAAGCCCCTCAAGTACCCCTAGGCAGTCTAGGTCGGCTAGGTGTGCAAACCTAGAGGGTACTATCAAGCGATGGCAGATACGCTCGAATCTGGCGCGGTGTGCGTCATTTTGAAACGTAATCCCCATCGACCCGACGACGGGAGCGGGTGGAGGGACGGGATCAGTAGGGATCGGCTGTGTAGGTGGCAGTGGTGGGCTAGGTGGAGGGGAGTCCTCCCTAGTGGAAGAGGGACCAGGATCATCGGTCCTCTTCCTCTTCGAAGCAGCTCCCCGTGTACGTGGCCTAGTGCGCGGCGGTATGTGTGTCGCGATACGTGTCCCAACCAAATAAGTAATGCGACATGCTAAATGATGGAACGAGTATACCTGAACACGTCGTGAGAGCAATCAGCAGTGTGTGCGAAGAGACGCCTCCACCGCGAAGCTCAAAGCGCGTCCAAAAACTCCCCAAAGCTCCCCCAAGCTAGCCTGCAAATCAAACGATCAAATCAGCGAATAATTTTCAATATATATGGGGTAGATAGGGGATAATAGATAGATATGGAAATTAATTTGAATTTGGGGTTCACGGGCGTACAAATCAAGAGAAATGGGCTTTTTGGGGAAAAATAGGGGTGATCGGAGGCGGCGCCGGCGGTGGGGGGGGGGGGGGGGGGGTGGCAGGTCGTCGGCGGTCGACGGGGTGTCGGTCGCCGGCGAGGGGAGGTCGGCTCGGGCAGTGGCAAGTCGCAACGGGCGAGGGGGGAGTCGCAGCGGGCGAGGAAGTGGAATCGGCAGAGGGCTCGGGCAAATTGGGATTTTTTGAGTATCGTAAATCGCGCCCGCTGCGCTTCCGCTTATATAGGAATTATTACGACTCGGCCGAGTGAAAATGTCACTCGGCCGAGTGGCGTAAACTAAAAAAAATTTCAAATTCTCATCGCCACATACGACTCGGCCGAGTGACTTTTGTTCAGTCGACCGAAGGGAGAAACTCCACTCAGCCGAGTGGCTTTGCCACTCAGCAATTCTTGAGCTAGGAGGGTATCTGTTTCACTCGGTCGAGTGATAAGGTACTCAGCCGAGTGGCAATTAAGACTAAAAGTTACAGAAAGTGACAGAGAGTTGGTCTGCAGAAACTTCCATGTTTGGTGCTCCACTCGACCGAGTGGAGTCTTTGCTCGGCCGAGTGGTATAAGCTACTCGGCCGAGTGAAGTGCTGTTTTCTGCATCGGTTCTCTGTTTTCGCTCCAGTCTCTGTTTTTCTTCCTCCAGTCTGTTTCTTCCTTCTCCTAAGGCCTGAGCGCGTCCCAGGAGCGCTCTTCCTTGCCTCGGTCATCCTCCATATGAGTGATCTCCCTTTCTCCTTCTCCTGTCATGAAAATTAGGACTCGTTGTCACGATTTTCATGAACACTAGACTCTAAACACTAATAAAAGTCTAAACCAAAAATGAAAATCAAATAAAAACAATGCAAAAACCGTCGGGTTGCCTCCCGACAACCGCTCGTTTAAGGTCATGAGCTCGACCCCTTTAGATATTCGTTTAGCTCGTGATGTTGGCCGCATACGAGATACGCCCGTCAAATTTGCCGGGAAGGCCACTTGGATTTGGGTCGTGTTGATCATTGGTCTTCCTCGGTGCCCCCTCATCGTGGGTAATGTTAGGGGATAAGTCCCCCAAGCTAGAGCTAGTTCATATCTTCTTCTTGGCCGGTGACACCGATCTTCGACTTGGTGGAGCTTTCTTTGGTTTCTTGGCCGTTGAGAGCTTGCAAAGTTCTCTTATTCTTGCAACATCAGCGTCGCCTTCATCATCATCCGTGGAGCTATCTAGAGGGTCCTCTAACTTCTCTTCATCGCTAGAAGCTTGGCCTTCTTCGAAGCCATCGTCATGGAGAGCGCCAATAGAGTGGGGATTGCTTCTTCAATCACTTCATCGAGGAGATATGAAATATCGTGGGGATGTCCCTTGAGTAGATACATGCGATCTACTTCACCGGAGGGGACTCCTTCGGAATAATGCTTGAGCCGTTGTCTATTCACCTTGAATGTGGCTCCGTCTTTCCCTTCCAATTCAAAGGCCCCCCCGGTTGTATGTGTTTAATATTGAATGGTCTGGACCCTCGCGATCTCAACTTTCTGGGAAAGAGTCGGAGCCGGGAATTGAATAGGAGGACTTTATCTCCGACCTTGAAATCCGTAACGGTGATGCGTGTGTCGTGGAGGATTCGAGTCCTTTCCTTATAAATCCTTGAGCTCTCATAAGCATCTTGTCTAATCTCATCAAACTCATTAATATCTAAAATTCGCCTCACCGCTGCACTCTTGTAATCATAATTGAATGTCTTAATAGCCCAATATGCGCGGTGCTCCAACTCTACCAGCAAGTGACAAGCTTTCCCATAAACAAGACGGTACGGTGTGGTGCCAATTGGAGTGCGAAAAGCCGTGCGAAAAGCCCATAGTGCATCGTTCAATTTCATTGACCAATCTTTTCTATATCTATCTACGGTCTTTTCTAGAATTTGCTTGATTTCTCGGTTTGACACCTCCACTTGGCCACTCGTCTGAGGGTGGTATGCCATGCCAACTCTGTGATTCACCCCATATCTTTTCAGCATGGCTTCAAACTTGTTTTCTATAAAGTGGCTTCCCCCATCGCTTATCAAAGTACGAGGCACCCCAAAGCATGGGAAGATGTTTTGCTTGAAAAACTTGGACACCAGCCTCGCATCATTAGTAGGGGTTGCAATGGCTTCCACCCATTTAGAGACGTAATCCACGGCTAATAAGATGTACTTGTTTCCCTTGCTTGATGGAAAATGTCCCATGAAGTCCACTCCCCAACAATCAAATAGCTCAATTTCTAGAATGGGCCTCATCGGCATCTCGTTTCACCTTGATATGTTCCCGGTTCGTTGGCATCTATCACATCCCTTGACGAAGTCATGCATATCCTTGAACATGGTCGGCCAAAAGAATCCGCATTGCAATATCTTAGCGGTGGTCTTAGATGAGGCGTGATATCCTCCGCATGGCATACTATGGCAATGCAAGATGATTGATGTGGCTTCCTCATTGGAAACACATCTCCGAATAACACCATCCTTGCAAATCTTGAAGAGATACGGATCTTCCCAAAAATAGCTTCGGACTTCGTGCATAAATCTTCTCTTTTGTTGCGTGGGCATCCCACATGGTTTTATCCCACAAGACAAATAATTAACGAGATCCGCATACCAAGGCACCTCTCTGGATCTTACGGCGAATAGCCTCTCGTCGACAAAGGTGTCATCGATTGGCTAGCTCTCATCCTCCTTGTCGCGAACAAGTCTAGATAAGTGGTCTGCCACAACGTTGTCCGTTCCCTTCTTGTCTCTAATCTCTAAGTCAAATTCTTGCAACAAAAGTATCCATCTTATCAATCTTGGCTTTGCCTCTTTCTTGCTTAGAAGATACTTCAATGCCGCATGGTCGGTGTGGACAATAACCTTGGATCCAAGGAGGTAGGAACGAAACTTCTCGATGGAGTAGACAACCGCTAAAAGCTCTTTCTCGGTGGTAGTATAATTTTTCTGTGCGTCGTCTAATGTTTTGCTAGCATAGAATATAGCATGAAGCCTTTTGTCTTTCCTTTGTCCTAGCACCGCCCCAATGGCTTGGTCACTTGCATCAGACATAAGCTCGAAGGGAAGGCTCCAATCCAGGGGTTGTATGATGGGGGCGGAAATGAGCGCTTCCTTCAACGTATTAAATGCTTGCAAACACTCTCCTGAAAAGACAAAGGGGGCATCTTTAGCAAGTAAGGAAGTAAGGGGTCGGGCAATTTGTGCAAAGTCCTTGATAAAGCGACGGTAAAACCCCGCATGACCAAGGAAGCCTCTAATGCCCTTTACATTAATGGGAGGATGGAGTTTTTCGATTACCTCAACTTTCGCCTTATCAACCTCAATTCCTCTAGAGGACACAAGATGCCCAAGTATTATCCCCTCGGTGACCATAAAATGACATTTTCCCCAATTAAGAGTGAGGTTGTTTTGTTGGCATCGTTCGAGGACTTTAGTAAGATTAGCCAAACAAGAATCAAACTCAATTCCATACACAGAAAAATCATCCATGAAGACTTCCATAATATTTTCAATGTAATCGGAAAAGATTGATGTCATGCATCTTTGAAAAGTGGCGGGAGCATTGCAAAGTCCAAAGGGCATTCTACGATAGGCATATGTACCATAAGGACATGTGAAAGTGGTATTTTCTTGGTCGTCTTCATGCAAGGGGATTTGAAAGAATCCCGAATAGCCATCCAAATAACAGAAGTATTTATGTTTAGCAAGACGCTCAAGCATTTGATCAATGAAGGGCAATGGGTAATGGTCTTTCCGAGTGGCTTTGTTTAATTTCCTATAATCAATGCACATTCGCCATTCCGTGACGGTACACGTAGAAATAGGTTCTCCCTTTTCGTTATTTATAATAGTCATCCCGCCTTTTTTCGGGACGACGTGAACGGGGCTAACCCACCGGCTGTCATAGATGGGATAGATAACACCGGCTTCAAGCAATTTAAGAATCTCTTTCTTAACCACCACCTTCATGTTAGGGTTCAACCGCCTTTGAGGCTCTATGGAGGTGGCTTCAGTGTTTTTCAAGTGGATTCTATACGTGCAAAGCCTAGGGCTTATTCCCTTAAGATCAGAGATGGTGTAGCCAAGCACATCCTTGTGACTCCTAAGGAAATCTAAGAGTCTCTCTAGTTGATCATGGTTGAGGTGGTCATTAACAATAACCGGATAGGTCAATTTATTACCCAAGAAAGCGTACCTTAGATTTGGTGGTAATTGTTTAAGCTCTACATCAGGTGGTGCTGTACCCTCCACTTTTTCTCCTTGTAGAAGCTTGACCTCTTCTGCGACATCTGGGTTTAGTTCCTGCTCTTTGAGTGGGCTTCCCCATGCAGACTCAGATTCACTTCTCGGTGAGGACGACGCATCGGAATAAACACTGCACAACTCCGCGCGGGCATCGATGGGATCACCATCATGCTTCGGTCCAAACCTGAGATCAAGAGATGCATCAGTAGGTTCATAAATATAAGGGTAAGGGTCGTAAAGTGTACTTCCCTAAATCTCAGCATGACCAGTGGAATTCTCGGAAGCGTTGTACTCTTCGATGCATGCTCCGTCGTTTTCAAAATATAACTTGTCGTCTCTCACATCAACTCTGACGTTGCCCTCGATAGTCCCTTCCGGGGAGACTCGATCCATCACAAAAATAGCAAATTGTTGCTCAATGGGGTCCTTGACATCAACCGCGAACGCCCCTGTGGCATGAACCTCATCAACAAGTTCTTTAAAAAGGTTTGCGAAGGAATCATCATCCCCCAGGCTAGACTCAGTCATCAAAATTACGTCTCCCATGTTCCTGTCAAGATCTTATGGAGAATTCGAGGAGGGGAAGTAAATTGGACAGCAAACAGAGTCAATAAGGAAAAATAAAGAAAGAAAGGTGGATAGATGGTAAGAGATAACCGGGTGATCAAAATTAAAAACCGTCAAATATCTCCCCGGCAACGGCGCCAAAAACTTGATCGCGCCCCAGGATGCACACACACCCGGGACAAGCGACTCGTAGTCTTATCGCAAGCGCACGGTGTAGCGACGATCGGGTATCGAACTCAGGGAGGAACAATGACAGTGTCTCTTTCCAATAACCTAGCTATCAAAATGGTCGAGAATAATTCGCGGTGAAATGGTCACAATCGTTCAAATGTCGATGGAAATATCAATAAAATAAAACGCCTAGGGATAGGGAATCCCCGCTACGGACTGTATCTCATCGTTGTGATTCGTAGGTTTCATCATTGCTAGACTTGAATCTTTGATGAACTAGTCGCAACGAAATGTAGAACCAAGCTCACGCTCTCGCGCTATTGCCGGTCTATAGCAAACCTAGGGTAGGGCCCAATCTCTTGCAAACCCTAACCTAAGCCGCTAGCGTGAAGAACGACATCATCGTTCAATCGTATCTCCAGCCCACTCTCGTGCAAACTCGAGCTACGACCTAGGTTGAGATAGTTCCTACCCGTCCAATCTCTTGCAAACGGGTATTGATATAGAATCACGATTGAAAACCCTAGCTTTGGTCCAATCTCTTGCAAACCAATTCTAGAGGAGTCCAATCGTAAATCTAAATCGAATTTCTAGGGCTTCCTATCAATTGGGATCCAATATCTTGCAAATCCCAATCGATATGAATCCCTAGCTATCCGTAATTAATCAATCCCAAACTAACCCTAATCAATTCTAGCAAGAATTTCACCAATTCATCACAATTTAGAAATAGGGTCTATAGGGTTCATCCTTACGCCCTAAGACGACAAAACTACTCACAAATCATCATGCAATTCATAAGGAAATCAATTACAAAATCAAAACAATTCATTGCAATAGAGAAATTATCAACAAAAATAGGGTTTTTAATAAGAAGAGAGACAAACCAATGAGAATCCAATAGCATCCAACAAAAGTATCCTTTTTAATCTCTCCAAAAAGACTAAATCTAATGATCTAAAAAGCTCTCAAAAAGGATGCCAAAAAGTATCAAAAAGTCCTCTTAAACTAGGACAAAAACTGGGTTTAAATACCCCTCAAAATCGCCCAGAAAATCGTCACAAAAATGCCCCTGCGCAGCCCAGAAATCGCACTTTGCGCAGCAGGCGGAGCGGCTCACTCGGCCGAGTGACAAACCCTGTACATTTACAGTAAGTCGGGGATTTTCGGGGGTCTGTCTTCGGAAGTGACTTGGCCGAGTGGCTTTACTCACTCGGCCGAGGGGCATTCGGTACTCGGCCGAGTCGGAACCCTCAATCGACTGACGAATTCCAGTAAGTCGGCTCCTTCGATGGGTGGATTTTTCCGTGCCACTCGGGCGAGTGGATCTCCATACTCGGCCGAGTGGACTATCGTCACTCGGTCGAGTGCACGCTGATTTCTTTCTGTGGTGTGTGTCCGGTCTGGTCGGCCGAGTGGTCTTCTTGCTCGGCCGAGTGAGTGCTTCACTCGGCCGAGTGACATGCTGTAGATGCCCAATCTTCATCATTTCGCTTCCTCGTCGCTCCTACGAAGTTCCTTCATCTTCCACTCGTCTTCCATCGCCGAATAGCCCTCAAAAGAGCCTTGGGTGACACTCCGGAGCGGGTGCAAATCCTCTTGATCTCAAAATCACACCGAATCGCTCTATATCTCCTGAAATACGACAAAAACAAGAAATCGTGAAAAGCATCGCAATATTGTCGAATAATCGTGAAAAATGCTATATGAGCGATCAAAGTGGCATGCAAACATGCAGAAAAAGGGTGTAAAAATATGGAGTTATCAGTATCTCCGTAGCTCAAACTCTGAAACGGACTTCGTATTCGCGATCCTCGCGACGATACGATCCAGTGGGTATGTTTTCGTAATTTTTCGGACACATTTACTAGTAGAGGCAAAATCGTAATTTTGCTAATTAGATTTCCCTAATCATCTTTCTAACTATTCTAATTACCCCCCAATTACCTAATCACTTATGTAATCCTAGCAGCCTCGTTTCTAATGATAGTCAAATCTCCACCTAATCCTAATAAATGACTTTGCAAAATTCTACACTTAGTCAAATTCCAAGCCTAACCTATTAATTAGTATTGACTTCTTAACCTAACTAATTACTAATTTGAAGTATCATTTAAACCCGAACTCATGCACCCTAACCCACGCACACGGACTTTTCCCCTCTCCATGCAACACACACACGTGCCTCTCTCACTTCCCATTTTCAATCTCTCTCTCTTCTCCGAGAACTCCGAACCCATGTTTTCAGCTCAACCCACTGTCATCCTCCGTGCACACCCACTCGACGTCTCTTCGAGCACACCGCCTGCCTTTCGATCACTCCTCTCCTTGTCTCTGACCCCAACCCATATACGACTGCCGCTTCCTCCGACTGCACTCGGAGCTCCGACCCTTCGCCTTGTGCCCGCCACCGCCATGAGCCCCTCCACGCTCGAACACCTCTCTCCGATCCACTCCCACGCCAGGGAGCTCCCTCTCTCCATGCACTCTCCATGCTCCACCGGCGACGCTCAATGCAACCCCACGAAGAGCCTCGTCGGAGCTCCTCCTCTGACTGCAACTCTTACCGGCGTTCCCTTGGCCCAGACGGCGTCCCCACTGCGAAAGGACCTCTCCCTCAGCCTCCGACGAAGCTCCACGGTCCCCACTCCAACGCAGCAGCCCCCGATCTCGAGCGTATCTTCCTCTCTTCTCGCCTCCGACGGAGCCCAGCCTCTCAGGCGAGTCGCCGTCGCTTCGCCACGTGCACGACGACGCCGCCCTGTCGATATTGCTGCCACCCTTCCACGGCGACCCCGCAGCCCCGGAGCTCCGACGAATACACTTTGTGTACACCAAGAAACCCTACCGCTCGATGCTCCCTCGCTTGCCTCGCCACCGACTGCCGCCCTCCGACGGCCCCCGCCATCGCCACAGCATCGCCGCCCTTCCCCTGCCCGCTGCCGCCTCGCACCAACTCCGACGAGCTCGACCCCCACCCTCGCTACATGCATATGCAAGGGAGAACGAAGGTGGGCTACTAAATTATAAACGTATTAAAATATGTATAAATACGAGTATAACAGTATTTCAATAATTAAAAAAGGGATTTTATGGTTTTAAATTCATAACTAAAAATAAAAGCCTCAGAAAAATGTGAGACTAGCTCCAGAAAATCGAAAATAATATTCTGGATCCAATGGCGCTAGTTTCATCTCAATCAGATGCATAGTTTTTCCAGAATAAATTTTTAAGCCTAAAACTTAAATATGCCTTTTTCACTTAAATATCTGTAACCTGTTATTTTCACGTTCACTGATATATGAGAAAAATATATGTTATAGCACTCTTCAAGACGGTCATTTTGACAGCTCACTTGCAACTTTCCGATGCAGATTGCATACAAGAGAAATTGTTGAATAAATACGTTACTTAATTAAAATTAGTTTATAAATTTTTTTGAGTTTTAAAAATTATAAAAATTACCAGGAGCTTCTGAAAAATATTTTCTCCTACAGTAAAATTACTTTCCTCATATCTAGCATATATAAAACTTTAGAATGCTTTACGACAACGTTTCAACCAGTTTTAAAAATCAAAACGATCAAATTAAATAGATAGAAAACAATGTATTCCTTAACCGATTATTTCTTGTGTTTGCAGGTACCAATTCTCGTGCACCAGCTTCCCTGGAAGCTCTAGCTCTAACCTCGTCTTATTACGACGAGCTCGATAGTAAGTCACTCTAATTCTAGTTTTAGAAGTTAAGCCAGTGTAAAAGCTTGAACTTAGGATGCTTATAAATAGTCTCAGAACAACCATTGATTCTAACTAAATTCAAATGTAACTCTCATTTACACTTGTCTACCATGTTTGATGCTCATCACTTGCAAAACTACGCATGCACTTTGTGTACACTTGTAGCACGATTGCTCATGGACACATCACCTGCTGTCTGACATTTACTACTCAGTAAATGCTAACGAATTATCGTATGAAATGTCATATGTGGAACATCTTATGGATCATCTTGTGAAACCTCTTGTGGAATATCTTGTGGAATATCTTGTGGAATATCTTGTGGAACATCTCGTGGAACATCATGTAAGGAACATGTACTAGATTCACTTGACACATCACTGGGGTTTTTTTGGGGTAACTCATAGTTTGAGAGAGTGCGGGAGTGACTGGAGTTCAATCTACATGTCTAGCTGCCTGGGTTTTCGGTATCATGTCTAGCTGCTTGTGTTATGGCAAATAAAAATATGCTGCATGTCAGCATCCTGTCTAGCTGCCTGTGTTTTCGGGATTCTTCTGGGTCGTGCCCAGGCAAGAGATGAACTCAATGGTCACATATTGTACTCTCTGACTTGAGTCACGTAGTGCTAGTGTAGCTTGCACGATCACTTTTACTTTACACATTACAGTCACCTTTACTTTACTATACTTGTGCAATCACAGTACTTTACTAGCTACATCAGTAGTATGTTTCACTTGCTTAGCCCGCTTCACACTTGCACTACCACAATACTGTTTGTTCTCTTAGTTCAGTTTACTTTTACAACTCAGCTGTGTACAGTTATTGCTCAGTACTTTACCTTCGCTCTGGTTTGTTTGTACGTAGTTACTTTTTGTCATACTTGTACACAGATTTTACTACTATTACTAGAATTGTTGTGACTTACCTATGGTTCCATCTTCGTGGCACCGTAGATGACGAACATAGGAAGGTAGATGCTCTTGAGTTGATATCGTCAGAATTCGATCCTGCGACCGCAGCTTTCAGAGTTATTTGCACTTATGTACTTCCTTTCTTTCATGTATCTTTGTTAAGACATTTTGTACAATATGGATTGTAATAATTGGACACTATTTGGGTATTTTTTTACATCTTTGCATCGTGGCTATTTTGGTTTCACTGGTAACCTGCAGGACCTGCGCAAATATCAAACAAGTAACGGGCCTCCTGAAAGTGGGTCGTTACACTTGGACGTGTCATATCTAAACAAACCTGTCAATGAAGTCCACACCTATGATCTAGATTTACCTGAGAAGCTGATAGAGGACACCATGGAGACATCTATCACATCACGAGAAGATATTGGATTATTTCCAGGGAAGTATCGTCCACCACTATTTATTTCATATATTTCTATAGATGATCCTCTTTGGAATACTTTATTATGAGGGTGAAATTTTTGCAGCGAACTGATGCATCCTATTCTCTGCAGGGTACATGTGGAGTCCTTGTGGGAATGCTGGAGGATGCATTGCTGGAGTTCGTTGGTGTTCGTGGACATACGCGCCTGGCGGAGCCACAGAAGGAGCAGTTGAAGCAGTTGCTTGCACCGGCAAAGATACTGGATCCGCATTTGCTATAGGTGATATCAATCCAGTAGTGTAGCAATAGCGTAAAATTTTATGCTTTCAATAAACACGAATCCTCTCGATAGCAAGAGGACTGTATAGATTTGATTGAATAAATATCACCTCATATGACGACAATAAAATTTTTTACACCCCAAACCCATTATATATATTAATTGCCCTCTTCATATTTTGATGTGTCACATCCTTTTTGCTCACCACCCATAGAGCATTTCTTTTAAGTGAAACCTTACTTTCTTATTCGTTTGACTTGATCTCGCTTAGTGAAGCCGTGACATTTTTGATCGAGTCATTTGAATATGATTGTTTGGTATAAGCTTGGGGGAAGCCGCTCTCATGCATCATTATACGTGCATGTAGTTGCATTAGGATTTTATGTCATTCATTTCATCATTTTTCATTTACCCCCATATTTATCGTTGTTCCTCATATTCTTCCATTATGATCACATTGAGGACAATGTGAAGTTTAAGCTTGGGGGACTGCATTTCCATGCCATTTAGTTGCATTTTTTTACTTTATTTTAATGATTTTTAGAATTTCTCAAATTTTTGCATCATCTTTTTCTTTTTTCCATCTTATTTTCCTTTTTTGTATGGTCATGCATCATATTGTGTGCTTGTTTTTTTTCTACTTCTCTTTTATTTTTATTCCTTCATTTTATTTTTCTCCTTTTGCTAGACTTGTTCCTTATGATTATCTCTTATTGCTTTAGAAACCATCACGCTGCTTATTATTCCCTGCCATACTGCTTAGAGTATTCCATAGTCTTGCTATTCACATGGGCTTGCAAATATATTTCTTTTGATGACTCCTCTAAGTAATTGCATGATATATATTGAAGCTGAATGAAAGGATTAGTGCTTAGTATGCTTTTGTTGGAAGTGCACCAAGATTCACGCATCATTTGTATACTTGAAGCATCTGCCTCATTTGGCATGTTTACATGTCATTTTGATCGCTCCTTATTTTACACATTTTTCTGCATGTTTGCATGTCATTTTGATCGCCCAAATCGCGTTTTTCACGATTATTCGACGATATCGTGTTGCTTTTCACTATTTCTTGTTTCTGTCGGATTTCAAGAAATATGGAGCGAACTGGAGCATAAATAAGATCAAGGGACTCTCATGCATGCTAGAGCATCGATTGTGACCCTATCGAGGAGCTAGCAGCGCTAGATGATGAGCGGAAGAAGAAGAAGTTCAATAGAATCGACAAGGAGGCGAGGAGGAGAAGATAGGACTCCAGAAACAGCCCACTCGGCCGAACAGACAGCCCACTCAGCCGAGTGAAGGAATGTACTCAGCCGAGTACAACGGATACAAGAGCGCCTGGAATCAAAGTCCACTTGGGCGAGTGAACGATCTCACTCGGCCGAGTGAAGAGGTACGTCAGAGTCTTCCTCCTGAGATTTTAACCGACTCTCTGAAGTTTGGAGGAGAACTTCAGAAGCCTCACTTGGCCGAGTGAGAAAGCTCACTCGACCGAGTGACGAACTCTACTTGGCCGAGTATCACAGAGTGACAGACCCCCAAATCTCCAATATCTCTGTTTTTCTTTGGGTCCGTCATTCAGCCGAGTGACATGTTCTACTCGGCCGAGTTGCGCAGTCTGCCTGTATCACGAATTAGGGTTTCTGGACTGTGCCATGGGCAAATCTGTCAAGATTTTCTGGCCGACTTTGGCTTATATTTAAGGCTAGTTTTCTTCCTAGTTTAGAGGGGATGAGAAATTAGTTTGGAGCACTATTCTAATTGTAATTCTCAGCTGGAGATTGAAGATTGAAGATTTTGTTTGTTCTTTCTATCAAAATTTCTTATTTTTGTGAATTGTTTTCTCTCAACCATGAATTACTATATGTTTTTATTTGTTTATTCTGTGATTGCCATGATTAATTGCGAGTAGTTCCGCTGTTCTAGGGCATGGGAATGAACCCTATGGATCCGATTTTAGAATTGTGATGAACGAATTAATGTGTTTCTAGGATTGATAGACGGTTGGGTTATGATTGATTTACTACGAGTAGCTAGGAATTTCCATCGATTGGGATTTGCAAGAGATTGGATTTCAATCGATGGGAAGGCCTAGATATTCGATTTAGGTTTATAATCGAGATTATCTAGACTTGGTTTGCAAGAGATTGGACCAAAGCTAGGATTTTTATTATGAATCTATACTCATATTTGTTTGCAAGGGATTGGACGAATACGAACTATCATAACCTAAATCATAACCCGAGTTTGCACGAGAGTAGGCTAGAGGTGCGATTGGACGATGATGTCGATCTTCATGCTAGCGGCTTAGGTTAGGGTTTGCACGAGAGTGGGCCCTAATCTAGGTTGCTACAGACCGACAATAGCGCGAGAGCATGAGCTTGGTTCTCTATTCAGTTACGACTAGTTCACGTCAATTCAAGCCTTGCAACATTGAGATTCACGATTCACAAAGATAAATAATGATCCGTAGTGGGAATTTCCTGGCCCTAGACGCTTTTATTATATAGAATTCAAATTGTTAATTGAACGATTGTGACAATATTCTCGAAACCATTCCATTCTACCACCAACAGCTAGGTGATTAAAACAGAGTACCGTCATTTGTCCTCCTCGTGTTCGATACCTGCTCGCCACTACACCGCGCGCTTGCGGTAAGACTATAATCGTTTTCCTGGTGTATATCCAGACGCGATCAGCTATCCAATTGGGTTGAGTTCTCATATGGTTTCTAAATGGGTTTACACCTTTCTATGCTGGTCCAAATATGCCCCTTATTTTGATGCTCACTGCCTATACGTGTCGAAGCGAATGCACTTTAAGTTTCATGTTCGATAAATATTATATTCAGACATGCCACCACCTATACAAAATCATTTCCAACTTGTACCTACCCTGCATGAGACTATTATGCACAAAATATTCCCTTTTTATTGTTACAATTCCCTGAATTATTATCTACTTATCAAAATGAAAATACACATGTATCGTAATGCAAGACCACCATACCCATTGAGGGCAAAGCTAACACTTGTCCAAGCAATCTAAAGAAAGCCTAAGCGTATGAAAATCAAAAGATACTCCATTAGAGTGAAATCAACGCTTGCTCTTTCAAGCAAACCCGAGTGAGTCCTACATGATGGAAACCAAAATATGCCAACACTAGATGAAATTAACTTTACTTATTCAAGCAACCCAGAGTAAATCTGGAGGTTGAAAACTAAAACATGCCCCAGTGGACGAAATCAATACGTGATTATTCAAGCAAATCTGATGGAACCCTAAATAAGGAAAACCAAAAATACCGACACTTGCTTATTCATGCAAAACATAATCAAGACAACCAAATTGAGCCGAAATGGCAAAAACCAAAATGTGCCTCTGTGGGTGAAATACTTGCTGTTGATGCAAAAATACTTGAGGGTTTTATGAAGAGTTACATGAGTAATGATCCTATTATATGAGTCTGGCTTGTATAGCCATCATCCCTTTATTAGTTTTTAAGTGTTGAATTTGACATATCAAGCATTTCTTTAACCATTTCCCTCGTCCAATGAGTTCATAATGAGCCCCATAATTATGGGGCATGCTTGACCAATATTTCAGTAACCAATGGCCATTATGTGCCTTCCCCAAGAATTCTTTCACGTGGCACACAATTAAGGGGTGGGCACTTGACTAAATGTGCCCTCGATGGCTGGACTCCCACCTTGTCTCTTTCCTTCTTAGTATTTCCAAACCTAACCCTTACTATTGACAGGAGGTGACATTATTCATTCCCTGAACATTTATGTTGCTATGTTAAAACTAGAACAACACTTGTCCTTCTTGGTTCTTGGAATAGTTGAGGGCCTTGTCAGGACCAAGTTGAGGATCATTATTTGTTCATGGGAAGATCAACAATAGTTTCTCATATATTATTTAGTAATCTCCTTAAATCCTCTGCCTAACTAGCCTTTTCAATCATTCCCCTTCTGAGATAAAACAGATTAATTTGCTAGTCTCACCCCTAGTCCGATCGGGGATTCACTACCTAAAAGCTGATCGAATGGAAGATATGTAGTCTTAAGTGCTGAGAAAGGAAATCGATGATCCTTCTGTTTGATGCTAACAAACCCAGTTGAACATATTGATGTGTTTGTTTCAATGATTTCAGGTCAAAACAAAACAATGGAGAGCTAATGTCATTTTGGTCATTTTGGAGATAAAAGGACAATTTGGTCAATTTCATGAATTTATAGAGCATCAACTATGGCCATGAATCATGAGGATGGTAAAGAGGAAGTCACAGAAATTTTCAGATTTGAAAACGCTTTAAAAACAGCTACAAAATTGAGATAGAAGTAAAGGGGGGCAAATTCAATATTTTGGCTCAAAAGGGGCAAACAAGTAATTACTAGGGAAAATCAAGTCAGTTGGGCTCGGGGGTTTCATCCTATAAATATGTACCTTCACACACACTATGCTAGAGGTTTAGCAACTCTATCCATACCTCTGACAGTACCACCATTTTGGGCTAGTATGCCAGCATGAAGGCGGCTCCTATTAGCTATGTTAAACATGGTTTAGTATGATCACAATATCACTGGTAGCTTATCTAACAATGTTCCCTTCTTGTCTGATGCTACCTTTCTTTCAAGGGCATTTAGAATAATCTTGGTGGCAGCCTTGACTTATTCAGTGGACTAGAGGTGCTTTACAAAAGTGAAATGCAACATAATCTTTAGTCCATCATAGAAACATTTAAAGACTACTGAACTGAACTAAGTTTTCTTATCAGTCAAGATCAAGTTGGGATCCAAAATGTCATGTGATGTTTCTCTAGATAAAGTTATCTATATTCTTCACATTCGTGCTAGCTAGCTTTGACCTTGACCAATTTATCGATGATCACTGCAAGAAATTTCCTTTATACAAAGGTTGGGGTGAATGTGCCTAAAAAATCTACTCCTAATTGATCTAAAAGGAATTGGGTTATGCGGTGGTGTAATATCAAAAGTTGGGGCTATGTCATTTATATGAAATGCTGGTAGGTTGCGCACTTCTGAACTAACTCGGTCGCATCATTTAGCATTATAGGCCAATAAAATCTCTGATGGAGCACCTTATACATAATTGTTTTTTGTCCCCTGATGGCGTTGCATATTCCCTTATGGATCTCTCTTAGTACATATTCACCCTCTTTTGAAGTTAAGCATTTTGAGTAATGATATACCTGACTTTTCATAAAAGAGCGTGAAGTAGCATCCCTTCATGAAGCATGTATTTCGTTGCCTTTCATGCTATCCTTGTTACTTCAACCTTATCTTCTAAAAACTCCCTAGAGTCAATATATCTCCTGACTGGATCCATCCAACTAGGCCTAATATGTCTCTCTACAACCATATCCTCCTAAAGGCTTTACTGGGCAAGATGTTCAATGAAGATTTCCTTTACCATCCCGCAGGATGTTAAAGTGCATCTGTTCATGCTATCATCATTACTTCAACCTTATCTTCTAATAACTCCATGGTGTCAATATATCTCTTGACTGACCCATCCATCTTGGCACATTATGTCTCTCTACAACCATATCCTCCTAAAGGCTTTATTGGGCAAGATGTTCAATGAAGATTTCCTTTCCCATCTCTAGGGATGTTAAAGTGCATCAGCCTGAGTGATCTCAACTCAAGACAATGCATGTTCTCGATCTTTTAGAATCCATATAGATTCTGTTGCAATTAAGCCAGCTATTTCTTCATTTCAGATTCATGTACCTCATACTCGTTGTTGATTTGTCCCAAAACAAACTTTGAGTTGATTTGGACCCAAAATTTACTACTCCACTAAGAGGGCTAGTTGCAATCTAGCTTGCATAACCTCGTACTCTGCTTCATTGTTTGAGTATTTAATCCTAAGCCTTAGAGCATATTTTGTTGTCCTCCCATTTGGATCAATCAAAACGACTCATGTACTATTGCCAAGCTCATTGGATGCACCATTAATCTATGAATCTCTAGTTACCCTCATCTACATCAGGGATGTACTTATTGTTGGGAGATATGCCCTCAGATCATTTGCATTTGATGCAAGTGATGGAATATTGCATTTTATGCAATATAATAATTTAAGATTAGATAGAGACTATTTTGCATTTGATGCAAACCGGATTAAATGTGTCGTAAATAGTTTACGACAATATTTAATGAAATAAACGCAAGGAAAAGTTTACGGGCAAGACGGGAATATCCCGGTCTAAACCCAGGTTCGAACGGCGTCCAAATTGGACGCTAAACGCCCAAGATATGACCAAAAAAATCAAAGGCACTAGACCATTGTGTTTCAGCCCAATAGGCTGATTTAAATGGAGATAAAGGGGGCCCACATTAAAGCCCGGTCCATTGGGCCGGGCGGTTTTGTTTTTTCCCGCAAAAAATAGCAGCGGGCGCTCTAAGCGCCCGCAAATGCCGAAAGGGGGCCCACCCGCATCATGATGCGGGGCCCCGCCCTTGCCTGTACACGCGGGACGCGTGCACAGCACGCGCCCACGAGGCGCGTGCTGTGCACGTGCCCAGCGCGTGCACTACACGTGTAGAAAACATGTGGGGCCCACATGGTCCCATGTTCTAGGTTTTCGTGCCTGACATCTTGGCAGCTGGCTGTTTGCGTTTTTGTGGTTTTGGGCTCATCTTTGGGCAGTTGGAGGGTCAAACGGACTCCGATTGATTCACCTTTTTTCTTATGCGTTCACCGTTGAACGCCCTTCGATTTGATAGGTTGTATCAATCATGAAGCTCAACGATGAGTGAGTTAAAATTCACGAAAGTTTGCCTTTTGTGAAAGGCAAACTAACTTGATTTAATTAACTCAAATTTATAGTCCCACATCGGTTGTGGAGAAAATGGGAGAGTCAGCTGCCTATATAAATAGGGGCCTCCTCCTTCCTCCAAATTCGTCCCAAGCTCTCGATCTGAGCGTCTCCCAAAAATGTTGGGGCAAGCTCGGATCGAAGCTGAAATTAATTCTTCTTCTCCCTATATTTCTGCCTTACTCCTGAAGGGCTCTAGCAAAGCCACGAAGGAGTTCGAATTCGGATCCGAAATCTTGGCGAAGGCTTTCTCTCGAGTGAAACTTTCTTCGACGCGTGGTTGGCTCGACGACACAAGGATTGCTTTCCTCGGAATGCGGAGCGGTTCTAGGAGCGGTTCGACGTGGGACGGGGAGCGGCTCGGAAGACGGTGCGGTACACCTTGCCTGTCCCAGGGCAAGGTTCCGGGTATGTGTTTTATAAGCATTAGTTTAATTTATTCGCAGTAAGTTAGATCCTTCTTGGGATGGTCAGATCCATCCCGGGTCGGCAAAGATCTTGGCTTAGGGTCTTGTACCTTAGGGCTAAGTTAAAATGTTTAACTGCATGTTAATTAGATTAACTTGTTTATGTTTCCGATGCATTTTTTTGCTTCCGTGTTCCGTCCGACTTAGGACGGGCACGGATTTTAGCCCTGAGGGTCCGCAAAAACCCTTCAGTGGTATCAGAGCTTAGGTTTGCGTAACGATCTAGCACTGTGATTTTATTAAACATTGAAATGCTTTTAAAATACATTTAAAATGTTTTAAAGTTATGAGATAATTTTTAAATTGTTTTTTGAAGCCTTTTAAAAATGTTTTAAAATTTATGTGATATTTTTTAAAAGATGATTTTAAAAGCCTAAAATTTTTATGCGATAAATATTTTGAGTAGCATGCAAATTTTGTGATCTTTTAAAACAAGTTTTTTATTTTTATGAGATAAAATAAAATGTTTTAAAAATCAAAATTTTAAATTTAAATGTTAAATTTATGTATGCATGCTAAAAGTATTTATTTGATAAACATTATTCTATTTAATTGTTAAATAGTTGCACATTCTTTTTGCGATAAAATTAGTGTAAATTTATGTTAATGGCTATTGTCACTTATTTGATAACACAAGACAACCCTCTTAGGTTAGCCATTAAGAACTCGTTAAAATTTATGAGATAAATTCTAATGACATGCCATGTTTTAATAAAACATTAACAACACTTTAAGACCTAATTCCTGATTAGGGTAGTCCCTTTAATGAATCTGTTAATTCTAATTGTCATAAAATTAATTCTCATTAAAGGACTTCGCTTTTAGCGTTGTTAATAAATTTATTAAAATCCTAATAACAATTAGGATAGCACATGAACCTTATAGTTGATAAGGATTTAATAAAAGTTATTACACAAATCCTAAAATTTTGAATTTAAGGATTCAACTAGTTGATAGGATTAATTAGTTGTTAATAAAAGCCTTTTAGGCACGCATATAAAAATGACAAGCTTCATTCAATGGACCATGATCCAGTCATTGTGCTTGGCTAAGTTTGTTGGATCACCCTAGCTAGTCTAAGGGATAAGTGATCATGGCTTAGTCAATTCTCTGGCTGTGTTCCGCTGGACCGCAATGGCGTGAATCATGATTATATGACACCCTGGACTATATCTAAGTCAAATAAGTTAATAATCTTTTTCAAGATTAGCCGTAGCCCTCCTTGTTTTAGGGGTTGGCAACTATAGGGCCAGTGTTCCAGTTGTTGAGCTACACTCAAGCTGTAACATGGCAATCTTATAGAAACCAATTTCTTAAACACATATGATGTAGTCTAAGACCTGACCCAAACCGACGTGTCGTGAATATACCGAGCGACGGGGCAAGTCAGGCTAGACGCGAAAACAAGGGTCCGACTAGACTGGTCATTGTGATTTGGATGATCACATTCATGATCACAAATGGCTAGGGGTGAAAACCGATAGGAGAGTCAAATATGATATGATTGATGAAGAGTCATCTACCGATTGCAGAGTCAAGCAACTTGTTGAGCTACACTCAAGGTTGTTAGGCTCAGGGTGATTGGATCTCTTACCCATTTATTTAATTCGATTAAATCGTTCATTGTTAAGACTTAAAATGATCGTAAAAATAGTGGGAGGATATAGATAGATAAACGCCAATCTACCTATATTTAATATTGAACATATGCTAAACTAGGGTAAGTTCTAAGTTTACAAATGGAATCAAAATATAATATTTTAATGAAATAAGTTAACTGGTCAAATAGGTTGATTAATTGAATATCAAGTTAAATTCTAATTGATAGAATTAAACTATATTCTCATTGACATTAAAATGACCTTCTAAAGAACAGACTTAAGAAATATGATTTCATTAAGTTCTGGGTCCAACAAATAAATTCACGCTACATGTCACTCGCCTCTATATGGGGCAGCTTGAACATATAGGATATTCGAAGTATGTTTCTCCCTACAACTTGTTGAGCTACACTCAAGGTTGTATGGAAAAACAATTTTGATCTGCAAAGTTCGAGAATTCGATCAAACTGTTTGAGTCGAATACGAGTGCATGAGCGGTGCAAGACTATGCATCCCGACTGGATCTTGAGACGAGCAACTTGTTGAGCTACACTCAAGGTTGCAAAGCTCAAGCATTTGGATACATAAGATGCTTGCATAGCTATTTATTTATGTTGGGTTATTTAATATCTAAATGAGATTTAGAAAAGGAAGAAGGCACTCCGGAAAGTCAATCGAGTTAAATAGTTTAATTTATCATTAGTAAAGGCATAAGTAGGAGGGAATGAAAATGTAACATATTTTGATGTCACGATTTCATAATTATTGTTATACAAAAGGTTAACACTTTTTAACGAATGTCGTCACATTGCTTCTGAAGCAATGAGTAATATGTATAACGATAATATATATATTAAATGTTAATATATAAATACATAAGATAGTAGCAAACATATATGGCAAAATAGACTAGGCCGTATCGAGAGACTAAGCTTCACAAGTCACATAAAGAGGGGTCTGACCTCTCATATTATGAAGTCTACGGAAACTTTTGAATCTTATCCTCTTAGATATAATGGTCGAAACCCATCTGTAAGAAAGTGGGAGAATGAGTAGTCGAACTCAGTCTCGTACATACTGATGTACCCGAGTCTAGATTAACCAAAATAAGTTATTCTTATATTTTATTAAGACACGTGTTCTTGATGAAACACAAGTCTGATAAAATAAAGAACGAAATGACAAAAGTATTTAAACTGATTCGATTAGATCGAATGGTCAAATACTTAGCTATATAAAATCTTGCGTAATTAAAAGAAAATATGATTTTCTCTCAGGTCAAGTCTGTTAACACATCGGTGTGTTAAAAGGTATGAATCACACTTAGTTAGACTTGGTGCGATCCATAGCAAGTGACTCTGAGTTAAGTCCTCCCTCTAGGTTAAGTCCCAGATAATAATGCCTAGGTTTTGATAATGTTCTATGAGGACATTATCAATAAGATATTCATTAAATCGATCATTAGGAAGTTGTATAATTACTCGAATCTCGTGAGACGAAGAGTCGAGTTAGACATAATAATTGATGATGACTTAGTCAACTTCTAGGATGAAATTCGGAGTAGTAACTCCGATTTATAACTTGATGCAATCAGAATAGGTCCGTGTGCGTAAATAAATTTTTGGAATTTAGTTTATGTGCCCAAGGAAAATGTTTCCTCACTTTCTGCAAGTAAATCTTTAAGTTAAAAGATTGGTGCAGAAAGAAAATAGTGAAGTACAATCATGTTGGTCGAGAATGGTTTTCATCCTAATTCCTATAAACGGATTATGATGAAACCGTTTTCCCAACAGATGTGTACAGATCTACTCAGACCAAACGCGATGTAAATGCGCATGTTGACCATGAAAACTGGAGCATTCACTTATAAGTTTGTTTTATTAAATATGATTTAGAAGAACCAACTTACATGAATTAGCCAGAAAGATTTCAAGGTCAGTGGGAGCGTATAAATTACATGCGAGGCATCAAAGGGATGGAACATATATTTTGACAAAGTAATCAAAAAGTTTGATACTTTATCAGAAATAGATATGAGCCATTTGAAATGACAAGTAACAAATTTAAATGATTATCGTAAGGTACGATGAGCTGGATAAGATCCATGGAAATAAAATATTATGGATTCCAAAAGACCAAGCAAATTATTTGAATAAGATTCAAATGGTTGGTCCAACATGAACATAGAAACCCCTTAAGTCTATAGAATAAACGGTTTAGCATATCCACTCACGAAGGCTCTACCACATGAAGTCTAGAAAGACTTATGTGTAAAAACGGTAAAAGATTGTAACGACCACTTTTCGTTGTACGTTGTTCGTGCACGTGCTTTTGGCCGTGCACGTGTTTATTTTAGACTTTGTTTGTTTGAGAACACTTTAGTGCGATATGCCGTTGTGAACGTCTCTGAGAGTAGTAAATAGTGGCACTAATTTGGAACGACGTTTCTCGAGTTGTTTTCCCACAATTTAATCTTATTCGAAGAAACGT
This sequence comes from Scilla litardierei, assembly GCA_030789695.1. NCBI lineage: Eukaryota > Viridiplantae > Streptophyta > Magnoliopsida > Asparagales > Asparagaceae > Scilla > Scilla litardierei. Next base: position 83,847,071 of record CM061134.1, on the reverse strand, counting down.
TGTGATTTTCACTTTTGATGAGAGACGTTCCTATTTTTAGTTTCGCCATCCGACGTCGAAATTGAGATCCGTCTTCTTAGTTAGCTCACTTTCGTCATCACGATCACCCCGATATTTATTTTATAATTTTTGGAGTTTATTTGACCACTTTTATATTTTTAACAAGGTTTATAATATTTTTAATAATTAATTTTTAAATTATTTTCGGCCAAATAAAATTTATTTGAGTTTTAAACATATTAAAGAATTTTTGAGCCAATTTCCAGCTCATTTGGACCGCATCAAATCATTGTGTGAGTTGGAGAAGTTGAGATTCAAATTTTAAATATTTTTGAACTTCTAATCCTATTAGATTTAGCCCTAGACCAAGTCAACCCATCTACACTATATAAACAACCCCTAGGAAGACCTATTTTCGCAAGAAATTAACCCTAGCCACTTCCAAAACTCAAATTTGACGTTGCGATGATTTGTCGCAACGTTGCGACGAGCTATCCCCGCACCGACCGAGAGAACGGGCTCAAAACCCCCGCACCGACCGAAGCTCACGCCCGCTCATCCGCTCCACCCGCTTGCACAGCCGTCGCTCCGCTTTCCCCCGTGCCCGACCGAGAGAAGCTCTCGGTCAGACCGGTCGCCCGCTCCGCACATCCGCATCGCCCCGCACCCGCTCGCAAGCCCGCTCCGCTCCCCGTTTTCCCCCGTGCCTGACCGAAGCTCCCGCCTGCTCACGCCCACATCGCCCCGCGTTGCAACGTTGAAACGTTGCAACGTGCCCGCCAAGCGCCCGACCGGCGCTGTCTCCCGCTCCGACCGATGGAATTCTCCGCACCCGTCACTGCGATCGACCCCAAGCACTGCACAGCCCGTTCCCATGTGTCTGACCGAGGCCGACCCCCGCACCAAGGCTGAACGACCGAGAGCCAAACGTCGCAACCCCGTATCCGTCGCACCACTTGTCACCGTGGGCCCCTCAAGTTCTCCAGAGGTATTGTGGGTCCCCCATAGGTCCCTAGGACTACTGTGGGCCCCACCTAGGTGCTTTCTCTCCGACGATTTGCCGCGTACGACATTGCGACACGTCGTAGCCCGTCGTCGCACGTGCTAGCTTTGGAATCTGGAATCGTTGCTCCGGTTGATGCTTTGAACTTTCCAGCGAGGAATCTAATTGGAATCTGGACTTGGAGCGCGATATTATTATTCCAACCCCCGGCGTCGCTACCCGACGCCGGTGTAGCTTTCGCGTCGTGTTGAGGTAACGCTTTGCACCCCTAGGACCCCCAACCCAATTGCATGCTAATCAAGACTAAAATCAGTATTTTTTAAAAGTATTTTAAATGTTTTAAATTCACTAAACAAGATTAATAAAACGGATGTAGGCTAGTGGACTTGTGTACGTAGGATTATTGTGATTTTGGACTCATTGGACGGTGTTTCTCAGACGTCGTACTTGCAGGCAAGTGAAACTTGCCAACTCTTGTGTAGGGCCATGTTTTTAGGCCTCTTCCTTGTTTTTAGCGTAAAAGAGACTAGTCAGTGAAATGATAGCTGGCTAGACGCCTACTTGATCTAGTTTGACAACGAAACTAGATCCGTCACCTAAATTGATCTAGCTTGACAACGAAGCTAGATCCAACTCTTTAAACTTGTTAATCATGCATACTAAACTGTCACGTTTACTTTCCTTATCTGTACGCACTTTTAACTGCCATCCATTGCATCTTACATGTCATCCAAATTGATTGTTGCATCGTAGCACACGCTACAAAATACTTGTACAATCCGTGTTTCCGTGTTTCCGGCTAGGTGCACCCCTATGCCATACTTGTTAAAACACTTCCTGGCTCGTGATCCAGAAGCAAGCATTCCATGTTCGGGGGTAAGGCCCTGGCTCGATACACGTGGAGGGGTAGGGATAAACGGTCACCTGAGCTTAGGAGTGGCCCGATCAGCCACTCTAGCCAGAAGGCGGAATATCTGTGCACGAGGTGCTTACTTTACTTGTCTTGTACTAGTGAGTGTTACTTGTAAAACTTGTCATCCATGCCATGTTTAAATGCCATGCTCGTACCTTACCTTACTTTACTTTACTTGTTGCACTCATACTTTAACTGCCATGTCATTGCATTCATGCTAGAACTGCTAGGTTGCTTTACTTGTACCTACTTTCAGTTTCCTTGCACAAGTCTCTTGTAGACTTGCTGACATGTGCCCCTTGCTCTTTTGGGTGTCACATGTTAGACCCTGAGCCAGAGACCGTTGCTGAGTACGTGATGTTTTGCTGACGCTGAGCCTGAGTCCATGTCAGCCCAGGAGGAGTTTTGTGGACACCGGTGACCTTTCTTGGTGACTTTGCTGAGCTTTCTTTTGGTTTAGGTTTTGTTGTTAGTTGTCGGTGCGTGTCACCTTTTCTCTGTACGTTGTACTTTTGTTGGCCATGTGTGGGCCTTAGACTCTTTTTCTTTTAGCCTGGTGGCTTTTTCTGTGATGTTGAAACTTATTTTATGGATATTCTGAGATATCTCTTTTGTCTTATTTCATTATTATTATATTGTTTCGTTCGCGTTGCAAGGACCTGCAGTTTTTAAAGTTGATTGACGCTTATCGGACTTGCAGCTTTGCAGCTTCAAGTCTGAGCGGACCTTCTCATGCTTCGCCTCCATATTTTTGGGAAGCGGGGCGTGACAGGTTTTGTTGGTGGCCCATGCAGGTCCAGTCTTGCAATTGTGAATTAACGAAACAACGATAATAACGGAATGTCCATTAAATAAATTGCAACATCCGAGTCATAAGCCCTGAGTCTAGTCGTTTTCTTATGACACTAGGTGGTAAGAAGACTTAGTTAGACATCTGAGTTTGCTAGTTAGAGGCCTCTGATTGTTAGTCGGACTCCCTGTCAGCAACTGATTAAATCGTCGTAGGAGTTACCTTAGTGGTCCTTGTCTACCCTGACCATATTAGACTTCTAGAATTTCCTTCAGTCGTTTGCTTGGGTTCATCGATTTCGGACCAAGCTGAACGCATTTCATTACCGTCTAGCTCCTTAGAAAGTCTTAGCGCTTAGTTCTTAATCTTTAGTTGGTCGACCGTAGGGGTTCCCCGTAGATTCTCTTGATTCATATCCTAGGCGTATGTATGTTCTGATCATCCGACTAATTTCCTTACCTCGATTCACGAGATCGCCTCATGACGATTGTCGTCAATTTTCAAACATCTCCATTACAAATCTTGAATCTTCTGAAGGTATTTTTCAATCCTCTCTTCCACTAAGTTTAAATCGGTTCAAAATTTTAATATAGATATATACACTTCATGCTCCTTCGTTGATTTAAAATTTTTAAAACTTTTGTCGAAATTTCGAATACTAGCTTATGGTATTTTCCCAGCCTATATTTTTCGTACTTATGTAAATGTGTTGTCCCTTCATATATTAATTTTATTCTGAACCGTACTTTTGCTTTGCCCAATTCGATTTATAATTTTCCTTCTTATTTGTGTTATACGAATGATACGTCGTGTTTACTTTAATATACTTTCAAGACACATGGAATTTCAGCTTTCAGCAAGTTGGTTTTTGCTCGTCGTTTTCGCTACTTCAGATTTTTGCAAAATTACTATTTTCATAACCACTTCCTGCTTTAGACCCTCCCTGATTTGATTTTAAAGATTTGCTATTCGATCTTGATAATTCTTATACTAAGTCATTATTATTTTCTTTCCGCTCACCATACACGCTTTTAGAAAAAAAATTTCTAAACCAAATTGAATTTCAATTATTTTTATGCCCGTACCAGGCTCGTTGTGCTTGTACGTTAAGAGCTTAGTGTAACCAGTTTTATTTTTTGACGAATCCTGATTTCTCTCAAAGAAGTTTCAATATTGATTTTCCATAGCCTAAACGTTTTGAAAGCATTTAACATGAGTTTACATTCTTCCGTTACTTGATTTCATTCTCCGACTTTCAAAAAACTTTTGACAACATTATATTAAATTACTGACGTATAAAATTTTCTAAACCACATCCTTAATATTCGTGTAAATGATTTTACTTCCTTTTATAATGATTTTTTTAAACCAATAGACCATTTTCTCTTATTATGAATATCCGACTCAAGCTTATTTTGAACAACTCGTTTTATCGATCTCCAAAAATTTTATACAGGCAAGGATTCCAACTTTTGAAGTACAACAGTTTTCAATTTTGCGTATCTTAGCTAATGCTACTTACCCTATTTTCTTTTCTCATCCTATGTAAGTATCACTACACCTCCCTTCACTCAACCTAAACATCACCTTTGAGTCAATGTTTCGTCTAACCAAGCCGTCTCCTCGTATTCGTCCTATCTGAACTCGTGCTTATCGATCCTTCCCTCGTCACGCTTTCGACCTCGACCTCCCTCTATTGCTTAGGCTTTAGTGCCTGTCGATGTCTGTGACAACTCTAAATTGTCAGTAGGCCCTTGGACCTTGTGATGTGTCGTAGTGCACGTACCTAAGTTGTGTACGTGGGCTTGAATGAGTATACCCCCCATAGTATATTGATGCTTGCCTATGGTGTGATATATAAATACTCGGAGTTATTCGTAATATTATGAAGTTGTTTGCGTGTTAGAATTTATAGATTTGGGAGTGGTTAGCTATACCATACTAGGGATGCCTGTGTATATAAGAGTTAGTGTTGGAATATCTAATGGAGTGTACGTAGTTAGAGATACTTATAATGGTTGAAATAAAATGATTGGTAAAGCTATGTGCATGCTAGGTGTGATAATAATAAGTGTACGTATAGTTAAGTAAGTAGGCCTATTATATGACCTATATGTTTGTACGTATGAGTGCGTACTCGTACGCAGTTATGAATTGTGCTTAGGAGTAAGCAGTTATGTTTTGATGCATGAATATATAGGTGATATACATATGGTAGTAGGATTATAATTTTGATTGGTATTGCTTGCTTTTACGAGATGTTGTGTGCGTGCATACCGTGAGGTATACACGACTATTGCACATCAAAATTATGTGAGTGTAGACGTGTTAATATACTAATTATAGGTAGTAGGCTATGGTGTGAATATATATATGTTACATGTGCGTAACTATACGATGAATGCGTATACACGTATTAGGGAGTGTATTATAAGTATACGCGTGCTGATGTCTGTATTACTATTATTATGGTATATAGAGTGATTGAACTATGTGAGTATTACCTGAATAAATATTAAGTGTCATTGACCTATGGTATGTATATGGTAGTATTGGTAGACGTATAAATATTGGAGTGGCATTGGTATAGGTATGAATGCCGTGTTACGTATATAGGATATTCTGATATGTGTACTGAGTCTCACTCAAGCTTGAGTAGGTATACTCTAAGTATATTGAATGTATGTTTGTAGTTTGAATATAGCAATGTTTGATGTATGTATAGTGATAGAAGTGTTTGTGCCTGGTTGTGTTACACACATGATTGTGGGTCGCTACACCAGTATATAGTTATAGGTGTTGGTCTTGTGGTATAGTTAATTACTAAGGACTTGCTCGTGTGAACGTATGTGTACTAGCTAAAACCAGGTGTGTAGGTGTGCTAGTTATATAATGATATGATTGGTATACGTGAATGAAAAGTTAGCGTGTATGTGTGTGCACCATGCACGGGTAAGTATGTGCTTAGTTATATGTATTGATGACTATGGTATATGTGGCGTGTCGTAAATACAGTTATAGGACCGTATGTGATGTGAATACGTGGTGGACTATTTGCATGTATTTGAATGACTATACATTGTGAGAATATGGTAGTAGTGAATATATATTAGATATAGTGAAACTGGATTTAATTATGGTATGGTGTGACTACCTATGTTGATGTGTTTAGTATTGGATGTATACTAGGAAATATTAGGGAGTCGTATACCTATGTTGTTTGTGCACAGGTAGCTATCTATACGTAAAGCAATGATTGTATTTGCTAGTGTGAGACCATACTTATGTGAGTATCTGAAATATTGTTTTGTGATTAGGTAAGTAGTAGTTATATAAGTGGTGTAAGTATATGTATATGATTGAAATACATGTATGAAATTGACTGACTATAATAGGTATAAGTATATGACGTACGTGAATGCATATAAATACGTGTTGGTGGTGTTAATGTTTGACTACCTAGTGCGTATATGAGCACCTGTAATGACTATACCTGGTTTGAATTATTATGACTTGATTGGGGTAGTTACTAGAGCGACTAGCTATATTAGAAAGTCCGAGGACGGACTTTCTTTTAAGGTGGGGAGGATGTAACGACCACTTTTCGTTGTACGTTGTTCGTGCACGTGCTTTTGGCCGTGCACGTGTTTATTTTAGACTTTGTTTGTTTGAGAACACTTTAGTGCGATATGCCGTTGTGAACGTCTCTGAGAGTAGTAAATAGTGGCACTAATTTGGAACGACGTTTCTCGAGTTGTTTTCCCACAATTTAATCTTATTCGAAGAAACGTTGTGATTTTCACTTTTGATGAGAGACGTTCCTATTTTTAGTTTCGCCATCCGACGTCGAAATTGAGATCCGTCTTCTTAGTTAGCTCACTTTCGTCATCACGATCACCCCGATATTTATTTTATAATTTTTGGAGTTTATTTGACCACTTTTATATTTTTAACAAGGTTTATAATATTTTTAATAATTAATTTTTAAATTATTTTAAGCCAAATAAAATTTATTTGAGTTTTAAACATATTAAAGAATTTTTGAGCCAATTTCCAGCTCATTTGGACCGCATCAAATCATTGTGTGAGTTGGAGAAGTTGAGATTCAAATTTTAAATATTTTTGAACTTCTAATCCTATTAGATTTAGCCCTAGACCAAGTCAACCCATCTACACTATATAAACAACCCCTAGGAAGACCTATTTTCGCAAGAAATTAACCCTAGCCACTTCCAAAACTCAAATTTGACGTTGCGATGATTTGTCGCAACGTTGCGACGAGCTATCCCCGCACCGACCGAGAGAACGGGCTCAAAACCCCCGCACCGACCGAAGCTCACGCCCGCTCATCCGCTCCACCCGCTTGCACAGCCGTCACTCCGCTTTCCCCCGTGCCCGACCGAGAGAAGCTCTCGGTCAGACCGGTCGCCCGCTCCGCACATCCGCATCGCCCCGCACCCGCTCGCAAGCCCGCTCCGCTCCCCGCTTTCCCCCGTGCCTGACCGAAGCCCCCGCCTGCTCACGCCCGCATCGCCCCGTGTTGCAACGTTGAAACGTTGCAACGTGCCCGCCAAGCGCCCGACCGACGCTGTCTCCCGCTCCGACCGATGGAATTCTCCGCACCCGCCACTGCGACCGACCCCAAGCACTGCACAGCCCGTTCCCATGTGTCTGACCGAGCCCGACCCCCGCACCAAGGCTGAACGACCGAGAGCCAAACGTCGCAACCCCGTATCCGTCGCACCACTTGCCACCGTGGGCCCCCCAAGTTCTCCAGAGGTATTGTGGGTCCCCCATAGGTCCCTAGGACTACTGTGGGCCCCACCTAGGTGCTTTCTCTCCGACGATTTGCCGCGTACGACGTTGCGACACGTCGTAGCCCGTCGTCGCACGTGCTAGCTTTGGAATCTAGAATCGTTGCTCCGGTTGATGCTCTGAACTTTCCAGCGAGGAATCTAATTGGAATCTGGACTTGGAGCGCGATACTATTATTCCAACCCCCGGCGTCGCTACCCGACGCCGGTGTAGCTTTCGCGTCGTGTTGAGGTAACGCTTTGCACCCCCAACCCAATTGCATGCTAATCAAGACTAAAATCAGTATTTTTAAAAGTATTTTAAATGTTTTAAATTCACTAAACAAGATAAATAAAACGGATGTAGGCCGGTGGACTTGTGCACGTAGGATTATTGTGATTTTGGACTCATTGGACGGTGTTTCTCAGACGTCGTACTTGCAGGCAAGTGAAACTTGCCAACTCTTGTGTAGGGCCATGTTTTTAGGCCTCTTCCTTGTTTTTAGCGTAAAAGAGACTAGTCAGTGAAATGATAGCTGGCTAGACGCCTACTTGATCTAGTTTGACAACGAAACTAGATCCGTCACCTAAATTGATCTAGCTTGACAAAGAAGCTAGATCCAACTCTTTAAACTTGTTAATCATGCATACTAAACTGTCACGTTTACTTTCCTTATCTGTACGCACTTTTAACTGCCATCCATTGCATCTTACATGTCATCCAAATTGATTGTTGCATCGTAGCACACGCTACAAAATACTTGTACAATCCATGTTTCCGTGTTTCCGGCTAGGTGCACCCCTATGCCATACTTGTTAAAACACTTCCTGGCTCGTGATCCAGAAGCGAGCATTCCATGTTCGGGGGTAAGGCCCTGGCTCGATACACGTGGAGGGGTAGGGATAAACGGTCACCTGACCTTAGGAGTGGCCCGATCAGCCACTCTAGCCAGAAGGCGGAATCTCTGTGCACGAGGTGCTTACTTTACTTGTCTTGTACTAGTGAGTGTTACTTGTAAAACTTGTCATCCATGCCATGTTTAAATGCCATGCTCGTACCTTACCTTACTTTACTTTACTTGTTGCACTCATACTTTAACTGCCATGTCATTGCATTCATGCTAGAACTGCTAGGTTGCTTTACTTGTACCTACTTTCAGTTTCCTTGCAGAAGTTTCTTGTAGACTTGCTGACATGTGCCCCTTGCTCTTTTGGGTGTCACATGTTAGACCCCGAGCCAGAGACCGTTGCTGAGTACGTGATGTTTTGCTGACGCTGAGCCTGAGTCCATGTCTGCCCAGGAGGAGTTTTGTGGACACCGGTGACCTTTCTTGGTGACTTTGCTGAGCTTTCTTTTGGTTTAGGTTTTGTTGTTAGTTGTCGGTGCGTGTCACCTTTTCTCTGTACGTTGTACTTTTGTTGGCCATGTGTGGGCCTTAGACTCTTTTTCTTTTAGCCTGGTGGCTTTTTCTGTGATGTTGAAACTTATTTTATGGATATTCTGAGATATCTCTTTTGTCTTATTTCATTATTATTATCTTGTTTCGTTCGCGTTGCAAGGACTTGCAGTTTTTAAAGTTGATTGACGCTTATCGGACTTGCAGCTTTGCAGCTTCAAGTCTGAGCGGACCGTCTCACACTTCGCCTCCATATTTTTGGGAAGCGGGGCGTGACAAAGATACCGAGATTAATGGGCCTGAGTGCATGTGAGAGATGTAAAGAGATGTATGCCCTCCTGGCAATTTATCTCTGTGTAAACAATACAAACGTCTTGTTCGAAATAACAGTAAGCTGTTTGGTAATAATTTATCTAAGTTATATTATAATGTAGTAAACATTAGATATTAACTTAGGTAAAGTCCTGAGACTTTATGCAAGGTTAAACATGTATCGAGATGAGTATCTCGATCATGGAGAAATGTTTGACCATCTGTAGCATAAGTCTAAAAGGGTTTGTGGTCGTAGATGTTTCGAGACAAGGATATCGAAACATCGGATAGACCATTGTGTCTTAGTCTTCACTGTTTAGCGGTGATGATGATCTTATGATCGTTTGACTTGGCGAATTCGAAGACGAGACACATGTGTTCCTTAGAGAATGAGTTCACTGAACGAACCACAAGGGTTACCATATGGTTATATTGACCAATCTGTCAATGATAACTCTTAGTGATGATAGGCAAGTTGGTCTTTTGACTTGAGGTCATTTTACGAACCTGTGTATGAACGGTGCCACTTAGATCACTGACCTAGCTTCGAGGCTAGGCCTGTCGAAAGGTCTTTGATTGGGTGTCACTTGAAGCATACGCGGAGAGTAATGACCAAGAGAGGATTCGTCTCTCCCGGTCAATGGGAGTTAGTGTCTTAGAGTTAATTCGGTCTTTAGTAAAATCTCTGATAGGAGTATGTTGGAAGAAGTCCAACATTAGTTGACTAAAGATCGATGGAAACTAACCGGAGTCAAGTTATTGGGGGTGACAGTTTGACCGTACCCTAGACTTGATCTACATGACATAGTTTAGACGAAGAGACTATAACTGTGGAACTCATCACGGACACAGTCAGGATGGTCTCGACAATACTCATGTCGATGAGTCAACCACATAATTATGATTCTGAAACAGGGACATCAGCCACTGCTCGGGGTCACTACCGTATAGGGCTTCGAGCCCAACCTGTAGTAAGGGTCAGGCTGTAGGGTCCCACACAGAGTGCGGCCTTTGTCTAGTAATAGGTAGAAATGATTATGGAGAATATGCATTTGATGCAAGTGATAAAATATTGCAAAAGATGTTTGCATTTATCTCCTGCTTTCGGGATAAATAATCCTGAGTGCAAGTGGGAGATGTTGAGGGATATGCCCTCAGATCATTTGCATTTGATGCAAGGGATGGAATATTGTATTTGATGCAATATAATAATTTAAGCTTAGATAGGGACTATTTTGCATTTGATGCAAACTGGATTAAATGTGTCATAAATAGTTTACGACAATATTTAATGAAATAAACACAATGAAAAGTTCACGGGTAAGATGGAAATGTCCCGGTCTAAACACAGGTTCGAACGACGTCCAAATCGGACGCTAAACGCCCAAGAAATGACCAAAACAATCAAAGGCCCAAGACCATTGTGTTTCAGCCCAATAGGTTGATTTAAATGGAGATAAAGGGGGCCCACATTAAAGCCCGGTTTTGTTTTTCCCGCAAAAAATAGCCGCGGGCGCTCTAAGCGCCTGCAAATGCCGAAAGGGGGCCCACTCGCATCATGATGCGGGGCCTTGCCCTTGCCTGTGCACGCGCTCAGCACGTGTAGAAAACGCGTGGGGCCCACATGGTCCTACGTTCTAGGTTTTCGTGCCTGAAATCTTGGCGGCTGGCTGTTTGCATTTTTGTGGTTTTGGGCTCATCTTTGGGCAATCAATTGGAGGGTCAAACGGACTCCGATTGACTCGCCATTTTTTCTGTTGAACGCCCTTCGATTTAATAGGTTGTATCAATCATGAAGCTCAACGGTAAGGGAGTTAAAATTCACGGAAGTTTGCCCTTTATGAAAGACAAACTAACTTGATTTAATTATAGTCCCATATCGGTTGTGGAGAAATGGGGAGAGTCAGTCGCCTATATAAATAGGGGCCTCCCCCTTCCTCCAAATTCGTCCCAAGCTCTCGATCTGAGTGTCTCCCAAAAATGTTGGAACACGCTCAGATCGAAGCTTAAATTAATTCTTCTCCTTATATTTCTGCCTTACTCCTAAAGGGCTCTAGCAAAGCCACAAAGGAGTTCGGATTCGGATCCGAAATCTTGGCGAAGGCTTTCACTCGCGTGAAACTTTCATCGGCGCGTGGTTAGCTTGGCGACACGAGGATTGCTTGCCTCGGGATGCGGATCGGTTCGAGGAGCGGTTCGAGGAGCGGCTCGACATGTGACGAGGAGCGGCTCGGAAGATGGTGCGGTACACCTTGCCCGCCCCAGGGCAAGGTTCCGGGTATGTGTTTTATAAGCATTAGTTTAATTTAATCGCAGTAGGTTAGATCCTTATTGGGATGGTCAGATCCATCCCGAGTCGACAAAGATCTTGGCTAAGGGTCTTGTACCTTTGGGCTAAGTTAAAATGTTTAACTGCATGTTAATTAGATTAACTTGTTTATTTTTCCGCTGCATTTTTTGCTTCCGTGTTCTGTCCGACTTAGGACGGACACGGATTTTAGCCATGAGGGTCCGCAAAAACCCTTCACTTATATCTACATCAAGGGAGCTCCTTTAACCTTCTAGAAGGTGGACTTTGGATCCTTTAGAATAGTACACTTCATTAGAAGTTCAATAGTGCTTGGTCATTCAAAGAGAGCATCAGTATATAATAAATAATGTATTCCTTCAATTTCATGCCCCCAATTTAACTATCTCTCACTCCAATTTAGATTTTATAAATTCTTTTTTAAGTGGGTGAATAGTATGTATGTGGATTTTGTGTGCTTGAAAGTACATCCAACGTCTGTAAATACCACTACTTAAACTACCTTCTCAATTACATTATATCATAGCTCTATTACATTCAGGACCCTGCGATATGTAGATAAATTTCTGAATTCCCTCCTTTTAAGTGAGTATCACCACATGGGCTATCGCCAAAAAAAGTTAAGGATTGCAAGTATTCTTTCAACCTCATCAAAAAATTAAGGATTGCAAGATTGTTTCAACTGGTTAAATGCTTCTTGGCATTTACATTTCCACTCAATTCTCACATGAACACTTTTTTCCTTCATGTCCCTTAAATCCTTGAAGAAGTGAAACACCCTCTCAGCCAAAATGGAGAGGAAGCAACTAAGAGCAATGATCCACCCATTCAAGGCATGTATATCTCATGTAGTTTTCATGGCCTTTAATTTCATTATTGCCCATATCTTATTTTGATTAGATTCTATTTACATGCAAGTAATCAAGAAGGCTAAAAATTTACCTGAGGTGACCATGATGGTGCATTTATTAGGATTTAGGCACATGCAATGTTCCGAAGATATTCTCCAAATCCTTCACATGCTTAGAACCATCCTTAGATTTCACCAATATGTCATCCATATATGCTTCTATATTCTTTCAATCCATCTTTTGAAAAATTTATGCACCATTATTTGGTATGTCGTGTCTGTTATCTTTAGCTTGAAAGGTATGACCTTGTTGCTAAAAATTCCTTTATCTGTAATGAACAAAGTTTTCTCTTCTTCCTTGAGATGCTCAAAATTTTATTATATCTTGAGAATACATCCATGAAGCTTAAGAGGTGATATCTGGATACGTTGTCTATTAACTTATTGATCATATGGAGTAGACAACTATTCTTAAGGTATGCCTTGTTTAGATTGGTGAAGTCATCGCATATATACCACTTCCCATTCACCTTCATAACCAATACCACATTCATCAGCCATTCAAGATAACCGACTTTAGAAATTAAGCCACCCTAATCAATCTTTGTACTTCATCCATAAATCCTTCTACTTTACGGCCACTATGATCGTCTTCCTTTTTTAAACTTCTAACAGGTGCATCACCACTTTAGGGTCTATACTGGGCATATTAGAGGTAGCCCAGGTAAAGACATCCATATTACCTTTTAGAAATCGAACGAGATCATTCATTGATGGTTTGTCAACTGATGCCCCTAGTTGCAAGACTTTTCTATTAGAGAGTATTACCATTTCCACCAATTCAACTGGAATTAGGTGAAGTGTTTACATTTCATCCCGTAACTTTATCTCCTAGATAGTTGTGGTTGATGCCTCCTCCTTATGCTGTGGTGAAGCCTCAAAACTGTCAGGGAAAAACCAAATCACCTTGGGATCAATACGGAAACCAACCCTAATAAACTAATCAGGAATATAGAGCTAACAAAAATCTAATCCCAAAGACCCAACAAAATTCCCAAATGACCTTGCAATAGAAAGTAGCAAACGAATCACCGCAACAAATAAATCAATCGCAGACACAAAAGAATTTACCCTGGTTTGGTTGTAAACAACCTACATCCAGCAATCCAATCCGAGACGATTCCACTAGTAGAGAGATCCAAACAATTATGGTTACAAACTCGCTTCCTCACACATGAGTAATAACTTGTCAAACGGAACAAGCCCTCACAAATCCACTCAAGAGTAAGAAATCAATGGAAGAAGAAGAGAAGGAAAAACCAAACCTTTCTCTCAAGAACACAAACCCTAAAACTCTCTCCAATCTCCAATGGAGTAGCTAGAGGCTCTCCAAAACTATCATAATCCAAATGGAGGCTTGAACTAATCTAAAAAATAGTTAGGTTTAAATACAAACCCAAAACAATGGAGAAAAAACACATCCATTCGCTCCTTTTCGCGCATGGGCCCGTGTCGACTCGGCCCGAGTCAGCTGTCAGTTCGGCCTGCTCGGCCGAGCTGACATGCCCTAGGTGGGGTCGAGTCGACTCGGTCGAGTAGATTAGCTACTCGGCCCGAGTATGAGTATCCCTCTTCAAACGGAATGCCCTTAGGCTGCTCGGGCAAACAAAGTCTTCATGCTGCTCGGTCGAGAAGCTTGCTGCCCGAGTAGCCTCCTACTCGATTGAGTAGGAGGCACCTGAGTCAAAGGGAAAACTTTCCCAAACTCTTTGCCTGCTTGGTTTGTCAGAGACTTCATGCTGCTCGGTGGAGCAGCTTGCTGCTCGATCGAGTAGCCTTCTACTCGACCTAGTCACATAGGAAACCTGTCCCATGGGATTTGAATCACAGAAAACAACACTCTACCTTGATTCAAATCACATCGCCAATGACTCCTGCTGCTCCATGCTGTGCACCATGACCCTCTCTCTAGAATCATCATCGTCTCAGAAAACGCGCCGTCTGGTGCCACCTAAGCCAACAAAAAAATCAGCTCCATGCAAACCTGGAGCTTGACGGCATGAACTGGCTTGGTAAACATGTCTGTGGGGTTCAAATCAGTTGGGATCTTCTGAAGCTCTATTTCCTTCTTCTCCAACTCAAGGAAGGAATCGCGCACCTCAATGTGCTTCGTCCTCAAACTGTATGCCTGGTGCTTCGCCAGATGAATGGCACTCTGGCTGTCACAATGCACATGTGACAAACTCTACAGCACCCCCAAATCTCTCAACAGACACCTCAAATACTTGGCCTTCTCCACAGCTTCTACCGCTGCAATCAACTCGGCCTCAGTGGTCGATAGCGCAAACACAGACTGTAAGACCAACAACCACGATACCGCGGTAGTGCCCAAACTGAACACATACCCAGTGGTAGATCGCTGACTGTCTCTATCGTCTGTGTAGTCGCTATCACAGTAACCTATCAATGCCTTTCCGTCTCCTCTCCCATAGAGGATCTCGACACTCGCTATGCCTCGTAGATATCTCAGAATCCACTTGACGGCCTGCCAATGCTCATTGCCAGGATTAGCCATATACATGCTAACCACTCCCATGGCTTGTGCAATATCTGGACATGTGCAAACCATCGCATACATCAAGCTTCCTACTGCACTCGCATATGGCACCTGAGACATGTAAGTCTTCTCCTCATCGGTGTTTGGCGATTGACTCGCCGACAGCTGAAAATGAGCCCCCAAAGGTATTGTCATGGGCTTCACACTATCTATCCCAAACCGGGCTAGTACCTTCTGAATATACCCCTTCTGTGGCAATCTAAGCTCATGCTTTTTCCGATCTCAAACAATCTCCATTTCGAGAACCTTCCTTACCGGCCCCAAATCCTTCATGTCGAATTCTTGCCATAGCTTCTCTTTTAGCTTCTTCACCTCCGACATGCTATTAGAAGCAATTAGCATGTCATCCAGATAGAGCAACAAATAAATCCTCAAGCCATTCTCAAGTGTACAACACACACACACATTAATCCTTGATGCTCCTCTGAAAGCCTACTGCCATCATGAAGTTATCAAATCATTTGTACCACTGCCTGGGTGACTACTTCAACCCATACAATGATTTCTTCAACCTGCACACCAAAGTCTATTTCCCTTCAACTCTGAATCCTTCAGGCTGTTGTAGATAGATTTCCTCATCAAGGTCTTCATGCAGAAAGGCGGTCTTCACATCGAGTTTCTCCAACTCCATGTCCATGCTAGCAACTAGCGCCAATAACATACGAATGGACGTGTGTCACACAACCGATGAGAATATATCGTTGTAGTCTTCACCCTTCTGTTGCACAAATTCCTTGGCAACCAACCTTGTCTTGTATCTGACATAGTTCCCACCTTGAGTTGAGCTTTCCTTGACTTTGTATATCCAACGACAACCAATAGCACACTTCTTGCTAGTTAACAACACCAAATCCCAAGTGTAGTTCCGGTGAAGAGACTCCATCTCCTCCTACATAGCTCCTTGCCACTGAGCGGCATCTACTGAGACTATGGCTCCACCATATGTCGCTGGCTCCTCGTGCTCTAGGTTGAGTGCATAAGCCGCCATATCATCAAAAGAATAACCTTCATAATCCCATGCTGCAAATCTTTCTGGTGCTTTCTTCACCCTTTTCGATCTCAGTGTTCCATCATCACCTGCAAAGGTGTCAACACGTACCTGAGATGTACCGGGTGTCTGCACATGGTCCTCAGCATAGACCTCATCATCTCCCTCAACTGGAGTATCGACCATCAACTCTTTGCATGAGTGGGCTGGACAGGAAGACTAACCCGGTGAAATCTCCTCTGTGGACGTGTCATCTTTCAAGTGAGAATGATCTGCCTTGAGCATTGCATTCTCATCAAAAGTTACATGTCGGCTCACTATCGCTTTCTGACCCTCTGGATCCCACAAACGATATCCCTTGACGTCGTGGCCATATCCAAGAAAGACACACTTCTTTGCTCTTGGATCCAACTTGTCGCCCCTCTCGTGCACGTATGCCGGGCAACCCACAATACGCAAGTACGTGTAATCTCCAGCTTCACTACTCCACATCTCCTCAGGGATCTTGTAGCCAATCGCTACTGAAGGAACTCTGTTCACAATGTACGCAGCAGCCGAGAGTATCTCTCCTCAATATTCCTTCCCCAAACCGGCTGAGTGCCTCAAAGACCGCACTCTCTCCAACAATGTCATATTCATCCGCTCCACCACACCATTCGACTGCAGATCACCGGTTGTGCTAAACTGTCTGCGGATCCCATGGAGTTTGCAGAAATTTCTAAACTCCATCGAGGTAAACTCACCTCCATTGTTAGATCTAAGAACCTTCGCGTGCCTTCCGGTTTGCTTCTCCACCATGGTCTTCCACTCTTGAAACATATCAAAAGTCTGGTCCTTTGACTTCATTATGTACATCTAGACTTTGCGAGAGTAGTCATCAATAAACATGATAAAGTACTTAGCTCCCCCTCTTGATTGCTTCGGGCACGGTCCCCACACATCTGTGTGTACATAGTCAAGTGGTCCTTTGCTAGTATGCTTCTTCGTGTTAAACTGCAGCTTTGTCTTCTTACTGTACACACAGGATTGCAGAACTCTACACTCTCATTCGAGACTTCAATTAGTTTTCTTCTTCGAAGTACATCAAGCGTTTTGTCACACGGATGACCCAAACGATAATGCCATAACTTGGCCAAATCTCTGGAAACTGCGCCCGTAGTACTTACGTCTGCTTCACCTTCAACTGTAGTACCTTGAAGGGCATATAAGTTTCCAACCTTCTTTCCCTTCATCACAACCATGGCTCCTTTCGAAACTCGAAGTTGGTCTTTTTTAAAGATCGACTTACATCTGGCATTGTCCAACACGCCTATGGAGATTAGGCACTTCCACAAATCTGGGACATGCCTCACATCGGGAAGTGTACGCACTATGCCGTCATGCATCTTTATTCGAACGGTTCAAATACCCGCAGTTCTACACACTGCATTGTTCCCCATGAGGATTGAGCCTCCATCTTGCTTGGAACAATATGTCGCAAATAAACTCCTATGGGGAGTCATATAATACGATCATCCACTATCCATGAGCCATGCCATGTTTGCATCACATGCAATCCTTGCAGCAAAAATCTCGGTATCTCTACCTTCATCATGAATCTGCTCACCATCAATCCCTAAAGATGTCGAACCGGAATCATTCTCGGTTTCCTTTCCTTTCTTCCTATTCTTGATAAGACAATGGTTCAAATAATGACCCTTCATGTGGCAATTATAGCATGTGATGTTCGCAAAGCTATCCTGTGAGTGTCTCGACTTGGAGCGGTCATTATTCTTCCTGAAGCCTCCTCTCCTTTCCTATCGACCCCTTACATACAATGCCTCTTTGCGGTTACTCACATGATCTCTACCTGAACCTTGCAACATAGTTGCTCCGTGTGAAGCACCGCCTTCACCTCTTCCATGGTGAGAGTAGTCCGGTTGTAAATCATCGACTGAACAAACTGATTATACTCTTCAGGCAATGAGCATAACAAGATAACCGCTTGCTGCTCATCTTCAATCTTCACATCCATACCCGCAACTCTAGCACAATACTGTTCAACTCATCCATGTGATCCTTCACAACTGAACCAGACTTCATCTTGAGAGTATACAGCTGCTGAAGAAAATATAGGCGACTCGTGAAGGATTTCTTCATGTATAGTCCCTCAAGCTTCTTCCACATATCAGATGCTGTTGCCTCATCCAGGACTTCACTCAGAATATTATCTGATAATGACAACTGGATCGTGCTGTATGCCTTCCTCTCCATCTCTGCCTTAGGGGATGCAGTCACCTCCTTATCGATATTCGAGACATAAAATACGATCTGGTAACACCCCGTCTGCATAAGAACATTCTTCACCTTCGTCTGCCAAATCTGAAAATCATTCCAGTCGGTGAACTTCTCAATGTTCAAAGTTACCAAAGATACCATCTTTCATTCGCCACTAACTTCCTTTACAATAAAACCACAAGCTCTGATACTACTTGTTGGGAAAAAAATCTAAATCGCCTTGGGATTAATGCGGAAACCACCCCTAATAAACTTATCAGGAATATAGAGCTAGCAAAAATCTAATACCAAAGATCCAACAAAATTCCCAAATGACCTTGCAATAGAAAGTAGCAAACGAATCATAGCAACAGATAAATCAATCGTAGACACAAGAGAATTTACCCTGGTTCGGTTGTAAACAACCTACATCAAGCAATCCAATCCGAGACGATTCCACTAGTAGAGAGATCCAAACAATTAGGGTTACAAACTCGCTTCCTCACGCGTGAGTAATAACTTGTCAAACGGAATAAGCCCTAACGAATCCACTCAAGAGGAAGAAATCAATGGAAGAAGAAGAGAAGGAAAAACCAAACATTTCTCTCAAGAACACAAACCTTAAAACTCTCTCCAATCTCCAATGGGGTAGCTAGAGGCTCTCCAAAACTCTCATAATCCAAATAGAGGCTTGACCTAATCTAAAGCAATAGTTAGGTTTAAATACAAACCCAAAACAATGGAGAAAAAACACATCCAGCCGCTCCTTTTCGCACATGGGCCCGCGCCGACTCGGCCCGAGTCGGATGTCAGCTCGGCCTGCTCGGTCGAGCTGACAGGCCCTAGGTTGGGTCGAGTCGACTCGGTCGAGTAGCCTAGCTACTCGGCACGAGTGTCAGTATCCCTCTTCAAACGAAATGCCCTCGGGCTGCTCGGGCAAACAAAGTCTTCATGCTGCTCGGTCGAGTAGCTTGCTGCTCGACCGAGTAGACTCCTACTTGACCGAGTACGAGTCACCCCAGTCAAAGGAAAAACTTTCCCAAACTTTCTGCCTGCTCGGTCTGTCAGAGACTTCATGCTGCTCGGTCGAGCAGCGTGCTGCTCGACCGAGTCACCTTGGAAACCTGCCCCATGGGATTTGAATCACAGAAAACAACAACACCCTTTTTCTTGCCATTGATTGCAATTTACTTTCTTGATCATATTCTTCTTGAGAATTTTATCATATGATGATGTATCAATTCCACCGTTTCAAGTCATACCAAAATCATTTGTCTAATGATGTTGTTGTAGTGAGAAGGCAAATCGACTACTACAAAATTCACTTGTGGGGGTGTTACTCATGTCTTCTTTTTTCCATCATCATCAGGGAGGTGAGTAACCCTACAGTCTTCATAGGAAACCCAATGAAGTTGTAAAGCTCTCCAAGGTAATGTTTCAAGTTGCTACTCTAGATCCCCTCTAATTAAGAGTTCTTACAAGGAGAACATCACACAAACTCTTCTAAATTTTTTCCAAGTGGCACTGATGATCCACTCCTTCGTAATATTTCAAAACCATGACTATAACTACCTATCAAACTTTTCTTCCCTTACCCCTGAAGTCATCTGGAGAAGCTTTATGGGATCAAAATGTAGGCACATATGATGATTTTGTCCTTTAACCAAGGCTTTTGTTACGGGTTGAGCATCCTCTTTATTTGAAACCTTGATAAATGGGTTAGTTGGACTTCTCAAAGGTTCGATATCATCTTATCCATACTCGCGAGAAATTCTCTATTACTGCTAAGGTGATAGAAGCTAATAATATCTTATCTCATAATGAGGAAGATGAAAAGAAATCATGGAATCAACTGACATATAAATCCATTTGTATAAAGTCCATGTATCCACCCTATTGTATACCTGAAGCCGCAAAGCCTCTTTAATAAATACAAAATCATTTTTTTCCTACTCTGGACTTGCCTCTCTCTAGGCTACAAGCGAACTGACTTTTAATCCCATAATTTGCATGCCTGGGCCATTACCCACCCACCTAATTTTGCCTAACCAAGGCCAAGTTCTTAGTTGGATTGAAATACTATGTTTTGACTAAACTCTGGCACTTCCTTCAGATAGGACATTGACCAACATAGCCTTTTGGTTTCCTTGCATTTGAGCGGTTAAGTGCCTAAAGGTGAAACCATCATATACTATCAAATACCCAGCTACAAATTGACATAAAATCAATTATATACCAACAATTATCCAATAATAATCAACAGTTAGCTAACAAAAGCCAGCAAGAAACAATTTCTTGCCCATAAGGTCAAGAAATTAATACTCACAATTGAAACCACTGGAAATCAACATATTAGTGAATGCCCCTTAAGATGTAATTAATGATCACCCCTAAGGTGGAAAATGTTGGGGTAAAATCCAAAACGCCATGGATCAATACGGAAACTAACCCTAATAAACTTATCAGGAATATAGAGCTAGAAAAAATCTAATCCCAAAGACCCAACAAATTCCCAAATGACCTTGCAATAGAGAGTAGCAATCGAATCACAGCAACAAATAAATCAATCGCAGACACAAGAGAATTTACACTGGTTCGGTTGTAAACAACCTATATCCAACAATCCGATCCAAGACGATTCCACTAGTAGAGAGATCCAAACAATTAGGATTATAAACTCGCTTCCTCACGCGTGAGTAATAACTTGTCAAACGGAACAAGCCCTCACGAATCCACTCAAGAGGAAGAAATCAATGGAATAAGAAGAGAAGGAAAAACCAAACCTTTCTCTCAAGAACACAAACCCTAAAACTCTCTTCAATCTCCAATGGGGTAGTAAGATGCTCTCCAAAAAACTCTCTTAATCCAATAGGAGTCTTAACCTAATCTAGAACAATAGTTAGGTTTAAGTAGAAACCCAAAACAATAGGAAAAATACATTCAGCCCGCTCATTTCCGCGCTTGGCCCCGTGCTGACTTGGCCCGAGTCGGCTGTCAGCTCGGCCTGCTCGATCGAGCTGACAAGCCCTAAAAACGTCAATGAGTGGAGTCGAGTCGACTTGGTCGAGTAGCATATAGCTACTCGGCCCGAGTGTCAGTATCCCTCTTCAAACGGAATGCCCTCGGGCTGCTCGGGCAAACAGAATCTTCATGCTGCTCATTTGAGCAGCATACGGCTCGACCGAGTAGCCTCGTACTCGACCGAGTAAGAGTCACCCAAGCCAAAGGAAAAACTTCCTCAAGCTCTCTGTCTTCTCGGTCTGTCTGAATCTTCATGCTGCTCGGTCGAGGAGCTTGCTGCTCGACCGAGTATCCTTCTACTCGACTGAGTCACCTGGGAAATCTACACCATGGGATTTGAATCAAAGAAAAAAACACTCTACCTTGATTCAAATCTCATCACCAATGACTCCTACTGCTCCACGCTGCGCACCATGACCCTCTCTCTGAAATCATCATCGTCTTGAAAATCGTACCCCCTGGCGCCACCTAAGCTAACAAAGAAATCAGCTCCATGCAAACCTGGAGCTTGACGACGGGAACTGGCTTGGTAAACATGTCTGTGGGGTTCAAATCATTTGGGATCTTCTGAAGCTCTATTTCCTTCTTCTCCAACTCAAGGAAGGAATCGCGCACCTCAATGTGCTTCGTCCTCGAACTGTATGCCTGGTGCTTCGCCAGATGAATGGCACTCTGACTGTCACAATGCACATGTGACAAACTCTACAGCACCCCCAAATCTCTCAGCAGACTCCTCAAATACTTGGCTTCCTTCACAGCTTCCACCGCTACAATCAACTCGGCCTCTATAGTCGATTGCGCAACCACAGACTGTAAGACCGACCTCCACGATATCGTGGCAGTGCCCAAACTGAACACATACCCCGTGGTAGATCGCCGCCTGTCTCTATTACCTGTGTAGTCGCTATCGCAGTAACCTGTTAGCACCTTTGCGTCTCCTCTCCTATAGAGAATCCCGACACTCGCTGTGCCTCGCAGATATCTCAGAATCCACTTGACGGCCTGCCAATACTCCTTGCCAGGGTTAGCCATGTATCTGCTAACCACTCCGATGACCTGTGCAATATCTGGACGCGTGCAAATCGTCACATAGATCAAGCTTCCTACTGCAATCGCATATGGCACCTAAGACATGTAAGTCATCTCCTCATCGGTGCTTGGCGTCTGACT
This sequence comes from Scilla litardierei, assembly GCA_030789695.1. Taxonomy (NCBI): domain Eukaryota; kingdom Viridiplantae; phylum Streptophyta; class Magnoliopsida; order Asparagales; family Asparagaceae; genus Scilla; species Scilla litardierei. Next base: position 83,824,653 of record CM061134.1, on the reverse strand, counting down.
CGCCGACAGCTGAAAATGAGCTCCCAAAGGTGTTGTCACTGGCTTCGCACTATCCATCCCAAACCGGGCTAGTACCTTCTGAATATGCCCTATCTGTGACAATCTAAGGTCGTGCTTATTTCGATCTCGAACAATCTCCATTTCGAGAACCTTCTTTGCGGGCCGCAAATCCTTCATGTCGAATTCTTTCCCTAGCTTCTCCTTTAGCTTCTTCATCTCTGACAAGCTATTAGAAGCAATTAGCATGTCATCCACATAGAGCAACAAATAAATCCTCAAGACATTCTCAAGTGTGCGAATATACACACATTGATCCTTGATACTCCTCTCAAAGCCTACTCCCATCATGAAGATATCGAATCGTTTGTACCACTGCCTGGGTGACTGCTTCAAACCATACAACGATTTCTTCAACCTGCACACCAAAGTCTGTTTCCCTTCAACTCTGAACCCTTCAGGATGCTGCATCTAGATTTCCTCCTTAAGGTCTCCATGCAGAAAGGCATTCTTCACATCGAGTTGCTCCAAATCCATGTCCATGCTATCAACTAGCGATAATAATACACGAATGGACGTGTGTCGCACAACCGGTGAAAATATCTCGTTGTAGTCTTCACCCTTCCGTTGTGCAAATCCCTTAGCAACCAACCTTGCCTTGTACCTGACATTGTTTCCATCTTAAGTTGAGCTTTCCTTGACCTTGTATATCCAACGACAACCAATGGCATGCTTCTCGCTAGGTAACGGCACCAAATCCCAAGTGTCGTTTTGGTGAAGAGACTCAATCTCTTCCTCCATAGCTCCTGCCACTGAGCGGCATCTACCGAGACTATGGCTCCACCATATGTCACTGGCTCCTCGTGCTCTAGGCTAAGTGCATAAGTCGTCATATCATCGAAAGAATAACCTGCATAATCCTATGCTCCAAACCTTTCTGGCGCTTTCTTCACCCTCTTCCATCTCCGCGTTCCATCATTACCTGTATAGGTGTCAATGCGTACCTGAGATGTAACGAGTGTCTGTACATGGTCCTCATCATAGACCTCATCATCTCCCTCAACTGGAGTATCGACCATTAACTCTTTGCCTGGTCGCTGAGTGGGCTGGACCGGAAGACTGACCCTCTCCGGTGAAATTTCCTCTGTGGACGTGTCATCTTTTGAGTGAGAATTCTCTGCCCTGAGCATTGCATCCTCATCAAAAGTAACATGTCGGATCACTATCGCTTTCTGACCCTCTGGATCCCACAAACGATATGCCTTGATGCCGGGGCCATATCCAAGAAAGACACACTTCTTTGCTCTTGGATCCAACTTATCGCCCCACTTATGCACGTATGCCAGGCAACCCACAATGCGAAAGTACGAATAATCTCCAGCTTCACCTCTCCACATCCAGGGATCTTGTTTCCAATCGCTACTGAAGGAACTCTGTTCACAATGTGCACATCAGTCGAGAGTATCTCTCCCCAGAATTCCTTTCTTAAACCGGCTGAGTGCCTCAAACACCGCACTCTCTCCAACAATGTCCTATTCATCCGCTCCATCACACCTTTCGACTGCGGATCACCGAGTGGGCTAAAGTGTCTACGGATCCTATGGGGTTTGTAGAAATTTCTAAACTCCCTCGAGGTAAACTCACCTCCATTGTTAGATCTAAGTACCTTCACGTGCCTTCCGGTTTGCTCCTCCACCAAGGTCTTTCACCCTCAAAACATATCAAAAGTCTGGTTCTTTGACTTCATTAAGTACATCCAGACTTTGCGAGAGTAGTCATCAATAAACATGACAAAATACTTAGCTCCCCCTCTTGACGGCTCTGGGCACGGTCCCTACACATCTGTGTGTACATAGTCAAGTGGTCATTTACTAGTATGCTTCCCCGTGTTAAACTGCAGCTTTGTCTTCTTACTGTACACACATGATTCACAGAATTCTACACTCTCATTCGAGGCTTCAGTTAGTTTTCTTCTTCGAAGTACATCACGCGTTTTGTCACATGGATGGCCCAAACGATAATGCCATAACTTGGCTGAATCTTCGAAAACTACGCTCGTAGTGCTTACGTCTGCTTCACCTTCAAATGTGGTATCTTGAAGGGCATATAAGTTTCCAACCTTCTTTCCCTTCATCACAACCATGGCTCCTTTCGAAACTCGAAGTTGGTTTTTGAAAAAGACTGACTTACATCGAGCATTGTCCAATACGCCTATGGAGATTAGGCCCTTCCACAGATCTAGGACATGTCTCACATCAACAAGTGTACACACTATGCTGTCATGCATCTTTATTCGAACGGTTCCAATACCTGCAGTTCTACACACTGCACTGTTTCCCATGAGGATTGAGCCTCCATCTTGCTTGGAACGGTATGTCGCGAACCAACTCCTATGAGGATTCATATGATACGAGCATCCACTGTCCATGAGCCATGCCATGTTGCATCACATGCAATCCCTGCAGCAAAAATCTCAGTATCTCTACCTTCGTCATGAACCTGCTCACCATCAATCCCTAAAGATGCCGAACCGGAATCCTTCTCGGTTTCCTTTTCTTTCTTCCTATTCTTGATAAGGAAAATGGTTCAAATAATGACCCTTCTTGTAGCAATTGTAGAATGTGATGTTCGCAAACCTATCCTGCAAATGTCTCGACTTGGAGCGGTTATTATTCTTTCTGAAGCATCCGCTCCTTTCATTTTGACCCCTCACATGCAATCCCTCCTCGCGGTTACTCACATGATCTCTACCTTGAACATTGCCACATAGTTGCTCCGTGTGAAGTGCAGCCTTCACCTCTTCCACTGTGCGAGTAGTCCGGTTGTAAATCATCGACTAAACAAACTGATTATACTCTTCAAGCAATGAGCACAACAAGATAACCGCTTGCTCCTCATCTTCAATTTTTACATCCATACCATGCAACTCTAGCACAATCCTGTTCAAATCATCTATGTGATCCTTCACCGCTGAACCAGATTTCATCTTGAGAGTATATAGCTGCTGAAGCAAATATAGGCGACTCATGAAGGATTTCTTCATATATAGTCCCTCAAGCTTCTTCCATATGTCAGATGTCGTAGCCTCATCTAAGACTTCCCACAGAACATTATCTGATAACGAAAACTGAATCGCCCTATACGCATTCCTTTCCATCTCCGTCCTAGCAGATGCAGTCACCTCCTTATTGATATTCGAGATATCGAATACGATCTGGTAACTCCCCGTCTGCTAAGAACATTCTTCACCTTCGTCTGCCAAATCTGAAAATCATTCCAACCGGTGAACTTCTCAATGTTCAAAGTTGCCAAAGACACCATCATTCCTTCGCCACTAACTTCCTTTGCAATAAAAACCACAAGCTCTGATACCACTCGTTGGGGTAAAATCCAAAACACATTGGGATCAATGCGGAAACCAAACCTAATAAACTGATCAGGAATATAGAGCTTGCAAAAATCTAATCCCAAAGACCAAACAAAATTCCCAAATGACCTTGCAATATAAAGTAGCAAACGAATCATAACAACAAATAAATCAATCGCAGACACAAGAGAATTTACCCTGGTTCGGTTGTAAACAACCTACTTCCAGCAATCCGATCTGAGACGATTTCACTAGTAGAGAGATCCAAACAATTAGGGTCACAAACTTGCTTCCTCACGCATTAATAATAACTTGTCAAATGGAACAAGCCCTCACGAATCCACACAAGAGGAAGAAATCAATGGAAGAAGAAGAGAAGGAAATGCCAAACCTTTCTCTCAAGAACACAAACCCTAAAACTCTCTCCAATCTCCAATTGGATAGCAAGAGGCTCTCCAAAAACTCTCTTAATCCAATAGGACGCTTAACCTAATTTAAAACAATAGTTAGGTTTAAGTAGAAACCCAAAACAATAGGAAAAACACATCCATGCCGCTCATTTCCGTGCATGGCCCCGTGCGGACTCGGTCCGAGTCGGCTGTCAGCTCGGCCTGCTCGGTCGAGCTGACAAGCCCTAAAAACATCACTGATTGGAGTCAAGTCGATTCGGTCGAGTAGCATAGCTACTCGGCCCAAGTGTCAGTATCCAGCTTCAAAGGGAATGCCCTCGGGCTGCCCGGGCAAACAGAATCTTCATGCTGCTCGGTCGAGCAGCTTGCTGCTCGACCGAGTAGCCTCCTACTCAACTGAGTAGGAGTCACCCGAGCAAATGGAAAAATTCCTTAAGCTCTCTGTCTGCTCGGGCTGTTAGAGTCTTCATGCTGCTTGGTCAAGAGCTTGCTGATCGACCGTGTAGACTTCTACTCGACCGAGTCTCCTGGGAAATCTACACAGAAATTCAGTACGTTTGCATAACCAAATAAACACAATAATAAATCATAGAAACCAAGGTGTCACAAGGAACTTGGTAACATAGTTCAGTGCGCACACCTACATCTGCAGGGCCTCGCCCAGAAAATCAAATTACTCCACTAAATATTTATAATACCACGCTTTATTAGGAAGAACAACCTCACCCTTAATACAAACCGTGTTGGGTGGTCTCTACCAAACCCATGGAGTAATTTATGCAAGCTTCCCTTACATGCAAGATCCCCTTGTCGAACTGACAAAGATCAACTCCCTTGATCCCCTACCTCGGTAGCCATCAGCCTCCTCCCGGAGCTTCTTCCAACTTTCGCAAAAGTTGTAGTCAAAGTCATCAAAAACCTAGCCGCCAATCTTCGCACTTCTTTTCAATACCTCTCCCCCTCAAAACACGGAGCGGTAAAAGGAAGTTTGCTCGATCAAATCCAAGAAGATTGGCAACCCACAATTAACAGACCCAAGCTAGGAAGTGGTTTCACCATATCTTCTAAAAAAAGCAATAACAATAAATGGGCGAAAATCTTTCTCCAACCGACTCAATAATAGAAACGAGAGATAATAGATACCAACAATATCTTCAATAATTCTTCAGTCTCGACGGAATATACCAGAATAGCGTTGAAGATAATAAGCTGAGATCTGAGGCTCCTCCTATCTTCAATGATCCCAAGCTCGTCACTCATCCCAGCTACCTGATGCAGTATGCTGAACATGATGTACAACATAATGTTCAACATATTATCCAACATTCTTCATAACACAAGCTGAGATCCACCAGATGAAACCATTGTGCCATTAATGACAACATAGCCATACACGTATGCCCTAACAATCTTTCCCTTTAGCTTTTAGTGGCGGAAGCATGAAGAAGAACATTCAGGAAGAAATTCATATCCATAGTTGATGATGAAGCTCCATATAGTCCTCACATAGATCATCATGCCATACAATGCACATCATAGAACAACAAAAACAACAGCCCATCACATCACAGTATCACATATTCTTCAAAACATTACTACAAAACCATACTAATACTACTCCCCCTTTGGGCCACTGAAAAACAAAGGACATAACTCACTTGGTACCACTACCAGAGGCAGCATTCAAAGATTCTGAATGGACATAAGGAAGCTTGGACGTCAGCTGAGATAGTATGTCTTTAAGCATAATTTTATGAGCTTCAAGCAATACCTTTTGACTGTGAAGAAGTAGCAGCTGATTGTCTACATTCTGCATAGCCTTTTCAAAAACTTGAATGTCCTCTATGAGAAGAGACTGTGTAACGGTCGCTTTCTGATCGTACCTTCTTCGTGCACGTGCTGTTGACCGTGCACGTATTTGTTTTAGACTTCGTTTGTAATTGAACACTATGGTGTGATATGTCGTTGTGATTGTATCTGAGAGTATAAAATTGTGGCACTAATTTGGAACAACATTTCACGGGTCGTTCTCCCACGATTTGATCTTATTCGGAGAGACGTCGCGGTTTTCGCTTTTGACGTGAGACGTTTCTATTTTTAGTTTCGTCCCTCGACATCGAAATTGCGAATCGTCTTCTTAGTTTTCTTTCTCTCGTCGTTCCGATCACTCCAATATTTATTTCATAATTTTTGGATTTCATTTGACCTATTTTACATTTTTGGCCAAGCTAAAAATATTTTTAAATACCAAGTTTTAAAGTATTTTCAACCAAATATAATTTCTATTAGATTATAATTCTTCAAAACATTTTTGACCCAAATCTTAGCCCCTTGGCCGCACCCCTATTGCTTGAGATATAGTGTGGGTGATATTTTGGGGTTAAAATTGATTAAAAAGCAATTTTAATTCAAATTAAACCCTAGGCTTGGTCAAACCCATCTACACTATATATAGGAGGCTTAGGATACACATTTCCCTCAAGCAATTAACCCTAGCCGTCACAAAAACCCCCCAAACTTTCGCATCCACACATGCGACGTTCGTCGCAACCGCAGCTTGCAGCCGCCCAGCGCCCGACCGACGGAATCCCTCGTTTTCCCTCGGTCTGACCGAGGCCCCGCCCCGCACCGCCGCTCCGCTCCGCACCAAGTGCCCGCTGCATCGTTGCAACCCCCGCTCCCCGCTACGACCGAGAGCCTCTCTCGGTCTGACCAAGAGAAAGCCCCGCATCCCGCTCCGCTCCGCAACATTGCAACTGCAACGTTGCAACCCCCACAGCGACCAACGCCCCCTCTCGGTCTGACCGACCCGCTCCCCCGCTCTGCACCAAACCCCCGCTCCGTTGCAACCCGCAACGCTGCAGCCCCCGCTCCCAAGTGCCCGACCGACGGATTCTCCCGCACCGGCCCGCCGTGACCGAGCGCCCCCGCTCTGCAGAGCACTCCACAGCGCAGCGACCGACCGTGCGCTGTGATCTCTCGGTCTGACCGAGAGATTCTCTCGCAGCGGTTCGGTCTGACCGAGCGATGTTCGTCGCAACCCCGCATCCGTCACACCGCTTGCAACCGTGGGCCCCCAAGTTCTCCAGAGTTGTTGTGGGTCCCCCATTGACCCCTAGAACTGCTGTGGGTCCCACCCAAGTGTTTCCTCTTTGTTGTTTTGCCGATTTCGATGTAGCGACACGTCGTAGCTCTTCGTCGCACGTGCTAGCATTGGAATCTTGGTTCGTTGATTTGGTTGCTGCCCAGACTATTCGAAAGAGGAATCTGATCTGAAAATTGGACTAGGAGCGCGTTCTTATATTCCAACCCCTAGCGTCGCTACCCGACGCTAGTGTAGCTATCGCGTCGTGTTGAGGTAACGTTCTACACCCCTAGGACCCCAACCACAGCCTGTTAAACAAGATTAAAATTGATATTTTTAAATGTTTTAGAATCACTAATTAAGATAATTTAAATTGGGAATGTAGGCTGGTGGACTTGTGCATGTAGGTAGGATTGGACTTTTGGACGGTGTAATCAGACGTCGGGTTGCAGGCAAGTGAAACTTGCCCGTTGCTTGTTTAGGCGATGTTTTAGGCCACTTTTTGTACCGTAGCGTAAAAGAGACTAGGCAGTGAAATGATAGATGCCCAGACGCCTATTTGATCTAGTTTGACAACGAAACTGGATCTGTCACCTCACTTGATCTAGCTTGACAACGAAGCTAGATCCAACCCCTTTTACCTGTTTTGTTCATGCTGCCATGTCATCCATGCATTTGTAATTGCCATGTTTAAATTCCTTAACTGTACGCACTTAAATTACAGCTTGCTATGTCATGCCATCCATGTCTGATTGTTGCATTCGTAGCACACACTACTATACTTGTACTTGCTTGTTGAGGCTAGGTGCACCCCTATGCCATATTGAAAAACACTTCCTGGCTCGTGATCCAGAAGCGAGCATTCATGTTCGGGGGTAAAGCCCTGGCTCGATACACGTGGAGGGGTAGGGTTGAGCGACCACTTAGCGTAGAAGTGTGCCCGTACAGCCATTTCAGCTGTAAGGCGTGAACTCTGTGCACGACATGAAAATGTGACTTGTGATTGTTAGTAGTTTCTACTCTTGCCATGCCATGCTAGTTGTCCTCTTGTACTTGTTATTGTACTTTACTTTACCTGTTGCACTCATACTTTAACTGCCATGTCATTGCATCATGCTAGAACTGTTAGGTTTCCTTGCTTTACTTTCAGTTTCCTTACACAAGTCTCTTGTAGACTTGCTGACATGTGCCCTTGCTCTTTTGGGTGTCACATGTTAGACCCTGAGCCAGAGACCGTTGCTGAGGACGTGGTGTTTGATGACGCTGAGCCTGAGCCCATGTCTGTCAAGGAGGAGTTTGTGGGCACCGGTGACCAGTCTTAGTGACCTTGCTGAGTTTTCCTTTTGTTTTAGGATTTCTGTTAGTTGTCGGTGCGTGACACCTTTACTTTGTACGTTGTACTTTTGTCGGCCATGTTTTGGCCTTAGACTCTTTTCCTTTTTAGCCTGGTGGCTTTTCTGTGATGTTGAAACTTATTTTATGGATATCCTGAGATTGCTTTTGTCTCATTATCTTTGTTTCGTGTCGCATTTGCAAGGACCTACCATTTGAAGTTTTATTGACGCTTATCAGGCTTGTAGCTTCGCGGTTTCAAGTCTGTGCGGACCTACTCACGCCTCGCCTACATATTTTTAGGAAGCGGGGCGTGACAGGTTTTGTTGGTGGCCCATGCAGGTCCGTCTTGCAACTGCGAATTATCGGAACAACAATAATAACTATGGAATGTCCATTAAATAAATTGCAACATCCGAGTCATAAGCCTTGACCCTAGTTCTAATCGTTTTTCTATGTCACTAGGTGGTAAGAATACTTAGTTAGACGTCCGTGCTTGCTAGTTAGAGGTCCCTGATTGTTAGTTAGACTGCATGCTAGGAATTGATTTAATCGTCTTAGGAGTTACCTTAGTGGTTCTTGCCTAACTCTGACCATATTAGACTTCTAGAATTTCTTTAGTTGTTCGCTTGGGTTCATCGATTTCGGGCCAAGCTGAACGCATTCCATTACAGTCTTGTTCCTTAGGAAGTCGTAGCGCCAAGTTTCTTAATCTTTAGTTGGTCGACCGTAGGAGTTTCCCTGTAGATTTTCCTGGGTCATATCCTAGGCATACGTATGTTTTGATCATCCGACCATTTTCCTTGCCTCGATTCACGAGATCGCCTCATGATGTTCGTCGTCAATTTTCGAATCTCTCCGTTACAAATCTTGAATCTTCTGAAAGTATTTTTCGATTTCCTCTTTCCCTAAGTTTAAATTTGTTCGAAAATTTTAATATATATATACTTAGACTTCATGATCTTTCGTTGACGTAAATTTTTAAAGCTTTTGTCGAGATTTTTGAATACTAGCTTTTGATAAATTTTTCCAGCCTATACCTTTCGTACCTATGTAAATACCTTGTCCCTTTATGTACTAATTTTATTCTGAACCGTACTTTTATTTTTCCCAATTCGATTTATAATCTTCTTTTCTTATTTATGCCATTCAACTGACACGTCGCGCTTACTTTTAATATACTTTTCAAGTCACATGGGACTTCAGCTTTCAGCAAGTCGATTTTATGCTTATCGTTTTCCCTATTTCAGATTTTTGTAAAATTACTACCTCGTAACTATTTCCTGATCCAGACCTTTCATAATTCGGTTTTAAAGCTTTATTACCAATTTTGATAATTTTACTACTAAGTTACTATTATCTTTCTGTTCACCATGCATACTTTTAGAATAATTTCTAAATAGAACTTCAATTATTTTTATATATCCGTACCAGGCTCGTTGTGCTCGTATGTTGAGATCTTTGTATAAATCAGTTTCTGTTGGCAAATCCGGATTCCTCTAAAAGTAATTTTAATATTGTTTATTTGAAGTTTCTCTCCAGTTTTAAGACTTGGAAAACATTTAGCATGAGCTTAAATTCTCCACATTATAGTTGACCTGATTTCATTCTTTGAATTTCGAAACTCTTGCCAAAATTTTTAAATTACTGCAGCATAGCATTTTCTAACCTATGTCCTTAATGTTCGTGTAAATGATTTACTTTCCTCCTGATAATTTTATATAAGCCAATAAACCATTTTCTCTTATTATGTATATTCGACTCAAACTTGTTTCGAACAACTTGTTTTATCGATCTCCAAATATTTTTATACGGACGAGGACTCCAACTTTTGAAGTACAACATTTTTCAGATTTCACGTATTTTAGCTTATATTATTTATACTATTTTCTTTCTGTATCCTATAAGGGTATCACTACATCTCCCTTTCCTCTACCTAAACATTCACAATTGAGTCACTGTTTCACCTAACCAAGCTGTCTCCTTATAGTCGTCCTATCTGAACCCATGCTTATCGATCCTTCCTTCGTTACGCTATCGACCTCGGCCTCCCTCTATTGCTTAGGCTTTAGTGCTCACCAATGACTGTGTCAACTCTAATTTGTTAGTAGGCCCTTGGACCTTTGTAATGTTGTCGTGGTGCATGTACCTAAGTTGAGTGTGTGGGCTTGAATGAGTGTACTCCCCCGTAGTATATTAACGTTTGCCTATTGTGTGATATATACATACTCAGAGTTATTCATGATGTTATGAAGTTGTATGTGTGTTAGTATTTATAGATATGTGTGAGGATAGCTATACCACTCTAGGGACGTCTGTGTATATAAGAATCAGTGTTGGAATATCTAATGGGGTGTATGTAGTTGGAGATACTTATAATGGTTAAAATAATAGGTTGGTAAAGCTATGTGTATGTTGGGTGTGATAATAATAGGTGTACGTATAGTTAAGTGAGTAGGCCTATTATATGACCTATATGTTAGTACGTGTGAGTATGTGCTCATACATAGATACGTATTGTGCTTAGACGTAACTAGTTATGTATTTGCTGCATGAGTATATAGGTGATATACATATGGTAGTAGGATTATAATTTTGATTGGTATTGCTTGCTTTTACGGGATGTTGTATGCATGTATACCATGAGGTATACACAATTATTGCATACCTTAACTATGTATGTAAGTAGATGAGTTGGTATACTAATTATAGGTAGATGGATATGGTGTGAATATATACGTTACATGTGTGTGACTATACGATGAATGCATGTATTAGGGAGGGTATTATAATTATACGTATGCTGATGTCTGTAATATTACTATGGTCTGTAAAGTGATTGAACTATGTGGGTGTTACCTGACCAAATATTAAGTGTGATTGACGTTATGATATGTATATGGTTACGTTGGTAGGAATGTATATATGGGAGTGGTATTGGTATAGGTATAGATACCGTGTTACGTATATAGAGTATTCTGATATGTGTTTTGAGTCTCACTCAAGCTTGAGTGCATATACTCTAAGCATATTGTTACATATGTCTGTGGTTTACATGTAGTATCATGAATATAGCGATGGATGATGGATGTATAGTGATAGGATTGCTTGTGCCTGGTTGTGTTACGCACATGATTGTGGGTCGCTATACCAGTATATAGTTATAGGTATTGGTGACTATGTTATGTGTAGCGTGTCGTGAGTATAGTTATAGAGCCGTATGTGATGTGAAGTTATGATGAAATATTTGCATGCATTTGAATGACTATATATTGTGAAATTATAGTAGTGGTGAATGTATGTTAGATATAGTAAAACTTGATTTAATAATGGTATGGTGTGACTACATGTGTTGAGGTGTTTGGTATCGGATGAATATTAGGGAGTAGTATACCCATGTTTGTTTTGTGCATAGGTAGCTATCTATACGTAGAGCAATGATTGTATTTGCTAGTGTGAGACTAATCTTATGTGAGTATCTGAACGATTGTTTTGTGCTAGGTAAGTAGTAGTTATATAAGGGATGTATGCATATGATTGAAATATGTGCGTGAATTTATACATGTTAGCAGAGTTATTGTTTGACTACCTAGTGCATGTATAAGCATTGGTAATGACTATACCTGGTTGAATTATAGTGTGATGTGATCGGGATAGCTACTAGTCTGGCTAGAGTTATATTTGTTGTTAGAAAGTCCGAGGACAGACTTTATTCTAAGGTGGGGAGAATGTAACGGTCGCTTTCTGATCGTACCTTCTTCGTGTACGTGCTGTTGACCGTGCACGTATTTGTTTTAGACTTCGTTTGTTTTTGAACATTATGGTGTGATATGTTGTTGTGATCGTCTCTAAGAGTATTAAATTGTGGCACTAATTTGGAATGACATTTCATGGGTCGTTCTCCCACGATTTGATCTTATTCGAAGAGACGTCACGGTTTTCGCTTTTGACGTGAGACGTTTCTATTTTTAGTTTCGTCCCTTGACGTCAAAATTACAAACCTTCTTCTTAGTTTTCTTTCTCTCGTCGTCCCGATCAACCCAATATTTATTTCACAATTTTTGGATTTCATTTGACCTATTTTATATTTTTGGCTAAGGTTAAAATATTTTTAAATACCAAGTTTTAAAGTATTTTCAACCCAATATAATTTCTATTAGATTATAATTCTTCAAAACATTTTTGACCCAAATCCTAGCCCCTTGGCCGCACCCCTATTGCTTGAGATATAGTGTGGGTGATATTTTGGGTTTAAAATTGATTAAAAAGCAATTTTAATTCAAATTAAACCCTAGGCTTGGTCAAACCCATCTACACTATATATAGGAGGCTTAGGATACCCATTTCCCTCAAGCAATCAACCCTAGCCGTCACAAAAACCCCCCAAACTTTCACAGCCACACTTGCGACGTTCGTCGCAACCACAGCTCGCAGCCGCCCAGCGCCCGACCGACGAAATCCCTCGTTTTCCCTCGGTCTGACCGAGGCTCCGCCGCGCACCGCCGCTCCGCTCCGCACCAAGTGCCCGCTGCATCGTTGCAACCCCCGCTCCCCGCTACGACCGAGAGCCTCTCTCGGTCTGACCGAGAGAAAGCCCCGCATCCCGCTCCGCTCCGCAACGTTGCAACTGCAACGTTGCAACCCCCGCAGCGACCGACGCCCCCTCTCGGTCTGACCGACCCGCTCCCCCGCTCCGCACCAAACCCCTGCTCCATTGCAACTCGCAACGCTGCAGCCCCTGCTCCCAAGCGCCCGACCGACGGATTCTCCCGCACCGACCCGCTGTGACCGAGCGCCCCTGCTCTGCAGTGCGCTCCGCAGCGCAGCGACCGACCGTGCGTTGTGATCTCTCGGTCTGACCGAGAGATTCTCTCGCAGCGGTTCGGTCTGACCGAGCGATGTTCGTCGCAACCCCGCATCCGTCGCACCGCTTGCAACCGTGGGCCCCCAAGTTCTCCAGAGTTGTTGTGGGGCCCCCATTGACCCCTAGAACTGCTGTGGGTCCCACCCAAGTGTTTCCTCTTTGTTGTTTTGCCGATTTCGATGTAGCGACACGTCGTAGCTCTTCGTCGCACGTGCTAGCATTGGAATCTTGGTTCGTTGATCTGGTTGCTGCCCAGACTATTCGAAAGAGGAATCTGATCTGAAAATTGGACTAGGAGCGCGTTCTTATATTCCAACCCCTAGCGTCGCTACCCGACGCTAGTGTAGCTATCGCGTCGTGTTGAGGTAACGTTCTACACCCCTAGGACCCCAACCACAGCCTGTTAAACAAGATTAAAATTGATATTTTTAAATGTTTTAGAATCACTAATTAAGATAATTTAAATTGGGAATGTAGGCTGGTGGACTTGTGCATGTAGGTAGGATTGGACTTTTGGATGGTGTAATCAGACGTCGGGTTGCAGGCAAGTGAAACTTGCCCGTTGCTTGTTTAGGCGATGTTTTAGGCCACTTTTTGTACCGTAGCGTAAAAGAGACTAGGCAGTGAAATGATAGCTGCCTAGACGCCTATTTGATCTAGTTTGACAACGAAACTGGATCCGTCACCTCACTTGATCTAGCTTGACAACGAAGCTAGATCCAACCCCTTTTACCTGTTTTGTTCATGCTGCCATGTCATCCATGCATTTGTAACTGTCATGTTTAAATTCCTTAACTGTACGCATTTAAATTACATCTTGCTATGTCATGCCATCCATGTCTGATTGTTGCATTCATAGCACACGCTACTATACTTGTACTTGCTTGTTGAGGCTAGGTGCACCTCTATGCCATATTGAAAAACACTTCCTTGCTCGTGATCCAGAAGCGAGCATTCATGTTCGGGGGTAAAGCCCTGGCTCGATACACGTGGAGGGGTAGGGTTGAGCGACCACTCAGCGTAGAAGTGTGCCCGTATAGCCACTTCAGCTGTAAGGCGTGAACTCTGTGCACGACATGAAAATCTGACTTGTGATTGTTAGTAGTTGCTACTCTTGCCATGCCATACTAGTTGTCCTCTTGTACTTGTTGTTGTACTTTACTTTACCTGTTGCACTCATACTTTAACTACCATGTCATTGCATCATGCTAGAACTGCTAGGTTGCCTTGCTTTACTTTCAGTTTCCTTGCACAAGTCTCTTGTAGACTTGCTAACATGTGCCCCTTGCTCTTTTGGGTGTCACATGTTAGACCCTGAGCCAGAGACCGTTGCTGAGGACGTGGTGTTTGCTGACGCTGAGCCTGAGCCCATGTCTATCAAGGAGGAGTTTGTGGACACCGGTGACCAGTCTTAGTGACCTTGCTGAGTTTTCCTTTTGTTTTAGGATTTCTGTTAGTTGTCGGTGCGTGACACCTTTACTTTGTACGTTGTACTTTTGTCGGCCATGTTTGGGCCTTAGACTCTTTTCCTTTTTAGCCTGGTGGCTTTTTTGTGATGTTGAAACTTATTTTATGGATATCCTGAGATTGCTTTTGTCTCATTATCTTTGTTTCATGTCGCATTTGCAAGGACATGCCATTTGAAGTTTTATTGACGCTTATCAGGCTTGTAGCTTCGCAGCTTCAAGTCTGTGCAGACCTACTCACGCCTCGCCTAGATATTTTTGGGAAGCGGGACGTGACAGACTAATTGTCCATAGAGCAAGGATGATCAGGAATATCAAAAGCAGATAGAGGCTCCTTATCAGTAGAAGTTGACGCAGATCCAGGAGATAATGGAGAGGAAGGAACAGTTCCACGTCAGGAGAAGAGACTCCAGATACATCATCTATTTTCCCTGCCATAGACTTGGCTGTAAAGCTAATACCCTCACATGCTGAAGAAAGATCAGTAGAAGTAGGGACAATCTTCTGGGAGATGAGCAACATGGAGATGAGTGAAGCATGGGGCATAGATGATGAGGGCACAGTGGACTCAGAAAGAGATAATATGGAGTCAAAGATGATTCGTACAATATTAAAAGGCTGCTTAGTCCCTGCAGATTAGATCAATTTGTACATAGTCTTTGTGAAACAGACACATTTGAGGTGGGGAGCCAGTCCCTAGTAGCAATCATGTAGAGCAAAATGAATTTCACCGATAGGGCAGATGATAGAAAAGAAAAAGACTTTGGCCAACACTTATACTTGCCCCCTGTGACTGTCTTCATAAACATATCATAGTCATCACCAACGGAGTCCCCAAAGGAAGGCAGGGTCTGAGAGCATGGCCACTTAAAGATTTTATTTGACACTGATGGTGAGAAAGAGACAACCTTTCCCCTAAAAAGGCCCTAAAAGCCCATCTAGACATTGGCTCCCTTGTAGATTTAGAAAGATTGCAATAAAATTCCCTAACCAATACAGGGTAGAAGGTCTTGAAGCAGCTGTCAGCATGAAGAAGGTTGATGTCCTTTAAGAAACTAACGAACTGAGTCTTGCCAAAAGAGGGTAGAGATAGAGATTTTTCAGCAAAAATGGATCTTTCAGAATATGTGGGCCATCTCTTCTTGCAGGATTTGTCCAAAGGCTTGGACATTGCATCAGGCGCAGTAAAAGGAGATGAGGAAGGAGAACATGAAGAACCAGCCACTTTGGAACTTTTAGATGGAGATGGGGTAACCAATCTGGAAGGAGCTGCACGCTTTCTAGACGCAGACCTTGACTTGTGAGTGTGAGGGGGGATCAGATCAACTGCAGGAGAACCAGCCACAGAGTCTCCTTCTTCTTGCACAACAGCCTTCCCTTCTGAATCAGATGGTGCAACATTGGGTGCAACAGTGACATCAACAGTGACATCAAAAGGAGCAGCATCTCCAGGAGTTTCTTCATCTCTAGGGGCAATCAAGGAATCCACATCTGGCATAGCTTCAAGGCCATCTTCTTGCATAACTACTGGATCATCTACTTGAACAGCTTCTTCATGAACAAGAGGCTCATGAGACTCAGATGAAAAAACTGGTGCAACCACCAATGGGGTTCCATCAACATGAGTACCTTCTACTACTACATCAGGTACTTCAGGTGCTTCGGCCACATCAGGCATGACACCCACACCTGTAGCAGCAAGCATATGTGCCATTTCAGACACATCAGGCACACCAGTCACATTAGTGACATTAGGATCAACATCCATTTCAGCCGACTTGGCCACATTCTCTACACTAGCTGTGATATGCATATCAGTAATAGCCAGGGCATCATCAACAACAAGTAACACTTGAGGTTGATCACCTTCAAGAGAAACACCACTACCACTTCCATTATGATCTTCAGCAAGAACTCCACTACTAGTAGGTTCAGCATGGGCATCAAGGTCTTCAGTAACAACATCCCTATAACTTGATTCAGCACCACTATCAACATCCATACTGGGCTTCTCTGCAGACATGGGGGACTCAGAGTCAGAAATCTCCACTACAACTATTTCTGAAATTCTCACAGATGATCTTCTTGGATTCCAGGTTGTAAGGATAATCTCATCATCATCAGACATTTTGACACTAACCAACTTGCCTCGCACTCTGTTTAATTTGAAAGGGCCAACACATACTCCAGAGAGATCCTACCACGAGAGATCCAGTTTGCGCTCAATCCTTCGGAGATGCCAAAACCAATCTTGAATGGTGACTAGATGAGAAAACTTCTCATCTTCTTCAGAATTCGATAATGAGGGTTTGACCGATTGAAGAGGAATATCAAGAATTAGGGAAAAAAGGTACTAAGGCCGAATCCGATGTAGAACCAAAATGCATGTAATCAAGAGACACTGGAGATGATGTGGGAGGAGAATTACCAAACGATGAGACCCTAGTGGAGCGAGGAGCTGTCCCCTTTCGTTTAACTCGAGGTGATGAAGACGATGATGCAGTTCTCTTTGATGATGAAGCCTGACGAGAGGAACAGCGAGGGGTCTGAGATGACTGCTTGCTTTGATCGCGACCCATTTGAAGAAAGGAGACAAATAATTTCTCCAAACAAAATCAAGAACCCTAGAAACACTTCGGAGCTTTTGAAAGCAATTTGGGAAGAAATGAACGCAGAGAGAGAAAATACCAAGTTTGGAAAATATAAAAACTGGGCTAAGTATCAAACTGCCCTTACCACTTATACCAACTCACTACCCCCTTATGTTGCAACATAACGTGCAACATTATGTACAACATAATGTGCAACATTAAATACGACACAGCCCAAGAGCCTGTCGTAATTCTTCAAATCTGCTAGAGTCCCGGGGTTTAGTGAAGATGTCAGCTAATTGGTTGGAAGTAGCAACATATTCCATGGCTAGAACTTTCTTCTCAACCAGTTCTCTGATGAAATGATGTCGGATGTCTATATGCTTGGTTCTGGAATGTTGGACAGAATTCTTGGATATATTGATGGCACTCTGGTTATCACATAAAATAGTCAAGACACTCTGCTCCACCCCATAATCTGTCAGCATATGTTTCATCCATAGAAGTTGTGTACAACAACTTCCTATAGCAATGTATTCGGCCTCAGTAGTGGATAGAGAGATAGAGTTCTGCTTCTTGCTGTAGCAAGAGACGAGATTATTTCCCACGTAGAAACATCCACCTGTTGTACTTTTTCTGTCATTAGCTTTTCCTGCCCAATCAGCATCACTGTAGCCAGAGAGTAAGGTATTAGTGTCCTTAGTATACCATATACCATATTCGGCTGTCCCACTGACATATCTTATTATTCTTTTAACTGCAGTAATATGAGACTCTTTATGACAAGCTTGATAACGTGCACATACCCCCACACTGAAACTGATATCAAGCCTGCTAGCTGTCAGATACATCATACTCCTTATCATACTTCTATATAATGTGACTTCCACCAATTTCCTACCATCATCCTTGGAAAGCTTTTCACTCGTGGACATAGGAGTGCGAACTTTTCGAGCATTTTCCAGACCAAACCTCTTAACAAGATTTTTAGCATATTTACTTTGAGAGATGAACAAACCATCACTAGACTGTTTTACTTGAAGTCCAAGGAACATGTTCAATTCACCAACCATGCTCATCTCGAACTCCTTCTGCATGAGGGCAATGAATTCACGCACCAGCTGTTATAAAGTGGAGTCGAAAACTATATCATCTACGTAGATCTGAGCGATAATAACAGCAGACCTGGTTCTTTGAACACATAATGTCTTGTCGGCTCCCCCTCGTTCATACCTTTTTGGATAAGATACGTAGTCAACCTCTCGTACTAAGCCCTTGGCACTTGCTTCAATCCATAGAGGGCTTCTTCAGCCGATAGACATGATTTGGAAGAAATGGATCTTAAAATCCTTTCGGTTGTTCGACATACACTTCCTCATTCAATATCCCATTCAGGAAAGCGCTCTTCACATCCATCTGATAGAGCTTGAAATTGAAACTACAGGCAACAGCCAGAAGAAGTCTGATTGATTCCAGCTGAGCTACAGGCGTAAATGTCTCATTAAAGTCAATGCCCTTAACCTGACTGTAACCTTGAGCCACCAGACGAGCCTTGTTGCGAGTGACATTGCCTTTCTCATCGGTTTTATTATTAAATATCCATTTTGTCCCAATGACATTTATCCCCTTAGGTCTCTCAACCAGACACCAGACATCATTACGCTGAAATTAATTCAGCTCTTCTTACATTGCTAACACCCAGAACTCATCAAGAAGCGCTTCCTTCACATTTTTAGGTTCAACAACTGAGAGGAAGAGACATACCTGGTAAGATCATGGTAGTTGACTTGAGTTGTACTTCTTGTCCGGAGACCGTCTTGAACATCACCAATAACCAGCTCGAGTGGATGGTTCGGTATGCCTTTAGTGATTCCTCTAGGGGCGTGAGCATCACCTGCCTCAGATAGCGGTTCTCTATATATGTTGAATCCTGTGTTACAACATTTTGTTCAACATTACCTTGTGTTGTATCCCATGTTGCAACATTTTGTTCACCACGGTCTTACGCATCTGTGCCTTCTTCTGCAGGAGTTGTCCCTCCACTTATGGCAGTTTCTCCCGGATCAAAATTGTCTATAACAACATTAAATGACTCCATCATGACATTGGTACGATGGTTTAACACCCTGAAGGCACGGCTTGTTGTGGAATATCCAAGAAATATCCCTTTCGATCTTAGCATCAAACTTTTCCCTCAGAGTGCGGTCTTGCAGAATATAACATTTGCATCCGAAGATAAGAAAATAAGATACATCAGGTTTTCTTCCTTTCCAGATCTCATAGGGAGTTTTCTCAGTTCTAGGTCGGAGATAAACCCTATTTATAGTGTATCATGCAGTGTTGACAGCTTCAGCCCACCATCTGGCACTGACCTCCCTAGCATTCAGCATTACACGCGTCATTTCTTGTAAGGTGCGGTTTTTTCCTTTCAAGCACTCCATTCTGTTGAGGGGTCTTAGGGGCTGAAAATTCATGTGCAATTCCTTGAGCTTCACAAAAGTCAGAAAATTAATGATTCTCAAACTCCTTGTCGTGGTCACTTCGAATCCTGACAATCTTCCCAATGATATCTCCTTTCTCAATCTGGAGACAAGTGCATATTTTCTTGAAGGCTTCAAATGTGTCTGATTTTTCCTTAAAAAAATCTACCCAGTTGAACCATGAAAAATCATCAACACAAACATAGATGTATTTCTTACCTCCCATGCTAACTTCTATCGTAGGTCTGATCAGATCCATGTGTAATAGCTCCAAGTTCTTGAAAGTAGTGATCATCTGAAGTTACCGGTGGCTAGTCTTCTTTTGTTTTCCTAGTTGACAAGGACCACACACCCCATCTCTCTTCTGTTGAGTATTGATTTCCCGGATTTGGTTTTGGATGATGAGCAAACATAAATATTGTGAACTAACTGTTTGTGAGCGCAGTTATGGAGATCGTCGTCAAAATACTATGTACATCAAAAGCGACGTCTCAAGACTTCTCAATACGCGTGATCGTGTGCCTGAAGCTTCGTTGAAGCTCAAGGAGTATGATTGAAGTCAAGAGTGAAGATTGAAGCTTTGAAGACGGTTCGTCATGTTTAATTTAATGTCTTCTAGCTTTATAGAATAGAATGTTAAGCCTTGAGTAGGACTTACATTATAATCTTCTTTTTGCTCATATCTTAGAGCTAGGATTATCTTAGAAGCCATTAGAAACTTTCCCGAAGCCTATCGCTTCTTCCCTCGGCTTCTAGTGCATGTTAGTTGGTTCAAGTAGAAGAACCAACCGGCTAGATGACGATCTAGTCGGTCGGCAATTCCTCTTGAACCGACTAGATGCCTTGCTCAATTCAGTCTAGACACTGTTGATCAATTAGTCCGTCAAAGAAGGTTCATCGACCGACTAGATGACGATCTAGTCGGTTAGGAATCCTTCTCAGACCGACTAGTTATCATTGCCTCTGTACAGCCTATCTTACTGTTTACAGTTAGTCGGTCAAAGCACATCGACTGACCGACTAGTTCAGAAACTAGTCGGTTGGAAGTTGTTCTTAAACCGACTAGCTGTACTTGAATTCAGCCTATTCTATTTCGACTCTTAGTCGGTCAAAGAACACTCACCGACCGACTAGTTGTGAAACTAGTCGGTTGGCAAGTCTTCTTAGACCGACTAGTTCCTTATTATCTGAACTTTCTCTTTTGGCTGTCGAGCTGTTAGTCGGATCACGTTGAATCACCGACCGACTAGTTGAGGAACTAGTCGGTCAGTGATCCTTCTTTGACCGACTAACTGCTTCAGAAATATGACCGTTGGGAATCTTTTGAGCACGATTTTTCTTGCCTCTATAAATACAAACCTGATTCGTTTGAGGCAAGGTTAGAGGTCCATTATCCAAGTTATTTCAGACATAAGAAAAGAGTTTTCTCAAGCTATTTCTAAGCTCTCTCTTCTCACCAAGAATCTCTCCTTCACTCTTTGAGCCATATTCCTCAAGAGAGATTCTCTCCATTGTGCGTCTTCCAAGCCAAGAGCTTGATTCTTGTCATCATCCTCCATCCTAGCCTTCGATCGCTGATCATATTGGTGGAGCTTCGGTTTGGTGACATCTTCTTCCTCAAAATCCATCTTTGCCCTAATTTGGTAAGTATACTCAAGGCATAGGATTTTGTGGTAAGTGTTTCATTATTTCATCGCATTTGATATTTGAATTGTTCTCTCGGTTGTGAGAGAAGTGTGTGATCCCAGGTTGTGGGAGTCACATTGTAATTGTGTATGATTTGGTCTTGTAGAGGTTTTCTACAAGAATTTCATAGTGCTAAATCTAGGCTTAGTGGTTTATAACTCAAGTATCCGGAGGGGATCTGGGTGGTTGGGACATATGATCACCGGGAACAAGTCGGGGAGACTTGGGTGGATCCGAACCCGTTACATGCTTTGTTTGCGTTTGTCTATTCTTGTGTTTGTAGTCTATTCCACATTGTTGTTTATGTGTTTGCACAATAATTAGGAATAACTCTCTTGATTATTTTAAAGTACTATTCACCCCCCCTCTAGTACATGTGCAGTAGCTTCACAGGGCACAACAATTGGTATCAGAGCCAGAGTTCAAAGCTATGACAAACAACGACTACAACGTCTTCAAGGATCGTCAAGGATCTTCTTCAGTTATTGAAGGACAATCCTCTGTCAGGCCTCCTCACTTCAACAGTACCAACTATGGGTACTGGAAATGCCGGATGGAAACCTTCCTCCGGAGCGCTTCACTTTGGAGAGCCACATTGACGGAGTATGTCGAGCCCGCCGAACAAGATTTCACGAAGTGGACTACCGCGGAGGTTGCCGCGGAGGTAAACAATGCCAAGGCAATGAATGCCTTGCAATGTGCGTTGGAGCCCGAAGACTTCAACAAGATATGCACATGTAAGAGTGCATATCAAGTATGGAACCAACTCCTCATCTTGCACGAAGGAACGAGTACGGTAAAAGATTCTAAACTCGTTGTCGCCAACAAAGAATTCGAGTTGTTTCACATGGAACATGGTGAAACTATGAAGGACTACTATGCTCGCTTCGTGGACATATCCAACGAATTGGAAGCTCTTGGGAAGATCTACACCCAAAAGGAGAAAGTCGCGAAGATTATTGACGGACTTCCTTCTTGTTGGGAAAAGCATACCTTCGCCATCGAGGAAGGTAACGATATGAATAAGTACACTGTTATACAACTAATGGGTACCTTGTTGTCTTACGAGGTACGCAAGGAAAGTAAGATCAAGATGAAGGAGAAGATGAAGGCGTATTTGAAGCAAGACGAGCCAAAGAAAAAGGCGATTGCGTACAAGGCCGCTCCATCTACCGATGATGAAGAATCGGAAGACGAGTTGGATATAGAATCCATTGCACGTATGGCAAAGGAGTTAGACCGATTCTTCCGAAAAGGTAACTTTAGAAATAAATCTAAAGTTAGTTCGACTAATGCTTCTACTCCTGTGTGTTATAAATGCAACAAGCTAGGACACATCAAGCCGGATTGTCCTCTCAACAAACACAAGGAGAAGTGGAAGGCATCCAAGTACGACAAGTCGAGAAAGCACAAGAAAGGACTTGTTGGCACATTCATCGACTCCGAAGAGGACTCCTCAAGTGGAGAGTCGGATGATGAATGAGTGGAAAAAGCACACACGTGCTTCATGGGAAAAGAGGAACGTGATCAAGAGACCTCCTCCGATGAAAGCGAGGATGAAAGCGAGGATGAAGACGAAGAGGTAACTATGGATGAACTTAGATTAGCCAACGAACAACTTTGGAATAAGTTTTCTAATTTGGCTACTAGATTTATTAAGACTAAAAATGAGCTCACTAGTCTTCAAACCTCGCCTAAGCCTATCATCGTCAAAAACGACACCGTTGTTGAAGGGTTGAGAAATGAGATTGTAAATCTCAAATCTCAACTTGAGCATGTTCATATAGAGGATTCGAATGAACATGTGATAGCGGATTTGACGTCTCAAAACTCAACTTTGAGTATTGAGAATAAAAATCTCAAGTCACGTGTTTGTGCACTCACATCGCAAGTGTCCACCTTGGATGCTTCGATGCATTCTCTCACCGAGAAGTATGAGTGCACATTAGGCCGAATCAATGAATTCAATAAAGGTAAGGGCCATTTGGATAATATCCTAAATGACTTACTTCTGGCTAATCATCACATTGGCTTGGGGTATAAGATGTGAGATTCATCCAAATCGTCCGCCACCTTTGTTAGGCCAACTTCCGATGCCTCTACTAATGGGAGTAAACACTTCATGGGTAGTTCTTCTACCAATGGTGCTTTCGCTAGGTACACACCCCCATTTGGAAAGAAACCCACTTTGGGTGGACCTCCAAAGAAGGGTCATGCTTTCATGTATACCATGCCACGTAAGAACACACATCCTACTCCACATGTTAGCACGTATGATGATTTTTATGCTCCGCATCCACGAGCACGTGCACACCATGTGAGACACACTCATGCACGTGTTTCACCACATGCATATGTTCATCCACATTCTTATATGAACAATTATCATCATGCACCATTTCATCATATGTCATATGCTTATCCACGACATGCATCACATAGACATCAACAACGTATGCATGCTCCCAATAGGATTAGGACTCCCAAGACATACACTATTTGGGGTCCGAAGAACACAAGCATGTATGCTAAGGATATGTATGTGCAATCATATATTAATGATATTATTTTGAATGATGATTATGTTGGGAAATCACGGTCCTCGTGGACTTGGTTTCCGAAGGGTTAGTTTCCTTTGACCCTTCATTGCTTGGTACCATAAGTTTAATTTCATTTTATGGGTACCAAAGCAATTGTGGTAAGAATTGGTTTATTCTTTTTATTTTTTAATTTGCATATTGGTCTTGGATGTGCATGTTTGTTTGAAACTTAAATTCATATTGAATTTGAATTTAGTTGGGCTATGGGTTACGTTAATTTGAATTTAGTTTGTTAAAAGTGTTGCCTAACCCATAGGATCCAAAAGGGTTTTTGGATACCAAGAATTGTGTTTTTTAGGTTCAATCCATCATGGGATACCAACCCTACCAACTCTTTGATTTGCAAAGGATTTTCATTCAAATGGAGTTGATGGTGCTTAAGAGATGCACCAAAGTAGGGGGAGCTTAATGTTGTAAGTATATTCTTATATTTGATATACATTTGGTATCCATGTGTGTTGAATGCATCCATTGGTAGACTATATTACAAATGGTATCATTTTGTTTCAATTAGTATGCTAGAATTGCATATGCCATTGTTCTATGATGTTCTATCTATTTTTGGCATAACACTTTTGCATATTACTTTTGGTATCAATTTGCTACATTTGGTTCTCACATCGGAATATTTTTGTCTCTGATGTTGATTTCGTGGTTCGACGATTTTATTAGATTAAATAGAATTGTTTTCCATGCTCTCAATTCGTTATAAATATTGATATTGGAGAGTATGTTCCAAAACTCAATACGTGAAATTGATTTGAGTTTTAATGATTTCGTTTTTCGATTTTCACCTATGGTCTGGTGATTTTGTTTTTCGATTTTCGCCTATGGTTTGATGATTTCGTTTTTCGATTTTCGCCTATGGTTTGATGATTTCGATTTTCGATTTTCGCCTATGGTTTGATGATTTCGTTTTTCGATTCTCGACTATGGTCACGTTGGCACGCTTTGATTTTCTTCGGTATTTTACATTTGGTATTTTACTTTGGTGTCATTTGGACCATGGTCGTATTCTTAGACTCTCATGCTTTTATTTTTTAGCCATTGTAATCTTGTCGTTGATCTCCTCCCGCTCTTTTTGCTAATGCCAAAGGGGGAGAGAATTAATAATGACAATGTGCTAATTGATAATTCAAAGCAATTTACCATGAATCTAATTTGATATGTTAGATTCAGGGGGAGTTAAGATATAAAATGGATTTAGAGATCCTAAATTGCAATAATATGATTCATATTTTATATCTCCCTCGCCTGCTTGATGCGTATGATTATTGTTTAATACGAAACTAACGTGTCATCAATGCAGGGGGAGTAAGTAAATTTCTTTTGAATCATTATTATTGATTATTATTTATGTTGGTTTGTCATCACCAAAAGGGGGAGAATGTTGAGTATTGATTCCCCGGATTTGGTTTTGGATGATGAGTAAATATAAATATTATGAACTAACTGTTTGTGAGAGCAGTTATGGAGATCGTCGCCAAAATACTATGTACATCAAAAGCGACGTCTCAAGACTTCTCAATATGCGTGATCGTGTGCCTGAAGCTTCGTTGAAGCTCAAGGAGTATGATTGAAGTCAAGAGTGAAGATTGAAGCTTTGAAGACGGTTCGTCATGTTTAATTTAATGTCTTCTAGCTTTATAGAATAGAATGTTAAGCCTTGAGTAGGACTTACATTATAATCTTCTTTTCGCTCATATCTTAGAGCTAGGATTATCTTAGAAGCCATTAGAAACTTTCCCGAAGCCTATCGCTTCTTCCCTCGGCTTCTAGTGCATGTTAGTTGGTTCAAGTAGAAGAACCAACCGACTAGATGACGATCTAGTCAGTCGGCAATTCCTCTTGAACCGACTAGATGCCTTGCTCAATTCAGCCTAGACACTGTTGATCAATTATTCGGTCAAAGAAGGTTCACCGACCGACTAGATGACGATCTAGTCAGTTAGGAATCCTTCTCAGACCGACTAGTTATCATTGCCTATGTACAACCTATCTTACTGTTTACAGTTAGTCGGTCAAAGCACATCGACCGACCGACTAGTTGAGAAACTAGTCGGTTGAAAGTTGTTCTTAAACTGACTAGCTGTACTTGAATTCAGCCTATTCGATTTCGACTCTTAGTAGGTCAAAGAACACTCACCGACCGACTAGTTATGAAACTAGTCGGTTGGCAAGTCTTCTTAGACCGACTAGTTCCTTATTATCTGAACTTTCTCTTTTGGCTGTCGAGCTGTTAGTCGGATCACGTTGAATCACCGACCGACTAGTTGAGGAACTAGTCAGTCAGTGATCCTTCTTTGACCGACTAACTGCTTCAGAAATATGACCGTTGGGAATCTTTTGAGCACGATTTTTCTTGCCTCTATAAATACAAACCTGATTCGTTTGAGGCAAGGTTAGAGGTCCATTATCCAAGTTATTTCAGACATAAGAAAAGAGTTTTCTCAAGCTATTTCTAAGCTCTCTCTTCTCACCAAGAATCTCTCCTTCACTCTTTGAGCCATATTCCTCAAGAGAGATTCTCTCCATTGTGCGTCTTCCAAGCCAAGAGCTTGATTCTAGTCACCATCCTCCATCATAGCCTTCGATCGCTGATCATATTGGTGGAGCTTCGGTTTGGTGACATCTTCTTCCTCAAAATCCATCTTTGCCCTAATTTGGTAAGTATACTCAAGGCATAGGATTTTGTGGTAAGTGTTTCATTATTTCATCGCATTTGATATTTGAATTGTTCTCTCGGTTGTGAGAGAAGTGTGTGATCCCGGGTTGTGGGAGTCAAATTTTCATTGTGTATGATTTGGTCTTGTAGAGGTTTTCTACAAGAATTTTATAGTGCTAAATCTTGGGTTAGTGGTTTCTAACTCAAGTATCCGGAGGGGATCCGGGTGGTTGGGATGTAGGATCACCGGGAACAAGTCGGGGAGACTTGGGTGGATCCGAACCCGTTACATGCTTTGTTTGCGTTTGTCTATTCTTGTGTTTGTAGTCTATTCCGCATTGTTGTTTGTGTGTTTGCACAATAATTAGGAATAACTCTCTTGATTATTTTAAAGTACTATTTACCCCCCTCTAGTACATGTGCAGTAGCTTCACAGGGCCCAACATCTTCTTGTTTAAAGTCGGTATCCCACGAATTGTTCCTACTTTAGATATCTTCATCAAGGTCTTGAAGCTGAGATGCCCTAGCTTTTGATGCCACTGCTCAGAAACATCAACAGTAACATTGAGACACTTGTTAGTTTCTTGTAATAAATAGCAGTTGTCAGTAGATCTTTTCCCCGTAAGAATGCATGCTTCGTCTTCATTGAAAACTAAGCACTCATTTTTGGTAAATTGAACGAAAAGACCTTGATCACACAGTTAGCTTATGCTAATAAGATTTGCCTTCAAGTCTTCTGTGTGCATAACATCTTTCAGATTAAGAGTTACCGTCATCATTAGGTTTCCCTTTCCAATGACCTTGCTCCTTTGACCATCACCAAAAGTTACAGGACCTTTGTTGCCAGTTACATACTCAGTAAGGAGACTCCGATTACCAGCATGTACCAGGAACATCCACTGTCGAAGTACCACATATTTTCGGAAAAAGCAAGCAAAGAAGTGTAAGCCACCATGCTGTACAATTCAGATTTCCTTACCCACTTTTTCTTCATCCTTTTACCAGGATGTCTAGCATTTCTTCCTTCATGATGATGCTTCATTGCGGCTGAAACAATTCCTGTTCATGTGCCCTACATGCTTACAGTAGTCACACACGGGACACCCAGATGTAGTACTTTTCTTCTGCTTCAACTTCTGTTCACCTTGCTTGAAATGTCCCATCTTTTCCAGTTCTTTTGTCATGAGAACATGTCTTTCCTTGGGCACATGAAGAAAGCCTCTTTTGTTGTACCCTATACCAGTGCGATCTCCAGAGATTTTCCCCATGTTCAGAATGTCATTGAGCTTTGTCTTTTCGGAGTTCCACTTATTGAGGGTGTTTTCTGCCTTCTTAGCTCTGAGGACAATTATCCTGAATTTGTTCTCAAGATTCATGAGATTGAGCTCAGTCTTCAACAGTTTAGTCCTAGCATCATCCTTTTCACTTTTCAATTTGACATTTTATTCCTTTAAGATTTTGTTGACCTCACAAATCTTCATCCACTTGTTAAACATGGTTTGATAAGCTGATCGAATGTCTTCTTCACCAACCTCCTCATCACTACCTGCTTCAGAATCATATTCAATGTAGAATGTTGCACTAGATGTTGCAACATTCTTTCTGACATTTCCAAGTTTGTTCCCCAAAGTTGTACTTGATGTTGCAACATTATGTCCAACAAAGCTAGGGGTGTCACAATCAGATTGAGCATTCAGGATAGCTGTAAAGGCAACATAGTTGCTGGCGATGTCCTCATCTTCAGCACTTCCTTCGGAATCGTCATCACTCCAGGCAATGGCTAATGATTTTCCTTTCTGCTTCTTGAGGGTATTTGCACATTCAGCTTGTATGTGACCAAAACCATCACACTCCTTGCACTGTATTTCTTTGCCTTTGTTCTTCGATTCATACTTCTGTGCGGGATGACTGGGAGACTTTCCTACAGTGGGGAGATTCGGTCGTGTTTCCTTGTTGGCAGATCTGAAATTCTGGCCCTTGTTGCTGATCTTTCTCATCATTCTGCTGAAGTTCTTGGTCAACGACGCAATGCCATCATAAAGTTCCGATTCATTCTCTGATTTTGATGTTTCACTAACTTCTGCCTTTAGAGCCACCCCTTTATCCCTTTGTTCTGCTTCAGATTCATTTCGTAGGTCTGAAGGGATCCCATGAGTTCATCCAATCTCATAGTAGATGTGTTCCTCATTTCTTCAATGGCTGCAGTCTTTGTAGGGAACTTGTCAGGTAGGGATCTCAGAGTTTTCTCAAACAACTTCTTTTGAGAGTACTTCTTCCCCAATTGGAAAGCCTGATTTGTTATATCTCGCAGTCTCCTATTGAACTCAGCTACAGTTTCATCCTCATTCATGCTGAGATTTTCAAATTGAGATGCAAGCATTTAGAGTTTAGAGGCTTTTACCGTACTAGTCCCTTCATGAACATTCTGAAGGATATCCTATGCTTCTTTGTCATACTCACATGTGGAGATTAACTTGAACTGTTATTCATCCACAGCTGTAAAGATTGCATTCACGGCCTTTGAGTTTCCCAGAGTCGCTCGATCTTCTTCGGGACTCCAATCTTTAGCAGGTTTGAGGTGTTCGTTTCCTTCTTTGTCAACTTCGACTGGAGATTGTGGCCACCTAAGCTTCTCATCGAGAGACTTAATGAATGCACGCATCCGAGACTTCCAGTAGGTATAGTTTGTACCGGTAAGCAGCGGAGGACGTGTCACAGATGCACTTTCCTTCGTATTCATGATTAGCGTACTGAAAACACAGGATCACACACACTTTGACAACACAAAGCATCACAGATGACCGGCTCTGATACCAATTGAAATTCAGTATGTATGCACAACCAAATAAACATAATGATAAAACATAGAAACCAAGGTGACACAAGGAACTTGGTAACGCAGTTCGGTGCGTACACCTACATCTGTGGGGCCTCCTCCAGAAAATCAAATTAATCCACTAAAAATTAATGATTGCAATCAACAAAACCGCGCTTTATTAGGAGGAAGAACCTCCCCCTTAATACAAACCGTGTTGGGTGGTATCTACCAAACCTATGGAGTAATTTACGCAAGCTCCCCTTGCGTGCAAGATCCCCTTGCTGAACTGACAAAGATCAATTCCCTTGATCCCCTACCTCGGTAGCCGTCAGCCTCCTCCCGAAGCTTCTTCCAACTTTCGCAAAAGTCGTAGTCAAAGTCGTCAAAAACCTAGCCGCCAATCTTCGTACTTCTTTTCAATACATCTCCCCCTCAAAACACGGAGCGGTTAAAGGAAGTTTGCTCGATCAAATCCAAGAAGACTGGCAACCCAAAATTAACGGACCCAAGCTAGGAAGTGTTCCGCCATATCTTCTAAAAACAGTAGTAACAATAAGTGGACGAAAATCTCTCTCCAACCGACTCAATAATAGAAACGAGAGATAATAGATACTAATAATATCTTCAACGATTCTTCAGTCTCGAGGGAATATACCAGAATAACGTTGAAGATAATAAGCTGAGATCTGAGGCTCCTCCTATCTTCAATGATCCCAAGCTCGTCATTCATCCCATCTATCTGATGCAGTATGTTGAACATGATGTATAACATAATGTTCAACATATTATCCAACATTCTTCATAAAACAAGCTGAGATCCACCTGTGCCACTAATGACAACATAGCTATACACGTATGACCTAACAACCATGAGATATGAATCACAGAAATCAACAGAAAGACATAAATGAACAATTAGTAACATACTATAATAATTTGTATCTCACTAGATAACAAATCATAATTAATACTGGAAGGGGTTATGTGAAAATCCAATAGAAAATCCTCCTATTACTTATAGGTAGATCGTAT
This sequence comes from Scilla litardierei, assembly GCA_030789695.1. Classification (NCBI taxonomy): domain Eukaryota; kingdom Viridiplantae; phylum Streptophyta; class Magnoliopsida; order Asparagales; family Asparagaceae; genus Scilla; species Scilla litardierei. The sequence goes on along the minus strand of CM061134.1, from coordinate 83,794,260 downwards.
TATAGCCTTGCATGCAATCCCGAGATTTCCTAGAGGCAGTTTTCTTAGAGGCAAACCTACTCCTGCCTAGAGGTGAAACTAATTGTTACCTTCATCACCTTTACCAACAAGTTCCTAAAGGTAAAACCAACGATATCCATCATTCCCTAAGGCAAAACTAATATAAACTAACGATATCCATCATTTTCCTAAGGCAAAACTAATATAAGCTATAAGTGTCCAAATGAAAAACCAACGATTATCCATTATTGCATTGAGACAAAACCAACATGAATTGTAAGGGCCTAAATATGAACATTATTCAAAAATAACACGACATTACCTGAAGGATTAACTTTACTAGAATATAATTATTATCTAATATAAGCTATAAGTGTCCAAAGGAAAAAACCAACGATATCCATCATTTCCCTAAGGCAACACTAATATAAGCTATAAGTGTCCAAATGAAAAACCAATGATTATCCATTATTGCATTGAAGCAAAACCAACATAAATTGTAAGTGCCTAAATATGAACATTATTCAAAAATAACATGACATTGTAATGGTCGTTTTCCGACCTTAGGTATTTCTGTGTGTACGTACGTTTTTCGTACGCGTATTTTATTTGACTCTTTCTTGGATCAGTACTATGCGATGTGACATGTCGTTGTGACCATATGGAAGAGTAGTTATTTGTGGGATTTTTGGTGAACATCATTTTACGAGTCGTTCTCCCGCAAATCAGGTTTGATTGCAGAGTCGTCGTAGCTTTAGACTTGGTCGCCGGATCTTTTTATTTTTTAGTTCATTCTTCGTGGACCTAACGCGTGATTGATCACCTACCCCTGAGCCTCTCTTCGTCACGGTCGTCCCGATATTTTTTTCGTAATTTTCTTACACCCCTAGCCCAACCAAATCGCTAATCAAAAATCGAGCCCATTAAGCCTAATCAAATTCAAGTTCAAACTTAATCAAATCTTAAGAGGATCTTACGTATCATGAATGGATTTACTGCCTCTACCCTCACCCAACTTTTCCCCACTTTGTACACCCCCCCTCTCTCTCTCCTAGTCACCCCCTCAACTTATACCCCTTTTCACAAGTTGTTTAGCAACCTTCTCTCTTTTATAACAAACTCAGCCATACCCTAGCCCTCACGCACAACCCATCCTTGGCCGCCGTTTCTTCATCCCTTGCACCACCTCCTCGACGCCGGCAGCCACCACCGGACCCTCTGACCTCCGGCCGTCCCTCCTCCATCTCTCATCCTTCTCCCCTCTCAAGAGCCATCAAAACCGCAACGTAGGAAGCCTGGCCGCCAGTTTTTGGGACATACTGCCGACGCCGCTTTGCACCGACACCACCGCCACTCTGGCCACCCCCTCTGGCCACCACTTGCTCCACTTGACTCCCCTAGATCCCCTCTATCACATGCAACTCCCCTTTCCCTCTTCCCCCATCTCTACCTCCTCGAAAACCCGTTGAAACTCAGCCCTAGCGGCTGTTTTTGACAGATCTGCGTGCTGTTCTTCAACACCGGCACCCAGCCATTTCCGGTCGCATCTGGAAACCACTCCACACCATTATATACCCCTCGAACCCCTTTATCTACTTCAAGTCTTCTTTGATCCCTCTGGTCACCGCTTTTCTGCTGCGACGCACGACAACGACCGTTGCACGAATCTGTCCTCTTCGTCTTCTCACGGTCGCCCACCACCATGCACTGATGCCGTCGGCCACCCAACGGGCCGAGAAACCCCCACTGACCTCCTTCAATCACCAGCAGCCCCCTTTGGTCCTAGGAGTTCACGCGCGTCGCCGAACTCGCGTGTTTTTGCTCGACGTTACTACCGCAGTGTAGATCCGTTGCGCTACCCGCGACAGGAGAGAGATCACCGCTTGCTCACTGTTTGTGCCTCCTCCTCGCTGTCCAGAAGTGTCTCACTGTGCTATCCATGGCTGAGACGTTGTAGAAGATGCAGATCCATCGCCGTTCAGACCCGACATCCGCTCTTCGATCAACGTCAAAAGGTTAGTCCTCTAACGCGTAGTAAGAACCCCCACTGTAGCAAATCGAAAACCTAATCTAAAAATCGTCAACAATAATTAAATTTCATTTCTGCTCCTTTAAAATGTTGCTAAATCTTAGACATCGATGAAGGACTTGAATATTTGTGCACATAGGATAGATCGTCGTTAGGCTGAACCAAAACGAAAACGTGACTTTGATTGCTAGGATAGCACCGTTGAACCTAGAAATGAACTCTAATAGGAATGATGAAAAATGCGATCTGACATCACCGTTGACTTGTTTCTGAGGACCCTTGCTGATGCACCGCTTTGATGAGATGCCCCAGACAGACGATGCACTCGCCTCCGCAGGCAAGTGTTTACACTTGTGTTCTTACTTCCACGTTTAGGCCTTCTCCTTCTTAGGAAGCTAAAGAACATTTAAAGAGAACCGGATGTGAAATGATAGCATCCGAGATCCCCCTTGACAGCTTAGACTTGACGACGAAGTTTAAGCACAACAACAACAACAACAACAACAACTGGCACCTTAGGGCTATCCTGTGTGTGCGTGCGTGTGGACCCCCTAGAATAAACAACTCCTTGTCATCTGTCATGTCATGTTACAAAAAGCCTCCGCACATTTCGGATGCTCTCCAAGCGAGAGTGATCCTTGTTATACAAAAAGCCTCCAGGCGTTTCGGATGCTCTCCACGCGAGAGTGATCCCTGTTACAAAAAGACTCCGGGTGTTTGACGTGCATTTATATTTCATATATTTACGCACGTTTTCTTCCGTGTTTTTCCGTATTTTACCGCCGTCCTATATTCATTTTCTCGTATTTTCTTGTTTTCTTTCACTTTTCCGTGTTTTTCATATTTTGCAGGAATTTCCAGCATTTGAGACATAAAACGACGATATCATGAGTCCCCGGAGCAACGGGAGGAGTCACGCGCGATCCAGAGGGTCAAAACGATGTAGATTGATATTCCTCATCCCTCAACCGATCGGGTGGATCAGTCACCCGATCGGTTGATGCACGCATATCCTACCCGGGCGGCAGCTGAAGAAGAATAGCAGCTCACCCGATCGGTTCTGCGATCAGGTGAACCGACGGAGCTCTCTTTCATTTGGGCTGAATTCCAACCGATCGGGTGACTTATCACCCGATCGGTTCACCTGTAGCGGAATTTTCCAAGAGATAACCCGGACAGCTCAACCGACCGGTTCGTCGGTCGTTTGAATCCGACAGGGCTCTCGGCCAAACGGAGCGTAATTCCAACCGATCAGGTGACATGTCACCCGATCGGTTCATCTGTAGCTGCAATTCCTCATTTGGCGAACCGACTGAGCCACCCGCTCGCCTCAGTGCCCGGTTGAAGACTTTCGAAGCTCTCACCTGATCGGTTGACTCACCAACTGAGCGGGTGGCGTTTTTTCTGCGGGTTTGGACCCGAACCATTAGGGTTTCAAAGTGGGGCTATAAATACACGATGCTGGCCGACTTGAAAGGGGATCTCCTTTATTTTTAGGGCTTTTTCAGCCCCTTTGTTGGGAGGCTTAGGGCAGTTTAGATGAAGTCTTTTGTTCAATAAATCTTGTATTGGATCGTTGGATTCAAACGGAGATAAGTATTTTCTTCTCTCTTTCTCCATTGTTTTGTATTGTGTTAAGTTTTCTTGATGGTGAACGTGTGTATCTCTTTTATGTTGCTTATTTTTTGTGTTCTTCACCATTGAGTAGTGTCGATGAACCCTAATACGGGTTAGAGTAGGATTGATGCTTGGAAATTTACATTTGACTTGGTTGCATGGCATGTGTTCGATGAAATGTGTCAATGGGGATTTCTAGCAATCTGAGTCCAATTCGTCTGGCAACACACTAGTTGTGTTGGGGATTGGAGTCCGTTGCTTGTCCAGTCAAGATCCGCTTCGATGTATTGCTAGAGATCACATTTGACCTATTTGGCCATTAGGGTTACGCGGGGGTGTTTCATTGTCATTGTCGGGAGAAAGACCGCCTCTGACCGTCGGGCCAAGGGGGAATAAACTTGGCGGTTGGCTCCCTAGCCATAACTCACGCCCTTAGCGTAGACATCGAGTCCTAGCGCGCGGGAGCGGCTTGGACGAAGTGTTGGGAGTTATCATTGTGGCCTTAATGCTCCCGGTTGCGGAGGGTGTTAATGGACATGGAAATGCCCACCGTCCGGAACCGGGTAGGCCTAGCGTACTTGGCACCGACCGGAATATCGGGCCATGGACGCTAGGTACCACCTATTGGGGTAATGTCTCACCCTGGATCAAGTCAAATGCCTAGTGTCATGAATGCTCTAGCCCGTGTTAGCAGGGATTCATTTCGTGTCTTTTTATTTATTTCCTTTATTTCTACACCTCCACCCACATTATCCGCGTAGCTAGCACACAACCTAGGCGAGGCTAGTAGCCACTCAAGCCATCCACCTCCCTGAGTTCGATAAACCAGTACCCTACACTAACCGTGCACTTGCGGTAAAACGACACCGCGCCCAAACCGTAAACGGGGCGCCGGTCAAGTTTTTGGCGCCGTTGCCGGGGAGGCGTTTGGTTTGATATTAGCTTAGCTTGGGTTCGTTAGACTACGCATAAAAACAAAAAACAAAAAAAAATTTCTTTTTATTTTTTTAAAAAATATATTCAATAACCAAGAAATTTTTCCCCCACTATTATATTATCTTTTTGTTATTCTCTTGTACTATTGACGCTCCTCTCTAGTTTTCTTATTTTTGTTGTCCAGGTATCTTTGGTGTAACCATGTGGAGATCAAATTTCGATGCTCAGATGGGAGGATACAATCCTTATTCGGTTGTGGTTTGTGAGACTTGTGGGATGGCGGGGCATGTGTATTATGATTGCCCATTTACGCTCGAGAGCCTCCCCCTATACCAAGGCCAAACATTTTCCCACAACCTTAGCCCAAACACTTCCCATCCATTTTCTCAACCTTATATCCCTCCACCAACACAAGAAGAATCAAACCTCGTGTCTCTCCTTGAAAGTGACATGTTTAACCAAGGCCAAACATTACAAAACTTGATGGTACCAATCATCGAGCCTACACCGAGGAGAGGGGATGAAGGAGAAGATATACCCACTTCCATGGTTGAGACCACCATGCCATTGGCCACCATAGACACATCTCATGCCGATACCCCATTTTTCCAACACTACCACTTGGATGACGAAGCATTTTTTGATGATGATAGTGAGGATGGGGAGATTTCTCTAGGATCTGTGGGAGAGACTTCTTGTCTTGATTTGGATACCCCACATGAGTCCTATGAGAGCACTGAGGAGTTTACAGAGATTATGCATACCAGCGAGGAGGATGTGCGTGAGGATGAGGACACCACGACCACATACGAGGGGTCCGCTCTACATCCACCTCCACAGCCATCTCTGTCGCAACTTCCGCCTTGGTCTGTGGTCAACCACGAGGATGTCATTCAGGACATCGGGCAGATGGTGGAGTATGAGCATATCGTCGAGGAGGATGTGCATGAGGGCTTGGATACGATTGTCCACTTCATGGAGCCCGAGCCACATCTACCTCTACCGTCGCTCTCCACTTCTTCTGCGGCTGAGCATCTACTTGAGCATATTGTCCCTATTCAGGGAGATTTTCATACTCACTCTCACTCCACATTTGAGTGTCGCTTTTCACGTCCTATTTCTTTAGACTCATATATTTTTGACACGCCATATCTCTCGCAGGACACATGATCTACTTCCCTTGAGGTATGCTGCGGTGCGTCACTACCTGGAGAGCCACTTCTCATGGAGAGCGAGAATTCGGTCGTCACTAGTACAGAGGATAGCGACCCATTCTCAGGGAGTATTTGTCACCCTTTTATTATTTTTCCATTTCATGTTGACGATTATCTCTGGGATACATTTAGTTTGGGAAATAATTTCTTGCCATGGACTAATGCACCTCGTCCTTTGCAGGTCACAGGTGGACACCTACGAGGGATGCTTGGAGGTGCATTCCTTGGGTCCATTGGCACTCGTGGCACAGCGCTTCTGGCGGAGCCACAGAAGGAGCAGTTAGAGCAGCTACCTGCCCCACTTCAGATCTTGGATCCGCCTATGCTCATGTGTATCCTAATCCAGTAGTGTAAAAATTTACAGCTTTCTAGTTTAGATTTGAATAATCTCGTCTCCTCTCATTAGCGAGGGGAGCGTATCTAAGTTTTGCTTTTGCATCGTAATAACCCTTCATGTCGTGCACTTCTATCATTTCACCCTCATCCTCTTCCGAGGAGAATGAGCACACCGTCTCTCCTGCATTTTGCTTTCTTTCTTTTCTTTTCCGATCTTCCCCTTGCATATTTCTGCATCACATTGATCATATCATTTCGCTGGCATTGTCATGTTCAGCTTGGGGGAAATCGATTTGTGTGCATGTTTTCGCGTGTCGTTGTTGTGTCTCTGTGTCTAGGTGTTCTTTTGTCATGTTTTATATCTTTTATTTGAGTGTTTCTTTTTCTTTATTTTTTTGTTTCGCTCATGTGTTTTTCGTGTTTTTCATTTTTTGTGTCGGTGCGTAACTCCCCCCCATTTTCATTGCCCTCCCGTATTCACTACTATTGCATTGAGGACAATGCAAGTTTCAGCTTGGGGGAGTCGCACTTCATGCGTCATTTGTCTATTTTTCATCGTTATTTGAGTCGTTTTTCTCCGTATTTTTCTTTTTCTTTTTTTTTCTTTTCTTCTTTTTATCTCTTTCTCCTAGAGATGAACCCTATGATGAATTGCCACGAAAATCACACGCACACCTAGCATGGCTTCGATAATCTCATTCACTAGCCTTAGGAAGTCGAGTCCTCTTGCATTTCATGCATCGTGGGTCCACTTAGCTTTTATGTGAGTCATGTGTCGTGACTAGAGTTGGGTGTGCTTCTACTTTGTGATTTTACTTTATCTACCTGTCCAGGAATGACCCCTAGATTATCATGCTTCGATTTGAATATGCGGTATTTGTTTCTCCTGTCTGCTTCTGCATGCTAGATATATATCGTATGCTTCATTTCGCATGTGTCGGGATTCCACAATTAAGGACTAGGATAACCCATTTAGCCCATGCTCTATTTAGCGAGAATAGTTTCCTTTGCCCAAGTGTTTAGATTCCGACTTCCTTTTTTTTGTTTTACTTGGTGCAAACCCCCTCGTCGTGTACCGTTCTCCCACTTGGGAGAGTACACATGTATATGTCCCAATATCCAAAAATCCAAAAAAAGGAGAGAAAAGAAAAACCCAAAAAAGATAAGAAAAGAGAAAAGAAAAAAAAAATATGTATAGCCAAAAATCCAAAAAAAATACAAATACCCAAAACCCAAAAAAATTCCCGTGAGAATATTTTCCTACTTGCCGAGAATAAAGGGAAGGCGAGAATTTGCACCGAGTGTTCTACTCCACATCTTCTCAACCTCCATCGTTTTCAAAAACACTTGGCATAGGGACCTTCTAGCGATTATCTAGGCTATAGTGTGCTGATTTCCTTGTCACTAGCTGTGGAGTCCCCGATGCATGATACGCTTCTATTCTTATACTCTTCTCATGAATGCTTGAGCTAATATTCGCCGCAATTTCAAATTGAATCGATATTTGGGTCTTTCTTTGGGTATGTGTATATGGAGCTTTATTGCACATCGTAGATAGTGATACCGTCTGCTAGCACACGACCGCACTCACTCGCACTTCACCGCGTGGGACTACGACACTTGTTTCGACTCGTATTCCTTGGATTAGTGATGTGATTTGGCGTTTGCTTGCTTGGTGTGTCGTTTTTGATTTTGGTGGCCCTGACGGGCGATATATGATATAGAGTTCTCTTTTTCTCTCTTTCTCTCTATTTTTCCTCTCCGAGCTCCTGCTCTCACTCGTCTTCCTCGAGGACGAGGAAGAGTTCAGCTTGGGGGATTTTGACGTGCGTTTATATTTCATATATTTACACACGTTTTCTTCCGTGTTTTTCCATATTTTACCGCCGTCCTATATTCGTTTTCTCGTATTTTCTTGTTTTCTTTCACTTTTCCGTGTTTTTCGTATTTTGCAGGAATTTCCAGTATTTGGGACATAAAACGACGATATCATGAGTCCCCGGAGCAACGGGAGGAGTCACGCGCGATCCAGAGGGTCAAAACGATGTAGATTGATATTCCTCAGCCCTCAACCGATCGGGTGGATCAGTCACCCGATCGGTTGATGCACGCGTATCCTACCCGGGCGGCAGCTGAAGAAGAATAGCAGCTCACCCGATCGGTTCTACGATCGGGTGAACCGACGGAGCTCTCTGTCATTTGGGCTGAATTCCAACCAATCGGGTGACTTATCACCCGATCGGTTCACCTGTAGCGGAATTTTCCAAGAGACGACCCGGACAGCTCAACCGACCGGTTCGTCGGTCATTTGAATCCGAAAGGGCTCTCGGCCAAACAGAGCGTAATTCCAACCGATCGGGTGACATGTCACCCGATCGGTTCATCTGTAGCTGCAATTCCTCATTTGGCGAACCGACTGAGCCACCCGCTCGCCTCAGCGCCCGGTTGAAGATTTTCGAAGCTCTCACCCGATCGGTTGACTCACCAACCGAGCGGGTGGCGTTTTTTCTGCGGGTTTGGACCCGAACCATTAGGGTTTCGAAGTGGGGCTATAAATACATGATGCTGGCCGACTTGAAGGGGGATCTCCTCTATTTTTAAGGCTTTTTCAGCCCCTTTGTTGGGAGGCTTAGGGCAGTTTAGATGAAGTCTTTTGTTCAATAAATCTTGTATTGGATCGTTGGATTCAAACGGAGATAAGTATTTTCTTCTCTCTTTCTCCATTGTTTTGTATTGTGTTAAGTTTTTTTGATGGTGAACGTGTGTATCTCTTTTATGTTGCTTATTTTTTGTGTTCTTCACCATTGAGTAGTGTCGATGAACCCTAATACGGGTTAGAGTAGGATTGATGCTTGGAAATTTACATTTGGCTTGGTTGCATGGCATGTGTTCGATGAAATGTGTCAATGGGGATTTCTAGCAATCTGAGTCCAATTCGTCTGGCAACACACTAGTTGTGTTGGGGATTGGGGTCAGGTGCTTGTCCAGTCAAGATCCGCTTCGATGTATTGCTAGAGATCACATTTGACCTAGTTGTCCATTAGGGTTATGCGGGGGTGTTTCATTGTCATTGTCGGGAGAAAGACCGCCTCTGACCGTCGGGCCAAGGGAGAATAACCTTGGCGGTTGACTCCCTAGCCATAGCTCACGCCCTTAGCGTAGACATCGAGTCCTAGCACGTGGGAGCGGCTTGGACGAAGTGTTGGGAGTTATCATTGTGTCCTTAATGCTCCCGGTTGCGGAGGGTATTAATGGACATGGGAATGCCCACCGTCTGGAATTGGGTAGGCCTAGCGTACTTGGCACCGACCGGAATATCGGGCCATGGACGCTAGGTACCACCTATTGGGGGCAATGTCTCACCCTGGATCAAGTCAAATGCCTAGTGTCATGAATGCTCTAGCCCGTGTTAGCGGGGATTCATTTCGTGTCTTTTTATTTATTTCCTTTATTTCTACACCTCCACCCACATTATCCGCGTAGCTAGCACACAACCTAGGCGAGGCTAGTAGCCACTCAAGCCATCCACCTCCCTGAGTTCGATAAACCCGCACCCTACACTAACCGTGCACTTGCGGTAAAACGACACCGCGCCCAAACCGTAAACGGGGCGCCGGTCAGTGTTTCGGATTCTCTCCAAGCGAGATTGATCCCTGTTACACAAAAAGCCTCCGGGCGTTTCGGATGCTCTCCCAGCGAGAGTGATCCATGTATTGTCTTGTCTTGAGCACTTGGGTTTGGGGTAGGGTTGAGTGGTCACACGAGGAGAGGTTCTGGCCGCTCTCAAACCGTAAGGCGTGAACCCTTCGAGTCACACATGTCTTGTCTTGTCCTGTCACGTCTAGCTTAGTCCCATAGCCGGTAGCACATGCTACGGCTACTGTCTGTCGCGTTTACTTTTCCTGCACCGTTCTTACTTTCTGCATAGTATAACTGCCATGTCATAACCTCAGCATGTTAATCAACCAGTAAAATGTTGCTCTTAATTACCTTACACTTGCAGTTTAGCCTTGAAGGGTTTTATGGGAACCCTTAGGGCAAAAAAACTCTATTTCCGTCCTAAGTTAGACGGAACATAGACAAAAAGAATTTGCAGCGGAAGAATAAACTAGTTAATCTAATTTAACATGCAGTTAAACAATTTAACTTAGCCCTAAGGTACAAGACCATTAGCCAAGATCTGTGCCAACTCGGGATGGATCTGACCATCCCAAGAAGGATCTAACCTACTGCGATTAAATTAAACTAATGCTTATAAAATACATACCCGGAATCTCAACCCTGGGGCAGGCGAGATGTTCCGCACCGTCTTCCGAGCAGGTTCCCGTCGCACACCGAGCCGCTCTTGGAACCGCTCCCCGAACCGCTCCTCGAACCGCTCCGCATCCCGAGGCGATCAACCCCTGTGTCGTCGAGCCAACCATGAGCCGAAGAAAGTTTCACGCGAGTGAAACCTTCGCCTAGATTTCAGATCCGAATCCGAACTCCTTTGAGGCTTTGCTAGAGCCCTCAGGAGTAAGGCAGAAATACATGGAGATAGAAGAATATTAAATTAAGCCTAGATCTGAGCGTGCTTCAACATTTACGAGAGCCGCTCAGATCTAGAGCTTGGGATGAGTTTGGAGAAAGGGGGGATGCCCCTATTTATATAGGCGGCGGACCTCCCCTTTTCCGCACAACCGATGTGGGACTAATAAATTAGAGTTAATTAAATCAAGTTAGTTTGTCATTCACAAAGTGGAAACTTCCGTTAATTTTAACTCACTCACTGTTGAGCTTCATAATTGATACAACCTATCAATTCGAAGGGTGTTCAACGGTGAATGCATAGGAAAAAACCGTTCGTCAATCGGAGTTCGTTTGACCCTCCAATTGAGCGCCCAAAGATCAGACCAAGGCTAGTTTTTTTCGGAAAAACTGAACCATCACACCAAAATATCTAGGTCACGAAAACCCAGGTTGTGGGGGCCCACAGAGTGGGCCCCATGCATGCGCTCTCCCAGGCAAGGCGCGTGCTGAGCACGCGCCTGCAAAGCGCGGGGTGGGTCCTGCCCGCATGAAGCGGGCGGGCCACACCTGCTTCTCAATAGCGGGCCCCCGCCTGCAATGAAGCGGGCGGGGCTGTAGCCCGCCTTTTGGAGAGGGCTCTGCCCGCAATTAAGCGGGCGGGCCGGGTCCCGCCTCTGGGTCAAGCCCATGGCACCTGGGTCAAGCCCAATAGCTTGACAAACTGATTTTTGGTGTTTCGGGCTCTATTTGAGTCCGATTTGGACGCGGTTTGAATCTAGATGTAGATCGGGACATTCCCGTCTTATCCGTGAACTTTTCCTTGCATTTACTCCATTAAATATTGTCTTAAACTATTTAAGACACATTTAATCTCTTTTGCATCATATGCAAATTAGTCTATATCTAAGCTTAAATTATCATATTGCATCAAATGCAATTATTCCATCCCTTGCATCAAAAATGCAAAATATTCTCCCTAACTAATTTCTACCTATTACAAGATGAAGGTCGCACTCTTTGTGTGACCCTACGGCCTGACCATACTACAGGTTGGGCTCGAAGCCCTATACGGCAAAGACCATGAGCAGTGGCTGACGTCCCTGTTTCAGAATCATCATAATGTGGTTAGCTCATCAACATGAGAATTGTCGGGACCACCCTGACCGTTTCTGTGATAATTTTTGCAGTTATAGTCTCTTCGTCTAAACTATGTCGTGTAGATCAAGTCTAGGGTACGATATAACTGTCAACCCCAATAACTTGACTCTGGTTAGTTTCTATCGATCTTTAGTCAACTAATGTTGGACTTCTTCCAACATACTCTGTGCAGAGATTTTACTAAAGACCGAACTAACTCTACGACACTAACTCCCATTGACCAGGAGAGACGAATCCTCTCTTGGACACTAACTCGTACGCTTCAAGTGACACCCAATCAAAGACCTTTCGACAGGCCTAGCCTCGAAGTTAGTTCATTGATCTAAGTGGCACCGTTCACGCACAGGTTCGTAAAATGACCTCAAGTCAAAAGACCAACTAGCCTATCATCACTAAGAGTTATCATTGACAGATTGGTCAATGTAACCATATGATAACTCATGTGGATCATTCAGCGAACTCATTCTCTAATGAGCACCTGTGTCTCATCTCTAACTTCGCCAAATCGAACGATCATGAGAACATCGCCACCGCTAAACGGTGAAGACTAAGACACAATGGTCTATCCGATGTTTTGATATCCTTGTCTCGAAGCATCTACGACCACGAACCCTTTTAGACTTATGCTACAGACGGTCAAATATTTCTCCATGATCGAGATACTCATCTCGATACCTGTTTGACCTTGCATAAAGTCTCAGGACTTTACCTAAGTTAATATCTAATGTTAACTACATTATAATATAACTTAGATAAATTATTACCAAACAGCTTACTGTTATTTTCGAACAAGACGTTTGTGCTATGCATACAGAGATAAATTGCCTCGAGGGCATCATTCCTCTACATCTCCCACTTGCACTCAGGCCCATTTATCTTGGTATCTAATACCGTTTTTACACATAAGTTTTCCCGACTTCATGTGGTAGAGCCTTCATGAGTGGATCTGCTAAAACCGTCTACACTATAGACTTAAGGGGTTTCTATGTTCATGTTAGACCAACCATTTGAATCTCATTCAAATAATTCGTTTGGTCTGTCGGAATCCATAACATTTTATTTCCAATTTATCGTACCTTACGATAATCAGTTAAATTAGTTACTGGTCATTTCAAATGGCTCATATCTATTTCTGATAAAGTATCAAACTCTTTGATCACTTCGTCAAAATATATGTTCCATCCTTTGATGCCTCTCATGTAATTTATACGCTCCCACTGACCTTGAAAACTTTCTGGCTAATTCATATAAGTTGGTTCATCTAAATCATATTTAGAAAAAAGAACTTACAAGTGAATGCTCAAATTTTCATGGTCAACTTGAGCGTTTACATCGAGTTTGGTCCGAGTAGATCTGTACACATCTGCTGGCGAAAAACAGTTTCATTCTAATCTGTTTTATAGGAATTAGGATAAAAACCGTTTTCGACCAACATGATTGCACTTCACTATTTTCCTTTGCACCAATCTTTTAACTTAAAGATTTACTTACAGAAAATGAGGAAACATTTTCCTTGTGCACGTAAACTAAATTCCAAAATTTATTTACATACACGGACCTGTTCTGTTTGCATCAAGTTATAAATCGGAGTTACTACTCCGAATTTTATCCTAGAAGTTGACTAAGTCATCATCAGTTATGATGTCTAACTCGACTCTTCGTCTCACGAAATTCGAGTAATTATACAACTTCCTAATGATCGATTTAATGAATATCTTATTGATAATGTCCTCATAGAACATTATCAAAACCTAGGCATTACGATTTGGGACTTAACCCAGAGGGAGGACTTAACTCAGAGTCACTGGCTATGTATCGCACCAAGTCTAACTAAGTGTGATTCATACCTTTAACACGCGGATGTGTTAACAGACTTGACCTGAGAGAAAATTACATTTTCTTTTAATTATGCAAGATTTTATGTAGCTAAGTATTTGACCATTCGATCTTATCGAATCAGTTTAAATACTTTTGTTATTTCATTCTTTATTTTATCAGACTTGTGTTTCATCAAGAACACGTGTCTTATAAAATATACGAATAACTTATTTTGGTTAATCTAGACTCGGGTACATCAGTATGTACGAGACTGAGTTCGACAACTCATTCTCCCACTGTCTTACAGATGGGTTTCGGCCATTATATCTAAGGGGGTAAGACTCACAAGTGTCCGTAGACTTCATAATACGAGAGGTCAGACCCCTCTTTATGTGACTTGTGAAGCTTACTCTCTCGATACGGCCTAGTCTATTTTGCAATATAAGTTTGCTACTATCTTGTGTATTTATATATTAACATTTAATATATGATAGTTATCACAAATTACTAACACAAAACATTGCTTCAGAAGCAAGGTGACGACATTCGTCAAATTGTGTTAGACATCTTTTGTATAACAATTATTATGAAATCGTGACATCAAAATATGTCACATTTTCATTTCATCCTACTTATGCCTTTACTAATGATAAATATAACTAACTTTCTCAATTGACTTTCCGGAGTGCCTTCTTCCTTTTTCTAAATCACATTTATATATTAAATAACCCAACATAAATAAATAGTTATGCAAGCATCTCATGTATCCAAACGCCTGAGAGTTGCAATCTTGAGTGTAGCTCAAAAAGTTGCTTGTCTCAAGATCCGGTTGGGATACATAGTGTCACGCCCGGCTTCCCAAAGCAATGGAGGCGAGACGTGAGAAGGTCCGCACAGGGGTGGAGCTGTGAAGCCACACGCCTGATAAGCGTCAATAAATCATATGCAGGTCCCTGTAAGTGCAAACGGAACAACAATAATAACACAAGGAGAAACGGAAATAAAATCCCAAATCTCAGCATCGCCCAACATTAAAATTTAGTTCAACATCCAGAAAAGCCACCAGGCTAAAAGAAAGAGTCTAAAGGCCCAAAACATGGCCAACAAAAAGACGATGCGACACAAAGTATTGGTGCTACGTACCGACAACAAAAGTAGTCTAAACAACAACACAAACAGTCTCTACGACTGATCGCCCGTGCCCTCAAACTCCTCGATGAACGCGGGCTCTGACTCAGCGTCAGCGAACACCACGTCCTCAGCAGTAACCTCAGGCTCAGGATCTAACATGTGTCACCCAAAAGAGTAAAGGGGCACATGTCAGCAAGTCTAAAAGACTTGGGCAAGGAAAATGAAAGGAAGGTAAACTAAAAACCTAGCAGTTATAGTACGATGCATAGCATGGCAAGTATAAAATGGAAGTGACAAACAAGGTAGGGTGCAAGTAACAAGTAACAAGTATGGCATGGATGACAAGTTTTACAAGTATAAACACGGACAAGTACAAGTCAAGTAAATCACGTCGTGTACAGAGATTCCGCCTGTTGGCTAGAGTGGCTGATCGGGCCAACTCCTAAGCTCAAGTGACCGCTTATCTCTACCCCTCCACGTGTATCGAGCCAGGCCTTACCCCCGAACACGGAATGCTCGCTTCTGGATCACGAGCCAGGAAGTGTATTTAACACGTACGGCATAGGGTTATGCCAGCATAACGGGTGCCTAGCCGGTAACACGGAAACACGGATTTGTACAAGGATTTGTAGTGTGTGCTATGATGCAACATTCAATTCATGGATGACAAGGCATGACATGCAGTAAGGAGTATAGGTAAGGAAATAAACATGGCAGTTTAACATGCATGAACAACAAGTTAAAAGGGTTGGATCTAACTTCGTTGTCAACCTAGATCAATTGAGGTGACAGATCTAGTTTCGTTGTCAAACTATATCAAATAGGCGTCTAGGCAGCTATCATTTCACCGTCTAGTCTCTTTTACGCTATAACAAGCAAATGGCCTAAGGCATGGCCTAAAACCCTAAGTGGCAAGTTTCACTTGCCTAGCACCGAGGATGATGATCAACGAGGCACGTCACAAAATGTTAGACTACGGGGATGAGATCGCTGCCATGGCAAAACAATATTAGAACAACATCCAACCTAATTTTATTAGGGTTTAACAAAAATCACAAAGCTGGTTTTGAGAATATTAAAGGATCGATTCACTACCGTATCGGAGCGGAAGAACGATGTCGAGCAAGCACGGCAACGGAAGAACGATCCGAAGAACTACGGCTCAGATCTGGAAATGGGGGGAAAATCTGGAGAAATGGGATTTTGGGGGTTTGAGGCGGCCTAAAGCATGGAGGCCGGCCTAAATGGAGAGGGAGAGGGGCTCTTGAGGAAGGAGGAAGGGCTAGAGGAAGGTTGGGGGAGATCAGAGGTCAAGGGGGAAAGAAAATGGCCAAGAGAAAAGAAAGAAAGAAAAGAAACGAAGGGGGGTTTAAATAGGAAACACACCGGCGGCTGGGCAAACCCTAGGTTTACGACAGCGGTTAGTCGGTCAAAGAAGAGTTGTTGACCGACTAGTTTGAGAACTAGTCGGTCGGTCGACCAACTGTGACCGACTAAAAGCAAACAGTAACTCAGGTCGTCAAAATGGTCAAAGAACTAGTCGGTTAAAGAACAACGGCTGACCGACTAGTTTGCTACCTAGTCGATCAAAAGACGTTCTTAGACCGACTAACGATAAACAGTAACTTAGGTGAAATTTATCAAAGGAACTAGTCGGTCTGAGAGCAAGTTCTGACCGACTAGTTTCACATCTAGTCGGTCGGTGGTTGTTCTTAGACCGACTAAGAGTAAACCGTAACTTCTGAGTTTTTGATTCAATGAACTAGTCGGTCCCAATAGAGTTCTTGACAGACTAGATCTCAATCTAGTCGGTTGGTCCCCCTACTTGTACCAACTAAAGTGCACAAAAAGTGCCGAAACGAAGCGCGGAGCTTCGGGAAGATCTATATAGCTTCTAAGATCACTCTAACTCTAAAATATGAGCGATTTGAAGTTCGTCATGAGTGACTTACTCCAAGATCAACGATTCTGAGGAAGAAGCTAGAAAATCACAACGAAACGAACGAAAACGAAAGCTACGGAGACGAAAACGACACATAAGGAGAAAATCCTCCAAAACATATATATATATATATATATATATATATATATATATATATATATATATATATATATATATATAATATAGATAATTTTCTTTTTTGGGACAAGCCTGGGAAACACTTGCCAGTAATCAGATTGATTATAAAGGCCCTCATAGTATCTAGATGCTTCAGATTTCAGATCATCATAAGATTTACTTTGGGCTCCATTAACATCCACAAGGTGACTGAGGTTGTTGTGACACTGACGGCTTCTCATGGCGTTGTAAAAGAATTTAGTATTCATATCGCCAAGCTCCAACCAATCTTGTCTACTCCGTTACCGATACATCTCCTCCTGAGCAGCTAGAAGATTTGCAAGCTCCTTGGAAAGAGAATGCTCTTTAATTTGTAGAAACCGGTCTGAGTGAAGGGAAGGATTTGCCGAGACCTCAGCTAGTGATTCACGGCAAATGGCAATTTGATCATCAACCTTTTGTAACCTGGACCACCCACGGAGTTCATGCTTAATGCGCCTCAATTTTTGAGTCAGAATATACATGTGAGATCCATACACCGGTTCTCTCCAAACTTTCTCCACAAGCTCTTGGTATCCAGCCAATTTAACCCAGTGATTGAAGTATTTGAAAGGCTTACGGTCAGAGTGTACTTGAGTATGAAGGTGAACAATCATCAGAGAGTGATCGCTGGTTTGTGGATGCAGAAATTCATAATAGGAATGGGGGAGCTTGTCGATCCATAAGTCATTGGTTAGAATACGATCCAGTTGGGCGGCAATACGGTCGTTACCCATTCTCCTGTTGCACCAGCTGTAACGAGAACCCGAGCTTTTAAGTTCCTGAAGATTGCAATTCCTTATACAATTACTGAAATCATTGGCGATGCTAGGATCAAGCCTACGCCCACCAAGCTTCTCTTTTGCATGGAGTACACAGTTGAAGTCACCCCCGACTAACCAAGCTGAACTAGAGTCATTACCGGCCTGAATTTTAAGTTGATTCCAAAGCTGAAGCCGTTCGGACCTGATGTAAGATCCGTAGACACCGGAAAGAACAAATTCAAATCCACCAAAATTTTTACAGCGAACTGTAATATGCTGGGGGGAGGAGTCAATTGTAGTAGGCTGCCATATAGCCTGATCGAATCCCATCAAGATTCGGCCACCCCTATGAAGGTCAAAGTTGTTAATATAGATCCAGTTTTTGGGAAGAAACTTGTTCATAGCAGAAGAGGAATGCAATTTAGTTTCCAGTAACACAATAATAGATGGCTTAGTCAACTTCATTCTGTCCCTCAAGTCCCTACGCCGCACAGAGTTGTTAAGCCCTCGGGTGTTCCAGAACAGAATACTCATTGAGATAGATTTGGGTTGTGTGGTGGCCTACCTAGACCAACCTCCTTTAGTCTTATACTCTTCCGTGTAGCAGAAATGGATTGAGAAGCAGAGGGCTGTTGTCGACGTGGAGGCTTATCTAACTCACGCCTCAGTTCAGTTTGCTCCTTCTCCCATTCGGGATTATCAAATACCATCACCTCAGGAGTGAAATCGCCATGCATATCAGGCGGAGCATCACGATAGGAAATCCTGGTAGTAACATGATTGTGAGAGTGTCCAGCTGCAGTAACAGGAGATTCCATGCCAACATCAGTAGTAACCCTCTCATGCTCCACACTTGTCAAGTTGCCACTCCCATGTACTTCAGTCTGCATGGTTGCCGTGGATACTTCTTTGGGGGTAGAAGTCTGGAGGGATGTGAATAATGTAGGTTTGGGACTACTGCCAACACATGTAGTGGCAAGAGTAGCAGACTTGAGTAAGTGGACAATCCTTAGGCAATTTACAACCCTCTTCAGAGTAAACAAACTTGCTGAGGGCCTGACAATGCCGGTGTCCAACGCCTTCTCATTGGGGGATCCGCAGCATTGTTTCCAAGCTTAGAATCAGAACATGTATTGTTGGAAGGGCCGACATTAGCATTGATCTCATTGGAGGGTTCCGCAACATTTAACTCTCGGCTAGGACACTGCTTATCCGTATGACCGAAACAAACACAGTGAGAGCACCGAGGAGGTTCCCCCTCGTATTTGACCTCAATAGCAAGTTTTGAGCCATCATCAAGAACAATGTTAACCATTTGGGGTAAGGCCTTCTTCGATTCCACCTCAACCAGACACCTGGCAAAAGTGATTCGTTCCAACTTAGAAGTTGCTCGGTCCAGACAAAGTGGGACACCAATGACTGAACATAGGATGTTGAGAATTGCTAAGTTTAGCATATTAAGAGGGATACCATGAAGCTGAATCCAAACTGGGATGGAGGTTAGAATGTCACGATCGTGTCGAATGTTAGGGCTCCAACGTTTTAGAACTACTGAAGCTGCGTCTTGGCTAGAAAGAATGGCCTCTTTTACTGAGATAAAAGAGGCGGTTTTTCAGATTGGTTCCAACAAAGCTCCTGGGCCTGATGGGTTTAATGGATTCTTCTTCCAACACCATTGGGGATTAATTGGTAATGATGTTATGGCTGCTGTCCAATCATTCTTCAGATCTGGTTCCTTGCTTCGCCAGGTTAATCATACTTTTCTGACCTTGGTTCCTAAAGGCGCTAATGCTTCCGCTATTGGTGACTACAGGCCGATTGCCTGCTGTAATGTCACTTACAAGATAATTAGTAAGATCATCTGCAACAGACTAAAGCTGATCGTTCCTGATCTTATCTCCCCTAATCAAGCAGCCTTCCTACAAGGTAGACTCCTCTCCGATTGTTCCTTATTGGCCCATGAGCAGATCCGTGACTTCAGCAACCCCATGGGATCCAGAGCTTGCATTAAGCTTGACCTCAGGAAAGCTTTTGACAGCGTAAACAGAGAG
Organism: Scilla litardierei; assembly: GCA_030789695.1. Classification (NCBI taxonomy): domain Eukaryota; kingdom Viridiplantae; phylum Streptophyta; class Magnoliopsida; order Asparagales; family Asparagaceae; genus Scilla; species Scilla litardierei. The sequence continues at coordinate 83,774,599 of CM061134.1, read as the reverse complement.
TTCGTGTACTATATACTACACCAGATGGGATTTGGCCACTTCTTTATCAGATTAATTCAGGAATGTATATCAACTCCTTCTTTCTCCGTGATGGTGAACGGCTCGCCTGTTGGCTTCTTCAAAGGGAACAGAGGGCTGAGGCAAGGTGACCCTTTATCTCCGTTTTTATTCGTAATTGTTATGGAATCGTTTTCTCTCCTGCTGGCTACTTCACTTACACGTGGGTCCATACAACCTATGAGGCGTTCTGGTTCTGTTTCACATCTTTTATTCGCAGACGACCTCCTTGTCTTCTGTAAGGCTAATCGACGAACCTTTGTCAATCTGAAAGATCTGTTGGATAATTTTAAGCTTCTTACAGGGTTGGAAACGAACTGGGGGAAAAGTGTTGCCATGTTCAGTAAGGGGGTCATTGGTCCCGAGTCTTTAGCTGGCTCTTTAGGAGTCAGCCTGGCTTCTACCATTACTACTTATCTGGGACTTCCACTATCTTCCAACTATCCGAAAACTTTCATGTATAGCAGGTTGATTGATAAATGCAAAAAGAGGATGAGTGGTTGGGCTTCTACTTCTCTATCTATTGCAGGCAAGATTGAGCTAGTAAGGACAGTAATTTATGGAATGATCTCATTCTGGCTTCAAGTCTACAGAATTCCCTCCACCGTCATTCGGGTACTCAATTCTCTATGCATGAACTTTATTTGGGGGTCTACAAATTTATGGGCCTGGAAGGATGCTTGCTTGCCCAAGTCTGAAGGAGGTATTGGACTTAGACTTTTGTCTGATCTGAATATGGCATCTGGAATTAAGCTTACCTGGAGATTGCTGATGTCAAAAGGTCTATGGGCCAACTATATGAGGGCTAAATATAAGGAAGCTGAGTCCTTTTTTGAAACAACAGGTACTGTTTTCCAATCTGGTACCTGGAAATTTCTTCTAAAGTGCAGAAATCTATCTCAGAATCTAATTATGAGGAAGGTTGGAGATGGTCGTGATACCCTTTTTTGGCATGATAACTGGTTACCTTGTGGGCCCCTAAAACACTTATATCCTATTCCAAATGGTGCTAGTAAATGTCGTGTTCGAGATTATTGGAATGGTACCAATTGGAATAATGAGATATGCCACTCCATACCGATGCTTTTGCAATATAATCTGAGAGATGGTCCCGATACTTGGATATGGAAGCCTAGTCAACACTTTAAATTCAAGGAAGTCTGGGAAAATATTCGTATTAAGGGGGACGCCTTTCCCTTCTGTAAGCTGATTTGGTTTACAAATTGTACCCCAAAGTTGTCTATAGCACTCCTCCGGGCTTTCAAAGGCAAACTCCTGACGCGCGACACACTCTCACGATGGGGAATGACCACTAACTCTGATTGTTTCTTATGTGAGGAAGGTAAATTGGAAACTATTGACCACATCTTCTTTCAATGTAATTACTCTTCTTATGTCTTCCAGCTAGCCATGCTCAAGCTTGGTGTTACTGGTCCCTTGGAGATCTCCATTAAGTCTGCAGGAGAATTCATAGCTTCCAAGTTCAGGTACAACGGAGTTCTGAGTCTTATTGCTAGAATTACTCTGGCAACTATGGTCTGGCACTTGTGGCGCGAACGGAACAGGCGTATATTTGATAATCAGGCACGGCCCAAGACATCGCTGTTCGAGGAGATTTCTGCTGACATTCGAATTTTGATGCGCCATCATGCTGAAGAACCTCTGGATCCTACTATTTCCCAAGTTCTTGGAAATTGGGGCATCCTTGACCACGGATGAAGTTGGTGCTGATGTTGATTTATTGGCCGGCCATGTTAATTTTGCCTCCTGGATTTCCATTGGCAATTGTTTATTTCTGTGGACGTTGGGTGGGCGCTGAGCATCATGACTTTGCCGCTACATGTTGATTGTTTGGCTCAACCTGAGTAATGTTGATTGTTTGGCGCTGTGCATCATGGCTTTGCCGCATCATGGCTTTGCTGTGCATCATGGCTTTGTCGCTACATGGGCGATGTGCATCATGCTGAGTAATGCTGGGGAATGCGGAATTGTTGGGCTCTACCTGTATCATTGTGCGGCTGTGTTGGTCATTTTTATTTTGGTCGGATGTATTACTCCTTGCTTGGTAGTACATTCAGGTATGTTTGTAGTGGAGGGTGACGACGCCTGTGTCTGCTCCTCTCCCTATTTTACAAACCTGAACGTCTTCCTTGCTGTACTTTTCTGTACATTTTTAATATAGATTTACTTACCTTTCAAAAAAAATATAGATAATCCAAATACATGAAAAACCAGTCGTTACATCCTCCCCAACTTAGAATAAAGTCCGTCCTCGGACTTTCTAACATATCTAGTCGCTCTAGTAGCTACCCCAATCATATCACATTCAATCAGGTATAGTCATTACAAGTGCTTATATTCTCACTAGGTAATCAAACATTAACACTACTAGCATGTATCATCCACGCACATCATACTCTTATACCTATCATAGCCATTCATACTCATACATGTATCTCAATCATATATATACATCCCCTATATAGCTACTACTTACCTAGCACAAACAATAGTTCAGCTACTCACTTATAGATAATATTAGTCTCATACTAGCAATTACAACCATCGCTCTACGCATAGATAGCTACATATGCATCAAGCAACCATGGGCATATTACTCCCTAATATTTCCTAGTTTACATCCAATGTCAACATATCACTACAAGTAACCACACCACTCAATATTCAATCATGTTATTATATCTAAGATACATTTACCGCTGCTATAATTTCACAATTCTTAGTTACTCCTATACATGCAAATATTTCACTATAACTTCACATCACCTACGGCCCTATAATCATACCCACGACACGCCACACATATTATAGTCACCAAAACTTATAACTAAGCACATACTTACCCGTGCATGGTGCACACCCACACACGCTAATATTTCATTCACATATACCAATCACACCACTGTATACTTAGTACATCCACACACCTGGTTAGCTAGCACACATACATTCACACAGGCAAGTCCTTAGTAAATAACTATACCACAAGAACAACACATATATAACTATATACTGGTATAGCGACCCACAATCATGTGCGTAACACGACCAGGCACAAACACTCCTACCCATATACATGTATCAAACATCGCTATATGCAAACTACAGACATACATAGCAATACTCTTAGAGTATACCCACTCAAGCTTGAGTAAGACCCAAAACATATATCTATGTACGTAACACGGTATCTACACTTATACCAATACCACACTCTAATACATTTACATCTACCAACATAACCACATACATACTAAAATATCAATCACTATATTTAGTCAGGTCACACTCACATAATTAAATCACTTTACATACCATAGTAATAGTACAGACCTCAGCACACGTATAACTATAATACCCTTCCTAATACATGCATTCACCGTATAGTCACGCACATGTAACTCATATATTCACACGATATCCTACTATTTATAATTAGTATACCAATACATCTACACATACATAGTTACGGTATGCAATAGTCGTGTATATCTCATGGTATACACGCATACGACATCCCGTAAAAGCAAGCAATACCAATCAAAGTTATAATCCTATTACCATATGTATATTACCTATAATTATTGCAGCAATCCATAACTACTTACGTCTAAGCACAATACGTATCTACGTACAAGCACATACTCACACGTACAAGCACACATGTCATATAATAGGCCTACTCGCTTAACTATACGTACACCTATTATTATTGCTCCCATCAACACATAGCTTTACCAACATATTATTTCGAGCATTATAAGCATCTCCGACTACATACGTCTCATTAATTAATCCAACACTGATTCATAACATCATGAAAAACTCTGAGTAGGTATATATCACACAATATGCAATCATTTTTATACTACAGGGGAGTACACTCATTCAAGCCCACATACACAACTTAGGTACAAGCACCACGACAGCATCACAAAGGTCCAAGGCCTACTTAACAAATTAGGGTTGACACAGACATAGACGGGCACTAAAGCCTAAACAATTGAGGAAGACCTAGGTCGAAAGCGTGACGAGGGAAGGATCGATAAGCACGAGTTCAGATATGACGAATACAAGGAGACAGCCTGGTTAGACAACGACCCACTTGTGAATGTTTAGGTAGAGGAAAGGGAGGTGTAGCGATACTTTTATAGGATACAGAAATAAAATAGTGTAAGTAACATAAGATAAAATACGGGGAAATTGAAACTGCCGTACTTCAAATGTTGGAGTCCTCATCTGTATAAAAATGTTTGGAGATCGATAAAACAAGTTGTTCGAAACGAGTTTAAGTGAAATATACATAGTAAGAGAAAATGGTGTATTGGCTTATCGAAAGCTATTTTAAAAAGTAAATCATTCACACGGATATTAAGGACGTAGTTTTAGAAAATATTATACGGCAGTGATTTAATAATGTTGGCAAAAGATTTTGAAATGAAATTAAATTAATGTTAAATACTTTCAAAGTCTTTAAGCCAGGAAAAACTTAAATAATCAATATTGAAACTACTTTTAAAGTAACCAGGTTTTGCCAAAAAGAAATCGTTTAACACAAAGCTCTTAACATACGAGCTAACGAGCCTAGTACGGTTATATAAAAATATTTGAAATTCAATTTAGTTTAGAAATTATTCTAAAAGCATGTATGGTGAACGAAAAACTTAGTAGTAGGTTTATCAAAATTCGTAATAAGCTTTAAAACCAAATTATGGAAGGTCCAGATCAGAAAAGGGTTTCGAAATAGTAATTCCACAATAATCTGAAATAGGGGAAACGATGAGCACAACTTTGGCTTGTTGGAAGCTGAAATCATATGTGACTTGAAAAGTATATTAAAGGAAACGCGATGAGTCAATTGTATGTCATAATTAAGAAAGGGAAAATTATAAATCGAATTGGGCAAAATAAAGGTACGGTTCAGAATAAAATTTATATAAGAAGGGACAAGGTGTTTTCATGGGTATGGAAGGTATATGCTGGCAAAATACAATGGGTTAGTATTCCAAATTTCGACAAAAGTTTTAGAGGGTTTTAAGTCAACGTAGGGGCATGAAGTATAAGTATATATATACTAAAATTTCGAACAAATTTAAACTTAGGAAAAAGGAAATCGAAAGATACTTTCAGAAGATTCAAGATTTGCAACGGAGAGGTTTGAAAATATTATACGGCAGTAGTTTAATATAACATTTCGGCAAAAATTTCAAAATTCAAAGAATGAAATCCGATCAACTATAGTGTGAAAATTTAGGCCCATGCTAAATACTTCCAAGTTTTAAAACTGAAGAGAAGTTCCAAATAAATAACATTTAAAATACTTTTTAGAGGGACCCGGATTTGCCAAACAACTGATTTATACAAGATCTTAAAGTACGAGTACAATGAACCTAGGACTGACATATGAAAATAATTGAAGTTCTATTTATCTTGGAAGATATTCTAAAGTAATCAAAATTGTAGTAAAGTTTTAAAACCAAAATACGAGAAATATTGGTTAGCAAAAGCTACGAGATTAAAAATTTCAACCAATAGACTTCAAAATCTACGAAAGAATTTTAACTCGATCGAATAGGGAGGAATTAAATATTTAAGAAGCGGGGGGGGGGGGGGGGGGGGGGGGGGGGGGTAGTCATCAAGAATTGCTTCTACACGAGGCTCTGGGATATAATGCACATTGATGCACCAGAGTTAAGAGGACTCGTGCCAGAAATGTGCAAACCCAAATCACACCTAACAACCAGCCTAGCAATCAAACCCTATTCTAGCAAACATAACATATTCAAGCAACCAAACATATTCTAACAAACAAGACTGTCTAAGGGAAGAAGGCAACTAGACTGAGGGTTACCTGCAATAATCTCGTCCAAAGTCTCAGCCTCAACTACAGTCATCAGGGAAGCCTGCCTCCTCAGCGGAAGAGCCTGCCGAAAAGCCTGCTTCTGTGGAACAAGGGCTGCCCCACGTCTAACAGCTACGGGTGCTTTTCGTAGTTGAGCTCTGACTGGCGCTTTCCCCAGATGCCTAGCTCTCGGACAGTCCTTTAAGGTATGCGCTGCGGCGCCACAAATCAAGCACTGGCCCAGCCTCCGCCTGCACTATTCCTTCTTATGACCAATCTTGCCACAATGATAGCACACCTTCCGACTCGGCCCAGCTTCCGGTGCTAGCTGCTGTGGAACTCCATCTGATGCCTTCCGCAGTTGATTTGCATGCCGACAATCCTTCGCTGAATGAGTAGCACCACCACAAACCAAACACTGACCTAGAAATCTTCTGCACTGCTCCTTGACGTGCCCGGTCTTGCCGCAGAAATAGCAAGCCTTCCGAGTAGATCCACCACCAGCTCGGATCTGACGTCTTCTAGCCATCTAGCGCCATAGAAACGGACCAAAATTAGACTCAAAGCTTAATGACTCGGATGTCGAACTTAGTTTATTGGACATTCTAATATTATTATCGTTATTCTGATAATCGCAGTTACAGAAGAGAGGACCTCCATGGGCCACCAACAAAACCTGTCACGCCCCGCTTCCCAAAGCAATGGAGGCGAGACGTGAGAAGGTCCGCACAGGCGTGGAGCTATGAAGCCACACGCCTGATAAGCGTCAATAAATCATATGCAGGTCCCTGTAAGTGCAAACGGAACAACAATAATAACACAAGGAGAAACGGAAATAAAATCCCAAATCTCAGCATCGTCCAACATTAAAATTTAGTTCAACATCCAGAAAAGGCACCAAGCTAAAAGAAAGAGTCTAAAGGCCCAAAACATGGCCAACAAAAAGCCGACGCGGAACAAAGTATTGGTGCTACGCACCGACAACAAAAGTAGTCTAAACAACAACACAAACAATCTCTACGACTGATCGCTCGTGCCCTCAAACTCCTCGATGAACGCGGGCTCTGACTCAGCGTCAGCGAACAGCACGTCCTCAGCAGTAACCTCAGGCTCAGGATCTAACATGTGTCACCCAAAAGAGTAAAGGGGCACATGGCAGCAAGTCTAAAGGACTTGGGCAAGGAAACTGAAAGGAAGGTAAACTAACAACCTAGCAGTTATAGTATGATGCATAGCATGGCAAGTATAAAATGGAAGTGACAAACAAGGTAGTGTGCAAGTAACAAGTAACAAGTATGGCATGGATGACAAGTTTTACAAGTATAAACACGGACAAGTACAAGTCAAGTAAATCATGTCGTGCACAGAGATTCCGCCTGTTGGCTAGAGTGGCTGATCGGGCCAACTCCTAAGCTCAAGTGACCGTTTATCTCTACCCCTCCACGTGTATCGCGCCAGGGCCTTACCCCCGAACACGGAATGCTCGCTTCTGGATCACGAGCCAGGAAGTGTATTTAACACGTACGGCATAGGGTTATGCCCGCATAACGGGTGCCTAGCCGGTAACACGGAAACACGGATTTGTACAAGGATTTGTAGCGTGTGCTACGATGAAACATTCAATGCATGGATGACAAGGCATGGCATGTAGTAAGGCGTACAGGTAAGGAATTAAACATGACAGTTTAACATGCATGAACAACAAGTTAAAAGGGTTGGATCTAGCTTCGTTGTCAAGCTAGATCAATTGAGGTGACGGATCTAGTTTCGTTGTCAAACTAGATCAAATAGGCGTCTAGGCAGCTATCATTTCACCGTCTAGTCTCTTTTACGCTACAACAAGCAAATGGCCTAAGGCATGGCCTAAAACCCTAAGTCGCAAGTTTCACTTGCCTAGCACCGAGGATGATGATCAACGAGGCACGTCACAAAATGTTAGACTACAGGGATGAGATCGCTGCCATGTCAAAACAATATTAGAACAACATCCAACCTAGTTTTATTAGGGTTTAACAAAAATCATAAAGCGGGTTATGAGAATATTAAAGGATCGATTCACTACCGTATCGGAGCGGAAGAATGATGCCGAGCAAGCACGGCAACGGAAGAACGATCCGAAGAACTACGACTCAGATCTGGAAATGGGGGGAAAAATCTGGAGAAATGGGATTTTGGGGTTTTTGGGGGTTTGAGGTGGCCTAAAGCATGGAGGCCGGCCTAAATGTAGAGGGAGAGGGGCTCTTGAGGAAGGAGGAAGAGCTAGAGGAAGGTTGGGGGAGATCAGAGGTCAAGGGGGAAAGAAAATGGCCAAGAGAAAAGAAAGAAAGAAAAGAAACGATGGGGGGTTTAAATAGGAAACAAACCGGTGGCTGGGCAAACCCTAGGTTTACGACATCGGTTAGTCGGTCAAAGAAGAGTTGTTGACCGACTAGTTTGAGAACTAGTCGGTCGCTCGACCAACTGTGACCGACTAAAAGCAAACAATAACTCAGGTCGTCAAAATGGTCAAAGAACTAGTCGGTTAAAGAACAATGGCTGACCGACTAGTTTGCTACCTAGTCGGTCGAAAGACGTTCTTAGACCGACTAACGATAAACAGTAACTTCGGTGAAATTTATCAAAGGAACTAGTCGGTCTGAGAGCAAGTTCTAACCGACTAGTTTCACATCTAGTCGGTCGGTGGTTGTTCTTAGACCGACTAAGAGTAAACAGTAACTTCTGAGTTTTTGATTCAATGAACTAGTGGGTCCCAGTAGAGTTCCTGACCGACTAGATCTCAATCTAGTCGGTTGGTCCCCCTACTTGAACCAACTAAAGTGCACAAAAAGTGCCGAAACGAAGCGCGGAGCTTCGGGAAGATCTATATAGCTTCTAAGATCACTCTAACTCTAAAATATGAGCGATTTGAATTTCGTCATGAGTGACTTACTCCAAGATCAACGATTCTGAGGAAGAAGTTAGAAAATCACAACGAAACGAACGAAAACGAAAGCTACGGAGACGAAAACCACACATAAGGAGAAAATCCTCCAAAACATATATATATATAATATAGATAATCCAAATACCTGAAAAACCAGTCGTTACACATAGTCTTGCACCGCTCATGCACTCGTATTCGACTCAAACGGTTTGATCGAATTCTCGAACTTTGCGGATCAAAATTGTTTGTCCATACAACCTTGAGTGTAGCTTGACAAGTTGTAGGGAGAAACATACTTCGAATATCCTACATGTTCAAGCTACCTCATATAGAGACGAGTGTCATGTAGCTTGAATTTATTTATTGGACCCAGAACTTAATGAAATCATATTTCTTAAGTGTGTTCTTTAGAAGGTCATTTTAATGTCAACGAGAATATAGTTTTAATTCAATCGATTAGAATTTAACTTGATATTCAATTAATCAACCTTTTGACCAGTTAACTTATTTCATTAAAATATTATATTTTGATTCCTTCGGTAAACATAGTCTTGCCCTAGTTAAGCATATGTTCAAAATTAAATATAGGTAGAATGGCTTTTATCTATCTATATCCTCCCACTATTTTTACGATCGTTTCAAAGCTTAATAACGAACGATTTAATCGAATTAAAATTAATGGGTAAGAGGTCCAATCACCTTGAGCCTAACAACCTTGAGTGTAGCTCAACAAGTTGTAGGACTCTGTAATCGGAAGATGACTCTTCATCGATCATATCAGATATGACCCTCTTATTTGGTTTTTACCCCTAGCCATTTGTGATCATGAGTGTGCTCATCCAAATCACAATGTCTAGTCTAGTCGGACCCTTGTTTTCGTGTCTAGCCTGACTTGCCCCGCTGCACGGTGTATTCACGACACGTCGGTTTGGGTCAGGTCTTAGATTACATCTAGCCAGACTACATGATCATGCCCCGGATACACGTCCCAGAGCGACGACACTGTAGTCTTACCGCAAGAGCACGGTGTAGCGGCGAGCGGGTATCGAACACAGGGAAGCCTAATAACAGTGTCTTCTTCAATCACCTGGCTATATGAAAAGTCGGGAAATGTTCGCAAATATGCGGTCATAGTCGTTCAAATGTATAAAAGAAATAACAAATTAATAAAGACGCCTAGGGGTAGGGAATCCCCGCTACTTGCCGTATCTCGTCATTGTGATTCGTAGGTTTCATAATTGCTAGACTTGAAATTCGGGTGAACTAGCTGCAACTAAATGTGGAACCAAGCTCACGCTCTCACGCTATTCCGGTCTATAGCCAACCTAGGGTAGGGTCCAATCTCTTGCAAACCCTAACCTAGGCAAACTAGCGTGAAGAACAACATCATCGTTCAATCGTATCTCGAGCCCACTCTCGTGCAAACTCGAGCTACGACCTAGGTTGGGATAGTTCCTACCCGTCCAATCTCTTGCAAACGGGTATTGGTATAGAATTGCAATCGAAAACCCTAGTTTCGGTCCAATCTCTTGCAAACCGATTCCGGAGAAATTCAATTGCAACCTAATTCGAATTTCTAGGGCTTCCTATCGAATTGGGATCCAATCTCTTGCAAATCCCAATCGGTATGAATCCCTAGCTATTCGTATTATAGCAATCCCAAACTAACCCTAATCAACCCTAGCAATAGTTTCACCAATTCATCACAAATTCGAAATTGGGCTCGTAGGGTTCATCCCTACGCCCTAAGACGATGAACTACTCACAATTCATAATAAAATGCAATAGAAATTCACAATCAAAATCAATAGAATTCATTTCTATATTCAAAATATCAATAAAAATGGAGTTTTTGAGGGAGAGAGAGACAAACCAATGAAGAACAAGATAGCATCCAACAAAATCTCACTTTTCTCTCCTCCCTAAAAGCTAAATCTAATCCCTAAAAAGTTAATCTAAAAAGGCTGCAAAAAGTTCTGAAAAAGCTCTCTAAACTAGGTTAAAAACTGGGGTTAAATACCCCCCAAAATCGCCCCAAAAATCCTGACGAAAATGCCCCTGCGCAGCCTCAAAATCGCAGTTTACGCTACATGCAGCGCGGCTCACTCGGCCGAGTGACAAATGTCACTCGGCTGAGTGAGAGACCCTGTACAATTACAGAGACTTGGGGGGTCTCGGGGGTCGTCTCCTCGGGAGTCACTCGGCCGAGTGACTTTTCTTCACTCGGCCGATGGGCATTCTTCACTCGAGCGGACGGTCTTTCGTCACTAGGCCGAGTCGGTCTTTGGGAATCGACTGTACAAAAAACAGTAAGTCTGGAATTTTTGTTGTCGTCGTATTGATGCCACTCGGGCGAGTGGGACTCTGTGGTTCGGCCGAGTGACATGGCGATGCTCGGCCGAGTGCACGCTGAATATAGCTCTGTTGCGTGTCCGATCTGGCCGGCCGAGCGGGCTTCCGATGCTCGGCCGAGTGACTCCTTCACTCGGCCGAGTGGCATGCTGCAAATGCCCATTCTTCATATTTTTGCCTCCTCGTCGCTCCTACGACGTTCTTTCTTCTTCCACTCCTCTCCAATCGCAAGATACCCCTCAAGAGAGTCGTCGGTGACACTCCGGAGTGGGTGCATCTCAGAATCACTCCAAATCGCTCCAAATCTCCTGAAATACGACAAAAAACAACAAATAGTGAAAAGCATCGCAATATTGTCGAATAAACGTGAAAAACACGATTTGGGCGATCTAAATGGCATGCAAACATGCGGAAAAAAGGTGTAAAATATGAAGTGATCAAAATCCCCCAAGCTTACCTCTTACTCGTCCTCGAGGAAGATAAGTAAAAAGCGAACCCGGTGGATAAAGATAAAATAAAAACGATGGAAAGGCGGAAAACGGAAAACGAAAAACAAAATAGAAAACGAAGAGGGAAGTTGCTAGATCATTTTCTGAGGACGTGGGTTTCGCTTACTCATATAGCATGCATCGAATTTAAATCACATGTCAAAGACTCTTATTTTGATATCATAGTATAATGGTGCATTTGAAATAGAAAACCCAAGAATACCAATATAGCATGAAAAATGGAATAATTATAAGATTAACATCGTCTGAAGCATCTAAAGCGGTATACAATACCGTAGATCACACACTTTTCAATTGAATGCTTTCTATAAGGAGTATAAGAGATATCACACGATAGACTAGAAAGGATAGAAAAAGTGTGGTTTTCATGAAATGAATGCTAAGCGTAGATTTCTGGATTTCGTGAAACTTTAGTAATCTCACCGAGTATAAAATATTACTTAGCCTAGGTTGTCATGCACCGTCAGGTAGTCACTCTCTCACACATCATTGGATTCTCTCCCCCAAACTTATCTATAAGTGTGGTGGCACACACAAAACAATATTTACATCCTCGTTTCTTATGAAGCTCCAAAAATCAAAGATAACTAAAATAAAAGCAAAAGAGGGAAGAAAGAGAGAAAGGATATGAGGTGGGATCGTTTTCGAACTTCTTTTCTCTTTTCTTCACTTATTCTCAATTCTTTTTCTTTTTCTTTTTCTTTTTTTTAATAGAATATTTACACAAATGATCCCATATCAAAGAGAAGGATATACAAGTATTTTTTTTCTTTGGGTTTTGGGGAATTTGGAGCATGTGATTTTAATAACGGGGGAATGCCAATAATAGAATCGCTAAGGGGAGATTCACCAATGAATTTAAAATAGAGAAATAATGTTCAAGATATGTGGAGAAAGAAATAAATGTATTTCTCAGTTCACTCTATAGGACGTGCATGACAACTTCAGCAGGGTAATATAATCTACTCAGTTTAATATCAAAAAGTAAACTAATCCACATTTATCATTGCTAGCAACAATTCAATCAACCTGAAGTGAAACGTACAAGTCATGCAATAAGAAGTGATATGAGAGAAAAGAAAGCAGTACTCCAGATATAAGCAATCAATGCGTGAATCTTGGTGTGTTTTCTACGATAGCATACATATGAATCATCAGACATCAGCTAATAATAAAATTTCATCCATTTTCATACACCAAAAGAGAGTGGGTTACTATTTCTAAATGCAAAGCAGAACATAGCATATGATATCCGAAATAAAAAAAGCTATGACACGACAAATATAGCATGCATATAGAGAAAAGCTAACATCACGTCATCATCATCACAGAAAAGTCATCTCTAGCAAAAGATGAAAGAAATAAAGATAAACGAAAATAAAAACTATTTACAATGCAGCACAAAAGAAAAATAAGAAAAACGTGATGCATGGTAAAAAATGAAAAAGTGATGAAAAATGGGTGCAAAAGTGGAAAAACGTGAAAAAACTAAAAATAAAAGTGCGAAAAGTGTGAGAACTCACTCCCCCAAGCTAAAGTGCACAGTGTCCTCAATGTGTGAAGTGTGGCACACCGAGAGACGTGTAATGGAAGGGGGGTGGGTATGCATGCATGCATGATAAAAAGAAGTAAAAATAAGAAAATGAAAAATATGATGCGGATGTGATGCATGCAATGATAAGAGTGATGCAAATATGTGTGTGTCACCAAAAATACTCTCCCTTTCTCCCGAAAAAAGATATAGAATGATATGATCAGAATGTCGACAAAAATAGTGAGGGGAGGAGGGGGTGGGCAAAAATCATCAGGACCAAGCAGAGAATGGGCAGCATAACGGCAAAAAATCGATGGCATCAAGGGTGTGCCTAAGCTGGTGGAGCTGCGCCATCCCCGTCCTGAGGTGGAGGTGGGGTGGTGGTGGTGGCTGGGTAACGGTCTGCTGGGTGGGTGGGGGTGGGGGTGATGGGCGTGGAACAGTCAGCTGGGTGGGTGGTGGTCATGGTAGTCGCTCGAGAATCTGGGTCAGGCAATAGTGAATGCTGGGAAGTAGCTCGAGGCGCTGTTGCATGGCGGTTACTATGGAAGACAGGGCCCTAAAATCGCCCCTGAGTCCACTCAACGCCCCCTCAAGAGCGCGAACGCTCTGAACTAAGGCATCAGGGGGTGGTGGAGTGGAGTGACGGACAGGTCTAGGCTGAGCAGGTCGGGGCTGTCTGACACGGGCAGTGTAGGTGATCGGGACAGCATGCATGGGTGGAATGTGGGCTGTGCTCACTAGTGGATGCACAGCCTCAGTGCGAGGCTGGGACACAGGATGGTGTGAGGTGGAAGCAGCAGTAGTGGGAGTGGAAGACAAAATCGGTGACAAGGCGGTAAGAGAGGTCAGTGACACAGACGTGGGAACAGACGTCACGACACTCTCAGATAGAACAGCTACGGTGGAGACAGAGGGGTCGACCGCTGGGGAGGAAGTGTGGGGTCCAAAAGGTGAAATCCCAGCGGAGATCAAAGTGTGTAGGGTCTCCACGACGGAAGAAAAGGAAGGCTCGCCGCTCTCAACTATGGAAGGTGGACGCTCGGGTGGCAAAGAGAGAAGTGGCTCAACCGACAGGGGCACAGCAGTGGTGGGGGTGGTGGTAAGCGTGGTGGCAGTGGAGGACGGCTCAGCAAGTGTACTCCCAACACCGGCAGAAGTGTGGACAGAGGTGTCGGGAGCGGCAGAAGGTGCAGGCGCAGGCTGAGGGATCACAAGGTCAACAGGTGCAGGGTGTGCTGCAGGGTGTGCCTGCTCAGCCTCCTCGGCCTCAAGCACGTAGGCGACGGGGATCAGGAGAACCATCGCCGGAAGCCAGTCCTCGTGTGCTGGTCCTATGTGTGTCCGAGCGGGGCTCGGAAGGATCATGTAGTCAGCACCGAATGGACCTTGCAACCATACCCAGTTCCGCTGGCCGTGCGGATGAAGCATCTTCATCCGGGCCATGACGTCTATCGAAAGTGAAGTGGGGCCCGAATGTTGACGCAGGTCGGCCGGAAGGTCCTCGTCGGTCATCAGGGCTAGCAGGGTGATCAGGCCGCCGCAACATATCGGGGAGCGAGCGTCCACCGATACGATAATGCGGTCCAAAAACCAGCTAGTGACGTCAATCTCAACGGCGGGGACCATCGCAACACCATCCCTATCAAGAACTCTGGGGCGAGTCATCGCGTAGAGCATATAGAGCTCAGGCGTAGACATCGTCCCAGGCTCGTACCTCGCTAGAAAGGTGGTCACCATAAGGCGCTGTGCTATGCGGAGGCAGGGGTGGACTATGGCCGAGGCCTTGGCCCTACTAGGGTCAAAGGCCGGTGTTAAACCCGTGATCCGGGCCTAAAAGGCGTGTGAATCGAAGGATGGGGGAGGGATGTGTGTGGGGGCGTAGGCTCGGTCGGGCACGGGGACTGCGGGCCACTGAAAGAATGCTCTAAGCATATCGAGAGTGATCTGACACTCTCAATCCATGAGTCTAAAGGAGCATCCCTCAACGGTCTGGGCGATCGAGCTGAGTACCTCGAGTGTCAGATGGACGTAGGTGTCCGCCGACACAGACAGAAAATCTCGCCAACCCACGTTGTCATACAACGTGAGCAACCCCTCGAGTACCCCCAGGCAGTCTAGGTCTGTTAAGTGAGCGAACCTGGAGGGTACTATTGGGCGCTGGGCGATACGCTCAAATCGGACGCGCTGTGCGTCGTCACTGAACGTAATCCCCAGCGGCCCGACAATGGGAGCCGGTGGTGGCTGTGGGTGGATGGGCTCGGTTGGGAGTGGCTGTGGGTCGACTGGATCGGCAGGCTGTGGTTGTGTGGGGTGAGGTGGTGTAGGCGGAGGAGAGTCCTCCATCTCGTGGGAGGGCCCGGGCTCATCCAGCCGCTTTCGCTTGGCGGAAGCTCTCCTAGTGCGTGGCCGTGTTCGGGGCGACATGTGTGCCCCGAGTGATCACCCAACGAATGGAAAAAATGCGGCGTGCTAAAATAAATGGAACGAAGGTACCTGAACACGCCGCGAGAGCAAAACAGTAGATGCGTGCGAAGACACCGATTCCACAAGGCCAAAAGCGCGCCCGGAAGCTCCCCTAAGCTCCCCCAAGATAGCCTGTGCATCAAACAATGATATCAGCGTGTAAAATTCAAAATACATGGGGGGTTAGGGGTATAATAGATAGATAATGAAATTAATTTGGGGTAGGGGCTCGATAGGTGCACGGATCGTCAAAAAATAGGAGAAATTGGAGAAAATGGGCGAAATGGGGTTACCGGAGGTCGGCCGGCGGCGAGGAGGGTCGCCGGCGGTGGGGGTGGTCGGCGGTCGGCGGTCGGTGCTCGGCCATCGGTGGTCAGGCGGTCGAGGGAGACGTTCGGGCGATCGAATGATGATCGCAACGGGTGGGGAGACGAAAGGGCTCAGGCTCGGGCGAAAATTTAGGCGGTTCGAAAATCGCGCCGAGCCCGTTCACTTATATAAGTGAAGTTACGACTCGGCCGAGTGACTAAGTCACTCGGCCGAGCGATCGTAACGAAAAAGTTTATAAAATTTCTCCTTATGCTTATGACTAGGCCGAGCGGCTTTGCCACACTCGGTCGAGTGGAAAGAGT
Source organism: Scilla litardierei (assembly GCA_030789695.1). NCBI lineage: Eukaryota > Viridiplantae > Streptophyta > Magnoliopsida > Asparagales > Asparagaceae > Scilla > Scilla litardierei. Next base: position 83,758,263 of record CM061134.1, on the reverse strand, counting down.
CCATTCGGCCGAGTGGCACAAGCTACTCGGCAATTCTCGCCCTAGGAGCATATCCGTTTCACTCGGCCGAGTGAAGATATATACTCGGCCGAGTGGCAGTTTATACTGAAATCACAAAAAAGACAGAGAGTTGGGTACAGCAGACTTCCCTCGTTGGTGGGCCACTCGGGCGGACGACGTTGGTTGCTCTGCCGAGTGGCTATGGTACTCGGCCGAGTGAGGCTCTGTTTTCTGCTGTGATGCTCCGTTTTGGCTCTAATCTCTGTTTTGTCTTCCTTCAGGTGGTTTCTTCCTTCTCCTAAGCCTCAAGCGCGTCCATGGAGCGCTCCTCTTTGCCTTGGTCATCCTCCATATGATAGATATCCAGTTCTCCTCTCCTGTCAAAGAAAATAGGACCCGTTGTCACAAATTTTTCGGGCAAACGACTCAAAACACTAATAAAGTCTAAAACAAAAATAAAAACTAAAATAGAAATAATGCGATAACCGTCGGGTTGCCTTCTAACAAGCGCTCGTTTAAGGTCTTGAGCTCGACCCCTTTAAATTTTCAACTTAGCGCGGGATGTTGGGTGCATACGAGATGCACCCGTCGAATTTTCCGGGAAGACCGCTCGGATTTGGATCATTGTGGTGTGTGGTCTTCCTCAGCGCCCCTCGTCATGGGCAATGTTGGGGGGTGGCTCCCCCAAGCTAGAGCTTGATCCGGTCTTCGACTTTACCGGTGACACCGATCGTCGTATCGGTGGAGCTTTCTTCGGAGTCCTCAATTTCGAGAGCTTGCAGAGCTCCCGTATTCTTGCGACATCAGCATCGCTATCATCAATCGCCATGGAGATATCGGGGGAGTGCTCCATCTTCTCTTCCTCGGCCAAATCTTGGCCTTCTTCGAAGCTATCTTCGTGGGGTGCGCCGATGGAATGGGGGATCGCCTCTTCGATGACCTCATCAAGGAGGTCCATGTAATCTAGATCCTCATGATACGGCATGTGCTTCATTGCCTTCGGTATATGGAGCTCCACTTCGATGTTGCCGACGTTCAAGGTAAGGGTCCCCTCCCGCACATCGACGATGACACTGGCGGTGGCGAGGAATGGGCGTCCAAGTATGAGTGATGTATCGCCCTCCTCCTTGACGTCCATTATCACAAAATCGCATGGCAAACATATGCCCCCCGAAACTTGGAGTGGGATGTCCTCCGCGATCCCAACCGGTCTTGTAATCCTCCCGTCCGCTAGTTGAATCCGCATGTCGGTAGGCTTCAAATCCGTGCCGGTATTCAACTTCCGGAACATGGAGAGAGGCATGAGGCTAACACTAGCCCCCAAATCCACCAATGCTTTTTGTAGGGGGACACCGCCTAGAGTGCAAGGAATCCAGAAACTCCCTGGATCTTTAAACTTGGCGGGCTCCTTTTCCCTCTTTGTGAACCAAGTCCATTCCTCCGCGAGCATTATCTTCTCCTTCCTCTTCCTTCCCGTAATTAAGTCCTTTAAGAACTTGGCGTAAGATGGGATTTCCACTATAGCGTCGAGGAAGGGGATATTGAGGCTCACCCCTCTCAAATACTCGAGAAACTTGGCTAGCCGTTTCTCCATCTTGGCTCTAGCTAGCCGTTGAGGGAAGGGCACCGGTGGCATAAATCGGCGCTCATCGATAAGCTCCTTCGTTCTAGATTTCACTTCTCCTTGTGACTCCTTTTCTTTTTCAACTTCAATTGTCGGCTCGCTCTCTTGTAGAATCTCCACCACGGGCTCCTTGACTTGAGTCATGGGGGGAGTGGTATCCTTCCCTCCTCTTGTAGTAACCGCAACGACCGCATTGATATGGCTGGTGTTGCCCCGTGGATTCGGCTCGGGTTGAGCCGGCAATTGTTGATTGTTTTTATTGAGCAACGTAAGTTGCTCCCCAATTTGAGCGACGACGGTGGCGAGAGAATCTTGTCCCGCCTTCAATGTGGCATTGATCTTTCGTTGTTCCGCCATAAACTCCTCCACCTTAGCTTCAAAATCCGGACGTGGTTGAGCTTGCGGTGGGTTGGGATTTCTCCACCCTTGATTGTACCCGGGTGGCCTATAAGGTCCCACTTGTTGCCTCGATGGAAAGTTTTGTTGCGGTGGCCCCCTCGGTGGATAATTAGGTTGTGGTGGTGGTAGAGCCCGAGCTTGAAGAGGTTGTTGTTGCGGGGGGTTCAATGCACCATCATTATTAGCATATGAGAAACCCGGATGGTTTCTAGCGGCCGGATTGGCCCAGTATCCAGAATTCCCCGCGACGTATTGAATTTGCTCCAAAGATCCTTCTCCTTGCTCTCCTCCTACATATATGGTTTGGGATTGGTCTTGCCAATCGCTCATATGATTTGTCGGCGTGGGTGTAGAAGGGGCTCCTTGAGGCTCCGTAATGAATTTCTCCAATCTCTCCACTACCTTATGGAGAGAGTCAAACTTGCTAGAAAGCTCCGCCACGGCCTTGGCCTCATAGATACTTGTGGGCTTCCAGGAGGGTGAAGAATGTCCTCGCTCGTCCCCCCATTGTTGGTTGTTCGAGGCCATCTCCTCAAGTAAGGCCGTAGCTTCATCGGGAGTCTTCGACAAAATGGCTCCATTTGCCGTGGCATCAATAATCTGCTTCGTCCCCGGTTGGAGTCCATTGTAGAAACTATGGACAAGCTCCTAATCCTCAATGCTATGATGAGGGCATTGATGTTGCAAGTCCTTGAAGTGCTCCCATGCTTCATAGAGAGTCTCTTGTGGTCCTTGCCTGAAGGACATGAGAGCACTTCTTATCTTCACCGTCTTGGAGGGCGGGTAAAATTTGTCGACGAAGGCACTCGCCAACTCATCCCAAGTGGTGAAGATTCCTTCAGCTTGCATCCTCAACCAATATAATGCCTTGTCCTTGAGTGTGAAAGGGAAGAGGCGCAGTCTGATAGCATCCACGGAGACGCCCGGCATTTGGAAGGTGGCACACTTTGATAAGAAGAGCTGGATGTGGTAATGAGGGTTTTCATGGGAGTTCCCATGAAAATGATCTTGTTGCATAAGGACCACCAATCCGGTCTTCAACTCAAAATTTTTGTCGGCCGCCAACTCCGGCATGGCTATGGACGAGGTCGTGGAAGAAGTCTTAGGCCGAAGCCTATCTCGTATGGAAATGATCCTCGCCATTCGCACCGCCAATTCTTCGGGTGTCTCAGGATGGGTCATAAAATTTCCTTCCGTAACGGGTCTCCTCTCTGCTCGGATCCTCCTTAATGTACGCTCGATCTTCGGATCGTATAGTATCTCTTCGGGGTTCACCGAGGATCTCGTGTACATGCAAGGGAAAACAGAGTTTCAAAGAAATAGTTAGCACAATGGAAGGGTGAAACAAAATAAAAAAAATGATAGAACAAAAAGAAAGAAATAGCTAGGTTATAGGAATCAAACACTATTGCCTCCCCGGCAACGGCGCCAAAAACTTGATCGCGCCCCGGATACACGTCCCGGAGCGGCGACACTGTAGTCTTACCGCAAGCGCACAGTGTAGCGGCGAGCGGGTATCGAACACATGGAGGCCTAATAACAGTGTCTTCTTCAATCACCTGGCTATATGAAAAGTCGGGAAATGTTCGTAAATATGCGGTCACAGTCGTTCAAATGTATAAAATAAATAACAAATTAATAAAGACGCCTAGGGGTAGGGAATCCCCGCTACTCGCCGTATCTCGTCATTGTGATTCGTAGGTTTCACAATTGCTAGACTTGAAATTCGGGTGAACTAGCTGCAACTAAATGTGGAACCAAGCTCACGCTCTCGCGCTATTGCTGGTCTATAGCCAACCTAGGGTAGGGTCCAATCTCTTGCAAACCCTAACCTAGGCAAAATAGCGTGAAGAACAACATCATCGTTCAATCGTATCTCGAGCCCACTCTCATGCAAACTCGAGCTACGACCTAGGTTGGGATAGTTCCTACCCGTCCAATCTCTTGCAAACGGGTATTGGTATAGAATTGCAATCGAAAACCCTAGTTTCGGTCCAATCTCTTGCAAACCGATTCCGGAGAAATTCAATTGCAACCCAATTCGAATTTCTAGGGCTTCCTATCGAATTGGGATCCAATCGCTTGCAAATCCCAATCGGTATGAATCCCTAGCTATTCGTATTATAGCAATCCCAAACTAACCCTAATCAACCCTAGCAATAGTTTCACCAATTCATCACAAATTCGAAATTGGGCTCGTAGGGTTCATCCCTACGCCCTAAGACGATGAACTACTCACAATTCATAATAAAATGCAATAGAAATTCACAATCAAAATCAATAGAATTCATTGCTATATTCAAAATATCAATAAAAATGGAGTTTTTGAGGGAGAGAGAGACAAACCAATGAAGAACAAGATAGCATCCAACAAAATCTCACTTTTCTCTCCTCCCTAAAAGCTAAATCTAATCCCTAAAAAGTTAATCTAAAAAGGCTGCAAAAAGTTCTGAAAAAGCTCTCTAAACTAGGTTAAAAACTGGGGTTAAATACCCCCCAAAATCGCCCAAAAAATCCTGACGAAAATGCCCATGCACAGCCTCAAAATCGCAGTTTACGCTACAGGCAGCGCGGCTCACTCGGCCGAGTGACAAATGTCACTCGGCCGAGTGAGAGACCCTGTACAATTACAGAGAGTTGGGGGGTCTTGGGGGTCGTCTCCTCGGGAGTCACTTGGCTGAGTGACTTTTCTTCACTCGGCCGATGGGCGTTCTTCACTCGGGCGGACGGTCTTTCGTCACTCGGCCGAGTCGGTCTTTGGGAATCGACTGTACAAAAAATAGTAATTCTGGAATTTTTGTTGCCGTTGTCTTGATGCCACTCGGGCGAGTGGGTCTCCGTGGTTCGGCCGAGTGACATGGCGATGCTCGGCCGAGTGCACGCTGAATATAGCTCTGTTGCGTGTCCGATCTGGCCGGCCGAGCGGGCTTTCGATGCTCGGCCGAGTGACTCCTTCACTCGATCTAGTGGCATGCTGCAAATGCCCATTCTTCATGTTTTTGCCTCCTCGTCGCTCCTACGACGTTCTTTCTTCTTCCACTCCTCTCCAATCGCAAAATACCCCTCATGAGAGTCGTCAGTGACACTCTGGAGTGGGTGCATATCAGAATCACTCCAAATCACTCCAAATCTTCTGAAATACGACAAAAACAACAAATTGTGAAAAGCATCGCAATATTGTCGAATAAACGTGAAAAACACGATTTGGGCGATCTAAATGGCAAGCAAACATGCGGAAAAAAGGTGTAAAATATGGAGTGATCACTACATCATTGACATAACTTACGCCGGCGCATGGTAATACGACGGTTTGGGTCTAGTCAAGATTTCATCTTATGTATTAAAGAAGTTGGTTTCTATAAGGTTGCCACGTTACAGCTTGAGTGTAGTTCAACAACTATAACACGGGTCCTATAGTTGCCAACCCCTAAAACAAGGAGGGGTACGGCTAATCTTGAATAAGATTATTAACGTATTTGACTTAGATATAGTCCAAGGTGTCATACAATCATGATTCGCATCATTGCGGTCCAGCGGAACACAGCCAGTGAATTGACTAAGCCAGGATCACTTCCTTTAAAAGGTGATCCAGCAAACTTAGCCAAGCACATTAACTGGATCATGTTTCATTGAATGAAGCTTGTCATTTTTATATGCGTGTCATAGACTAAAAGGCTTTTATTAACAACTAATTAATCATATCAACTAGTTGAATCCTTAAATTCAAAATTTTAGGATTTGTTTAATAACTTTTATTAAGTCCTTATCAATTATAAGGTTCACGTGCTATCCTAATCGTTATTAGGATTTTAATAAATTTATTAACCAACGCTAAAAGCGAAGTCCTTTAATGAGAATTAATAATAACAATTAGAATTAAGATCTTCATTAAAAGGACTACCCTAATTAGGAATTAGGTCTTAAAGGGTTGTTAAAAGTTTTATTAAAACATAGCATGTCATTAAAATATATCTCATGAATTTAAAACATCATTTTAAAAAATTTCATGCTTAAAATTTTATCACATAAAATATTTAAACATCTAAAATAATTTTTAAACTTATCGCATAAAGTTTTAAAGCCTTATAATCAATTTTAAATTTATCATATAAATTTAAAACATCATTTTAAAATTTTCATGTTTAAAATTTTATCATATAATATTTAAACATCTAAAATTCTTTTAAAATCACCTTAAAAAATATCACATAAATTTTATAACATTTTAAAAGGGCATCTAAAATATTTTAAAATTACCTCATAACTTTAAAACATTTTTAAAAGTATTTTAAAAAGCATTTCCAGTTTAATAAAATTGTAGTGCTAGATTGTTACGTAAATCTAGGCTCTGATACCACTGAAGGGTTTTATTGGAACCCTTAGGGCAAAAAAACTCTATTTCCGTCCTAAGTCGGACGGAACATAGACAAAAAGAATTTGCAGTGGAAGAATAAATTAGTTAATCTAATTTAACATGCAGTTAAACAAATTAACTTAGCCCTAAGGTACAAGACCCTTAACCAAGATCTATGCCAACTCGGGATGGATCTGACCATCCCAAGAAGGATCTAACCTACTGCGATTAAATTAAACTAATGCTTATAAAATACATACCCAGAATCTCAACCCTGGGGCAGGCGAGATGTTCCGCACCGTCTTCCGAGCCGCTCCCTGTCTTACGCCGAGCCGCTCCTTGAACCGCTCCCCGAACTGATCCTCAAACCGCTCCGCATCCCGAGGCAATCAATCCCCGTGTCGCCGAGCCAACCACGCACCGAAGAAAGTTTCACGCGAATGAAACCTTCGCCTAGATTTCGGATCCGAATCCGAACTCTTTTACGGCTTTGCTAGTATAAGGTCGCTTTCCGACCTTAAGGATTTTCTGCATGCACTTGCTTTATCGTGCACGTATATTATTTGGCACTTTCAGGATTCCGATATATGCGATGTGATATGCCGTTGTGACCGTATAGGAGTGTAGAATTTTATAGTAATGTTTGGGAACGTCATTTCACGGCTCGTTTTCTCGCAAAACGACTTGGAGTGGTAGGGGCGTTAAAGTCTTTTATCTCAAAACGCAGTTCCCGATTTTACGTAACTTCTTGGTAGGCGTAACACATGGTCAGACTCCGTAGCCCCGTGTGTCTCGTCTCCATGATCGTCCCGGTATTTTCGGATTAATTTTCTGACGCCCGTAGCGAGAGATATCTTCCGGTTAAATCTCGACCGTTGATTGGCCCTAATCAAATTCAAAATTCAAATTGATATCAGATCTGATTTAAATCCCTAAGTATCTTCATACGTATCTTTCCAAATAATCATCCTCTATTATTCCCTAGACTTTGCCTTAATTGTACACCCTCTATTTCTATATCTCCCCCCTTTAACTTATAAATCCTATAACCACTTATCAAAATAACCTTATTTTAAAACCCTACCTAACCCTAACTTTTCATTCACGTGAACAAACCTAGGGCTAAAACAATTTCCAGCCGCCACCAAGAACTCACAACCCCGAGTTTCTCTTTCTCCCTCTCATTCTCATCTTCCTCAACCCCGAACGAACCATAACCCTCTCGCTTCTCTCCCTCGCCTCAACCCCACGCCGGCAGGCTCCACTGCTCCGGCCAACCACCGCCCCGACACTGGAGAAGCCCTCGTTCGGCCGTTCTCCCCGCACACGGCAGCGGCAGCAGCAACTCGAGATGCTACTGCATATTCCGACCGCCGCCCACGTTCCCGATTGCCGCACGGCCACCGTCGATCGTCAGGAAACCCCCCTGCCATCGCTCTTCCATTCCCTGCAAGCCCTAATGCTGCTCGGCTCTCGAGGATCACCGGAGGAGCACTTAGACCGCCGGAAAAACGTCTCCAGCGGCTTCCTTTCGTCGCAGCGAGTGGCAGCGGCAGCTGCCGTGTTTTTTTGGTGTCGCCCGACGTCAGTGGCCACCATGTGGCTCTCTCAAGTCCGGGCAACCTCCCACAGCGCCGCCAAGACCCCGTCGACAGCCCCCGTAGCCGGACAGTCGCACAGCCAACCTCCCCGCGACGTTGAGTCGACGTTTTGCGGCTGTCGCACGCTGTTTTGGATCCCAGTTGCCTTGTTCGTTGTCCGTTATCCCCGCTCGTTGCCCGTACTTCCAGTTCGCTGCCAGGACATGTCTGGCTACGCTACCCGTAGCCGAGACGCCACAAGAAGATGTTCCGTAGCCGTGCCGTTCGGATCGGTCGCCGTTCAGACACTACGTCCATCCTACATCAAACACCGGAGAGGTTGGTCCCCCAAACTCGTAGCAAACCCACACCGTAGCAAAATTAAACCCTAAACTAAAATTTGGCAACTATAACTAAATTTACTTTCAGTTCTTGTAAAACGCTGCTCACCGTAGAAAGATGGACACTCGGACAACTTTCTGTGCACATAGGGTAGTAGTCGATCTAGGTTGAATGAAACACCAAAAATGTGACTTTGACGAATAGGGTAGTCCTGACAATCTAGAAGCAAACCCTAAATAGGACTTATTGAAAAACACGACTTGACACCGTCGCCGTGACCTATTTCAGACGGACTATCGCGGACGAGACGCCTGGACGAGACGCCCTGGACGGACGACACGCTCGCCACCGCAGGCAAGTGTATTCACTTGCTCTTTCAGCCGTGCCTAGGCCTTAGACTGCTAGAACTGTTAAACTGTGAATAAATAAAACCTGACGTGAAATGATAGCGTCCGTGTCACCCTCGACGGCTTAGACTTGATGACGAAGTCTAAGCTCGACAACAACAACTTTTGACACCGTAAGGTTATCTTGTGTGTGCGTGCATGTGGACCCCTTAGAAGAACCATTCCTGTCATGTCACATCGTGTCTTGTTATACACAGCTTGCAGGCAATAGGGCACTCTCCGAGTGATCCCTTGTATTGATACACAGCTTGCGGGCAATAGGGCACTCTCCGAGTGATCCCTTGTACTGATACACAGCTTGCGGGCAATAGGTCACTCTCCGAGTGAGCCCTTGTACTGATACATAGCTTGCGGGCAATAGGGCACTCTCCGAGTGATCCCTTGTACGGATTTGTCTTGTGCACTTGGGTTGGGGTAGGGTTGAGCGTGCGCACGGGCAGAGGGTCTGATCCCCCTCGAACCGTAAGGCGTGAACCCTTCGAGTCACACGTGTCTTGTCTTGTCTTGTCCTATCCTGTCTTGCTTGTCTTGTCACGTCTTGTCACGACCCGTTTAGGTTAGTTCCGTAGTCGGTAGCACACGCTACGACTACTGCTTGCTACGCTTTACTTTCCTGCTGCGTTTAATTTCTTTCGTCACTCTGTTATAACCCCAGCATGTTAATCAATCAGTAAACTGTTGTTTAATAGTTCAGTACACTTGCAGTAGAGTTTAACCCTCTTTTGTAGACTTTACCTGACGTACAGTTCCTTTCTTTTGGGTGTTGTACGTCAGGTGTAGAGCCAGAGTATGGAGACGAGGCGGACCTGTCAGAGTACGTAGAGCCGGACGACGCAGATCCAGAGTACCAGCCCGAGGAGGACCAGAGCTAAAGATCTTCACATTGTTGATTCAGAGGTTTTACTTCAGTTTAGTTGGGTGCGTAGCACCGTTTACTTTCTGTCTAGGTTGGGTGCTTGCACCATTAGTTTACTTTCAGCTGTTTGTAGCCGTGTTGGCTTTTGTTTAGACTCCCCGTACTTTTCTGGATATCTGTTGAATAAAATGAATGCATCTCTTTTAGTACTTTTATTGTTCTGTACTTTTCTGCAGGGACATGTTCCTTCGTCTTGGAGTACCACACAGACGCTTATTGGGTCCGAGCTTCACAGCTCCGGCCTAAGTGGGCCTTAGTCACGCTTCGCCTCCGTAGTTTTGGGAAGTGGGACGTGACAGGTTTTAGTGGTGACCCATGCAGGTCCTGCGAAAAGTTCAGAACAATAGAAGTATTAACATTCTTTTTATTATTATCCAGTAATGTGTGCGAGTCTAAGTTGTGTTTTTCCTGTCGTTAGGATGGTGGGAGGACGTGAAGCTCGAGATAGACCTTCAGCTGACGGGGCCATGGATGGCCGAGGCGACGATTTTCGCCAATTACTGGGTGTTATGAGGGAGATGTTGGACGTTCAATATCGATTGGTTGATCAGGCGCATCAGATTGCCCGTGCTGCCCAGGCTCCTCCGACTGCACCAACACCACCACTGCGGGGGAACCGACTAGTGGAGCAGTTCAGGCCGACAGCTAGGCCTACAGTGGGACCCGTTCAGTCGGTGTCTTTCAAGAGGTCTGGAGCACATACGCAGAGTCAGAGCAAGGGACCGTGTCATTATTGTGGCAAGCCAGGACATCGGCAGAATACTTGCAGGAAGAAGCTGGGATTGTGTCTGACATGTGGAGCTGCCATACATGCGGTTAGAGATTGCCCGAGGCATCACCATGTGAAGGGCGGAGCGCCAGTTCCAGTGCAGAGTAGAGCGCCTGCCCCAGTTCAGAGAGGAACTGCTGTCCGTAGACCACCCTTAGCCCCAC